>NC_069418.1:2992546-3025046 GCF_026875155.1 Cherax quadricarinatus | reverse complement strand
TAAAACAAGGAAGGACCTCGCTTAAAACAAGGAAGGACCTGCTTAAAAACAAGGAAAGATCTCCTAAAACAGAAAAGCCTCGCTTTAAAACAAAGGAAAATGGGACCTCGCTAAAACCAAGGGAAAGATCTTCGCTAAAAACAAGGAAGGAAAAGACCTCGCTAAAACAGGAAAGACCTCGTTTTAAAACAAGGAAGGACCTCGCTTAAAAACAAGGTAGGACCTCGCTTAAAACAAGGAAAAAAGATCTCGCTTAAAAACAAGAAAAGACCTCGCTAAAAACAAGGAAAAAGACCTCGCTTAAAAACAAGGAAAGATCTCGCTTTTTAATCAAGGAAAGGACCTCGCTTAAAAAAGGAAAGACCTCGTTTAAACAACAAGGAAGGACCTCGCTATATAAAATGGAAGGACCTCGCTTTAAACAAGGAAAGCATCTCGCTAAATACAAGAGAAATAGAACTCGCTTTAAAACAAGAAAGACTCTCTAAAACAAGGAAAGATCTCGCTTAAAACAAGGAACTAAGACCTCGCTCTTTATAAAACAAGGAATGACCTACGTTAAAACAAGGAATGGATCCTCGCTAAAAACAAGGAAGGGACCTCGCTATAAACCAAGGAAAGATTCGCCTAATAAAAGATAAGACCTCGCTAAAACAAAGGAAAGACCTCGCTAAAACTAGGAAAGATCTCGCTAAAAACAAGGAAATGACCTCGCTTTTTTAAAACAGGAAAGACCTTCGTTAAAACAAGGAAGGACTCGCTAAACACTCAAGGAAGGACCTCGCTAAAACAGGAAAGATCTCGCTAAAACAAGAAAAAGACCTCGCTATCTTTAAACAAGGAAATGACTCGCTAAAACAAGGAAAGTTCTCGCTCCTTAAAAACAAGGAAAGACTCGCTAAACAAGGAAAAGGACCTCGCTAAAAACAAGGAAGGTCCTCGCTTAAAACAAGGAAGGACCTCGCTAAAAACAAGGAAGGGACCTCCGCTAAAACATGGAAGGACCTCGCTAAAACAAGGAAAGACCTCGCTAAAAACAAGGAAAGACCTCGTTAAAACAAGGAAGGACTCGCTTAAAACAAAGGAAGGACCTCGCTAAAACTAAGGAAAGTTCTCGCTTAAAACAGAAAAGACCTCGCTAAAACAAGGTGTATGGCTGTGAGGTAGGAAGTGGGGGGAGGGGGGTAGCCCCCCTGTGAGAGCTTAGGTATGAAGTGAGGGGGGGAGGGGGTTTGGGCGCCCCCCGCTTGAGAGTGTAGGGAGTGAAGTGGGGGGAGGGGGGTGACGCCCCCCGCTTGAGAGCTGTGAGTATGAAGTGAGGGGAGAGGGGGGGGACGCCCCCCTGTTGAGAGCTGTGAGGGATGAATGGGGGAGAGGGGGGGACGCCCCGCTTGAGAGCTGTGAGGGAGTGAAGTAGGGGAAGGGAGTGACGCCCCCCTGTTGGAGCTGTAGGTTGAAGTGAGGGGGGGAGGAGGGGACGCCCCCCTGCTTGAGGTGTGAGGTAGTGAAGTGAGGGGAGAGGGGGGCGCCCCCCGCTTGAAGCTTGGGGGATGGTGAGGGGGGGAGGGGTGACGCCCCCTGCTTGGAGGTAGGAGTGAAGTGAGGGGAAAAGGGGGGGGACGCCCCCCCCCTTGGGGAGCTGTGAGGGAGTGAATGAGGGAGAGGGGGGGGCGCCCCCCGCTGAGAGCTGTGAGGTGTGAAAAGGGGGAGAGGGGGTGAGCCCCCTGCTTGAAGCTGTGAGGTAGTGAAAAGGGGAGGGGAGAGGGGGTGACGCCCCCCCTTTGAGAGCTGGAGGTAGGGAAATGAGGGGGGGAGGGGGGGACGCCCCCCTCTTTGGGGCTGGGGTAGTGAAGTGAGGGGAGAGGGGGTGACGCCCCCCCCTTGAAGCTGTGAGGTAGTAAGTGAGGGGGGAGGGGGTGACGCCCCCCCGCTTGAAGGGGTGTGAGGTAGTTTTAAGTGGGGGAGGGGGGTGACGCCCCCCTGCTTGAGATGGAGGAGGAAGTGAGGGGGGAGGGGGTGACCCCCCCTGCTTTAAGGGTTGAGGATGAAGGAGGGGAGAGGGGGTGGGCCCCCCTGCTTTAGAGTGTGAGGGAGTGAAGTGGGGGAGAGGGGGTGACGCCCCCCCGCTTGGGCTGTGAGGTAGTGAAGTGAGGGGGGAGGGGGTGACGCCCCCCTGTTGAGAGGTGTAGTATGAAATGGGGGAGAGGGGGGTGACCCCCCCCTTGAAGGGGGGAGGTTTTGTGAAAGGGGGGGGAAGGGTGACCCCCCCTGCGAGAGGTTTTGGGGGTATGGGAAGTGGGGGGGGAGGGGGTGACGCCCCCCTGCTTGAGAGGGTGGAGGTAGTGAAGTGAGGAGGAGGGGTGACGCCCCCCCTCTTGAGAGGGTGAGGTAGAGAAGTGAGGGGAGAGGGGGGGGGACGCCGCCGTTGAGGGGTGATGGAAGTGAGGGGGGGGGGGGTAAAAGCCCCCCCTGCTTAGCGGTGTTTTAGTGAAGTGAGGGGGTAGGGGTGACACCCCCCTGCTTTAGAGGGTGAGGTATGAAGTGAGGGGGGGGGGGGTAGCCCCCCCCCTTGAGGCGTGAGGTAGTGAAATGAGGGGAAGGGGGGACGCCCCCGCTTGGGAAACTGTGAGGTATGAAGTGAGGGGGGGAGGGGTGACGCCCCCCGCTTAGGTGTGAGGTGTGGGGGGGGAGAGGGGGCGCCCCCCTACTTGGAGGGGTGAGGGTAGTGAAGTGAGGGGAGAGGGAGTGACGCCCCCCTGCTTTAGACTGTGAGGTAGTGAATGGGGGAAGGGGGGACGCCCCCCCTTGAGAGCTGTAGGGTTTTAACTGAGGGGGAGGGGTTTACGCCCCCTCTTGGATGTGGGTAGTGAGTGGGGGAAGGGGGTGACCCCCTGCTTCAGAGGTTTGTGAGTGAATGAGGGGGAGGGGGTGAGCCCCCCTTTTTGGAGGTGTAGGTAGTGAAGAGAGGGGAGAGGGGGGGACCCCCCCCTCTTGAGACTGTGAGGTAGTGAAGTGGGGGGAGACGGGGGGACGCCCCCTGTTGAGATGTTTTAGGTAGTGAAATGGGGAGAGGGGGGGACGCCCCCCGTTGAGAGGTGTGAGGTAGGGGAAATGGGGGAGAGGGGGTGACGCCCCCGCTTTAGGGTGTGAGGTAGTGAAAGAGGGGGGAGGAGGTGGGCCCCCTGTTGAGGGTGTTTAGGTAGTGAATGGGGGGAGAAGGGGGTGACGCCCCCCCCGCTTAGAGGGGTGGTAGTGAAGTGAGGGGGGGGAGGGGGTAGCCCCCCCCCTTGAGAGGTGAAGTAGTGAAGTGGGGGAGAGGGGGTGACGCCCCTGCTTGAGAGGTGAGGTAGTGGGAGGGGAGAGGGGGTTTACGCCCCCCTGCTTGAGAGGTGTGAGGGAGTGAAATGAGGGGGAAGGGGGGACGCCCCCCTGTTGAAGGGGGAGGTGTGAAGTGAGGGGGAGGGGGGGGACGCCCCCCCCGTTGAGAGGGGTGAGGGAGTGAAAGGGGGGGGAGGGGGTGCGCCCCCCCCGCTTTAGAGGTTTTGAGGTATGAAGTGAGGGGAGGGGGTTTAGCCCCCCGTTGAAGGGTGGAGGGAGTGAAGTGGGGGAGAGGGGTTTTTTTTTAGCCCCCCCGCTTAGAGGTGTGAGGTGTAAAAAAAGGGGGAAGGGGGGTGCGCCCCCTGCTTGAGAGGGGTGAGGTAGTGAAGGAGGGGAGAGGGGGTGACGCCCCCCTGCTTGAGGGTGTGAGGTATGAATGAGGGGGGGAGGGGGGGACGCCCCCTGTTGAGAGGTGTGAGGACGCACCCCTCCCCAGTTCACCCTTTTCTCCAGTATTAAAAACAAAATTTTCCCTTTAATAACAATTCATATAAAAAAATTTATATATCTAGATACCACATTTTCTCCTCTTATACCACAGAAACTTGCTAGGTGGTTGTATGCGAAATAACACACTGAAAATCTCCCGCTCAGGCTGACATAATGAAGTCTCCCCGCTCGGGTGACACACTGAAGTCTGCCCGCTCAGGTTGCATACGAAGTTCCCAGCTCAGGTGACACAGAAGTCTCCCCGTCAGATGCACTACTGAAGTCTCCCAGCTCAGGCTGACACATGAAGTTTCCAGTCAAGGGCTGACACTATGAAGTTCCCCCTCAGAATACACTATGAAGTCCTTTACTCAGGTTGACCTACTGAAGTTTCCAGCTAGGGACACAAGAAATCCCCAGCTCAGACTGACACTACTGAAGTCCCCAGCCAGGGGGACACTCTGAAGTCTGCCAGCTCAGACTGAATATGAAGTCTCCCAGTCAGACGACAATACTGAAGTCTCTCACTCAGGGTTGACATACTGAAATCTGCCACTAGGTGGACTACGAAATCCCTGCTCAGACTGCACTACTGAATCTGCCGCTCAGACTGACACTATGAATCTCCCAGCTCAGACTGACACACTGAACCCCAGCTAGGCTGCACTATAAGTCTGCCGCTCAATGCACTCTGAAGTCTCCAGCTCAGGGGGACATACTGAAGTCTCCCAGCTCGGTGCACTACTGAAAATCTGCCGCCAGGCTGACAACCCGAGTCTCCCTCGGCTGACATACTGAAGCTCCCCCTAGGCGACACTACGGAAATCTCCCAGCTCAACTGACCCAATGAAGTCTCCCCTCGGTGACCTATGAAGTTGCCCGTCAGACTGACACTCTAAGTCTCCCACTCAGGCTGACACTTTGAAATCTACCAGTCAGGGTGACACACTGAAGTCTCCCAGCCAGGCGACACTATGAAATCTCTCACTAAAGGTGACACAAAGAAGTTCCCGGTAAGGTGAAACTACGAGTTTCCCCGCCACTGACACTACGAAGTTCCCGCTCACTGACCCCTATGAAATCTCCCCGTCAGGCTAAATACTGAAGCCCCCCAGGCTAAAGGGTGCACTAATGAAGTTCCCAGCTCAGGTGACATACTGAAGTCTGCCAGCTTAGGTAAAAATAATGAAGTCTCCCAGCTCAGGCTGGGCACTACTGAAGTCTCCCAGCTCACCTGACATATGAATTCCCCCGCTCAGCCTGACACTACGGAATTTCTTTCCCCCCGTCAGCCTAACTATGAAAACCCCAGCTAGGCGACACTCCGAATCTCCCAGCTGGCAACACTACTGAAGTCTCCAGCTCAGCGCACTATGAATCTCCAGCTCGGGCTAAAACGAAGTCTCCCACTCAGCCGAATACTGAAGTCTCCCAGCCAGCTGACACTACTGAAGTCTCCCAGCTAGGGTACCTACTGAAGTCTCCCAGCTCAGGTGAACTATGAAATCTCCAGCTCACCCCGCATACTGAATCTCCGCTCAGGCTGACATACTGAAATTCCCGTCAGGTTGACATACTGAAGTCTGCCAGCTCAGGTGACACTACTGAATTCCCACTCAGGTGACACTACTGAAGTCTCCAAGTCAGGCTGACACTACTGAAATCTCCCCGCTCAGGCTGACATACTGAAGTCCCAGCCGGGGGACACTACTGAAGTCTTCCAGCCAGGCTGAACAACTGAAGTCTTTGTCAGGCTGACCTAGAAGTCTCCCAGTCAGGGACACACTGAAGTTCCCGCTGGGTTTCATACTGAAGTCTGACAGCTAAGCCTGACACTACTGAAGTCTCCCGCTCAGGTTTTTACCTACTGAAGTTCCCGCTCGGTTGACCTATGGTCTCCCGCTCAGGGGACACTTGAAGTCTCCCGCTCAGGTACACTATGAAGTTGCCCTCAGGTGACCTATGAAGTCTCCAGCTCAGGCGACCTACTGAAGTCTGCCGCTAAACCTGACCTACTGAAGTCTCCACTAGGCTACACTACTGAAATTCCCCGCTCAGACGCACTATGAAATCCCAGCTCAGGCTAAACCCAAGAAAATCTGCCCATCAGGGGGACATCTGAAGCTGCCAGCCAGGTGGGGCATACTGAAGTCTCCGCTAAGGTACACTACTGAAGTCTCAGGCAAAGGCTGACATACTGAAGTTTTCCCCGCTCAGGTGACACTACTGAAATCCCCTCAGCTGACCTACTGAAATCTCCCATCAGGGTGAAACTGAAGTCTCCAGGCTAAGGCTGGGGCACTACGAAGCTCCCAGTCAGGCTGACACTACCCAATCTCCCAATATGCTGACACACTAAACTCACAGTCAGGTGACACTAATGAAATCTGCCAGTCAGGCGAGACTACTGAAGCTTCCCCTCGGCTGACATTACTGAAGTCGCCAGTTTGGCTGACAATAGAATTTTCCCCATTCAGGCGACACTACTGAAGCTCCCACTCAGGCGACACTACTGAAGTCTCCCAGGGCAGGTGACCTACTGAAGTCTACAGGCTAAGGCTGCATACTGAAGTTTCCCCCTCCCGTGACACTACGAATTTTTCAACTAAGGCTACACACTGAATCCCCACTCAGGCTGACATACTGAAGTCTCCCACTCAGGCTGCAACAAGTCTCCCAGCTCAGGGTACATACTGAATCTCCCCGCTCAGGTGCACTACTGAAGGTTTTCCCAGTCAGGCAGACACACTGAAGTCCCAGTCGGGCACTACGAAGTCTCCCGCTCGGCTGACACTTCTGAAGTCCCCCGCTCAGGGGGGACCCAAAGAAGTCCCAAAATCAGGTGACACTAAGAAGTCTCCCATCAGGCTGCACTCTGAAGTCTTCCACTCAACAGCACTAGAAGTCTCCCACTCAGGCTGACATACTTAAATCTCCAGCACAAGCTGACCCACGAAGTCGCCCCTCAGGCTGACACTCGGAAGTTCCCAGCTCAGGTGACACTACGAATCTGCCAGTAAGGGTGAAACTCTAAGTCTCCCACTCAGGTGACACACTGAAAATCCCCTCAGGCTGACATCTGAAGTCTGCCACAAGGTGACATATGAATTTCCAGCAAGGGACTCTGAATCTCCCATCAGGCTGCACACTAAAACCCCAGCCGGCGACCAATGAAGTCTCCAGCTAGGGTGACGCTAGAGTCTCCCCCGCTAGGCGACACTACGAAGTCTTGGCTCGGCTGACACTATGAAGTTCCCACTCAGGTGACACTTTCTGAAGTCTCCAAACTCGGCTGACATACCGAAGTTTCCCCGCTCAGGCTGCCTACTAAATTCCGTCGGCCGACATACTGAAGTTCCAATCAGGCTGACACTATGAAGTCCCCCCAGCTCAGGCTGACATATGAAGTCTCCCCGCTCAGACTGACACTACTGAAGGGGCTCCCAGCTAAGGCGAACTACGAAGCTCCCCGTCAGGCTGACACAATGAAGCCTCCCAGTCAGGATGACACTCTGAAGTCTCCCGTCAGGTGACACTACTGAAATCTCCCCTCAGGGTGACACTTAAAGAAGTTCCCGCTCAGGCTGACACTACTGAAGTTGCCACTCAGGTGAATACCGAAATCTCCAAGTCAGCTGACACTTTGAAGTGCAGGCTCAGGCTGACCTATGGAGTTTCCCCGCTCAGGCTGACACTACCCAAGTCCCCGCTGAGGCTGACACTACGAAGTTTTCCCCCCTCAGGCTAACATACTGAAGTCCCCAGCTCATTTTACACTCTGAAGTCTCCAGCCAGGTGAACTATGAATCTTTCCCGTCAGGGTGAATAGAATCTCCCAGTCAGGGGTGACACTCTGAAGCTTCCAGCCATGCGACACTCTGAAATAGCCCGTCAGGCGACACTACTGAAGTCTCCCAGTCAGGCTGAAATACTGAAATTCCCCCCCTCAGCTGACACTCGAAGTCTCCACGTCAGGCAGACACTCTGAAGTTCCCCCTCAGGGACACTATAAAGTTCCCGCTCATGCTGAAAGCGAAGTTCCCCCCTAAAGGGTGATTACTGAAGTCTCCCAGCTCAGGCTTTACACATTGAAGTCTCCAAGCTCGGCTGACACTACTGAGTCTCCCGCTCAGGCGACACATGAATTTCCCAACTCATGCTAAAAAACTACTGAAAATCTGCCAGCTCAGCCTGACATATGAAGTCTCCCACCTCAGGCTGACACACTGAAGTCCCCCGCTAGGCTGACATACTGAAGTCTCCCAGCTCAGGCTGACTCTACTGAAGTCTCCCCGCTCAGGCGACACTACTGAAGTCTTCAGCTCAGGTGACACTTAAGAAGTCTCCCCTCAGGGACACTACTGAAGTTCAAGCTCGACTACACTACTGAAACTGCCAGTCAGGCTGACAATGAGTCTCCAGTCAGGCTGCATATGAAGTCTCCCCGCTCAGGCTGCATACAAGTCTCCCGCTCGGGTGCACTACTAAGTTCTCAGTTCAGGCTGACATACTGAAGTTGCCGCTCAGGGAACACTAAGTCGCCCGCTCAGGCTGCATACTGAATCTCCCGTCAGGCTACACTATGAAGTCTCCCAGCTAGGCTGACCTATGAAGTTTGGGCCCGCTCAGGCTGACATACTGAAGTCTGCCACTCAAGCTGAACTACTGAATCTGGGGTTCAGCTCGGTTTGACATCAATTATTTTAGCGACATTGGAGGTCCCCAGTAGGTGACACTTTGGGGGCCCCATTTTGGGGGTTACATCCCGGGGAGTGAGAAGCACATTTATGGGGGCCCCACTGGATTGACAACTTGAAGCGCCAGCTTTGGGCGACACTTGAGTTCAGCCAGGGTGACATCCCGGGATTTTCGCTCAGGGGACTCCACGGGAGTTTGCAGCCACATAAATTAGCGCAAAACTTGAGTTACACCCTCGGGTTTAACACAATGGATTTTGCAGCCAGGGTTGGACATTGAGTTTTAGCGCATTTTTATGAAGTCCCCGTGGTTGACAATAACTGGGTTTCAGCACAGGGGTGACCTTCTGGGGTTCCCGCCAGGGTGACAAACTTGGGGACCCCACTGTGGGTGACCACGGGGGAAAGCTCCGTAGGTGCAGACACTGGGGTTTGCACCCAAAGGGGTGACAGTACGGGAGTTCCACCAGGGGGGGGGCCACACTGGGGTGTAGGCGACCTTTGAGTTAGCGGACACTTGGGGTTTCCCAAAAGTGGGACCCCCACGGGAGTTCCCAAAATGGGGTACATACGGGAGTTCAGTTTGGTGACAGCCCTTGGGGTAACCCCTTGGTGACAAAATGATGTCCACAGTGGGGGCGCACAGGGAGGTCTCCCGTAGGTGACACCTGTGAGTTCAGCCAGGGGCAGACACACGGGAGTTGCAGCCACTGTATGGCCCCAGTGGCGCACACTGAGTTCCACCCCCCGATTCGCCCCTTAGTTTTGAGAAAATTGGAGTGTACACCACTGGGGGTTTCGCACACTGGGGTGTGCATTTCACTTGGTGTAGCAGCACATTTGGGGGGTTTGAGCAGTACCTTGAGTGTCAGACATGTGGGTTTTTGGTACACTCAGTGTGCGCACATTTACAGGTTTTTGGGGTTCACACATGTGGTTTCACACAGGGGGTTTTGCAGCACCGGTGTGCACCCGGGGTGTGCTTACACCCAAAGTGTGCACACACGTGGTGTACCCCCACATGGGGGTGTACACCACGGGGGTGTAGCGCCCCCACTGTGGTGTAGCAACATGTGAGTTTTGCAGCCCTGTGAGGAGCGACACTGTGAGTGTAAAAACCGGGGGAAACCCATGTGAGTGTAGCATTTACACTGTGGGAGCGACACTGTGGTGTGCAGCCACTGTGAGTGTAGCAGCACACTGTGAGTGTAGCAGACACTGTGAGTGTAGCGACATTTTTGGTGTAGCACCCGGGTGAGGTTGTGACCCAAACACTGGGTGTAGCAGCACAGTGAGTGTAGAAACACACTGTGAGTTTTAAGCAACACTGTGAGTGTAGGCAAAAAGTGAGGAAGCACACACTGGGGGTGTAGCGCACTGGAGTGTAGCAGCACACGGGTGGGTAGCGCACATGTGAGTGTGGAGAACGTGAGTTTAGCAGCACACTGTGTGTAGCAGCACACTGTGGGAAAGCACACACTGTGATTTTTAGCGCACACGGAGTGTGCAGCCACTGTGGTTGCGCACACTGAGTGTAGCACCCAACTTGGTTTAGCAGTTATATAAAATGTGGGTGTAGAGCACACTGGGGTGTAGCGCACACTGTGGGGTAGCATACTTGAGTGTAGAGAACTGTGGGTGTGCAGTCCCCTTGAGGTTTTTGGGCAACACGTGGGTAGCAGTAATTGGTGTGCAGACCTGTGAGTGGCGTCATGTGAGTGTAGCAGCCATGTGAGTTTTGCAGCACATGTGGGTGTGCGACCTTGAGTGTGCAGCCATTGGGTGTAGAGACATTTGAGTGTACAGCAACTGTGAGTGTAGCAGCACACTGGGGGGTTGTAGCAGACACTGTGGGTGTAGCAGACACTGTGGTGTAGGACACTGTGGTTAGCAGCCATGTGAGCGAGCGCACACTGGGTGTAGCATTTACCTGTGGTGTAGCCATGTACCACGTGGAGTGTAGCAGACACTGTGAGTGTACAGCCATGTGAGTGAAAGCACAAAGTGAAGGTGGTAGCAGCCATTTTGGGAGTGTAATTGTAACCCAGACACTGTGAGGTGCAGAACTGTGAGGAGCAGCACACTGTGAGTGTAGCAGCACACTGTGGTGTGAGACATTTGGTGAATTTGGGGTTAGCAGCACACTGTGGGTGTAGCGTACACTGGGGTGTAGCAGCACACTGTGGTGTAGCAGCACTGTGAGGTAGAGCACACGTGGTACAGCACCTGTGAGTGTGAGTCCCTGTGATTTTGTGCAGACACTGGAGTTTTTGCAGCACCTGTGGTGTAGCAGACACTGTGAGTGTAGCGACCTGTGAGTGTAGCAGCACCTGTGAGTGTAGCAGACACTGTGAGTGTAGAGTACACTGTGAGTGAAGCAGCCACTGTGAGTGTAGCAGTACCTGGAGTGTAGCCAGACACTGTGGTGTAGCGACCAAACAACCTGTGAGGGGGAAAAGGGCCGTACAAATGTGGTGTACGTACATTGAGTGTAGAGACACTGTGAGTGTAGCAGACACTGTGAGGTAGCAGACCTGTGAGTGTGCAGAAACCGTGGGTCAGCACATGTGGTGTAGCAGTACATGTGGTGTAGCAGTAACTGTGGTGTAGCATACCTGTGAGTGTAGAAACCCCTTGGGTGAGCTTTACCTGTGGGGGCCGCAGACATTGAGTGTAGCGACATGGGGTTTTGGAAAACCACTGGGTGAGCAGCCACTGTGAGTGTAGCGCACCTGTGAGTGTAGCGTAACTGTGAGTGTAGCGTACATGTGAGTGTAGCAGCCCCTGTGATGTGCAGTACACTGTGGGGAGCAGTCCCTGGAGTGTAGCAGCACCGTGAGGTACAGACACTTGAGGTGCAGCACACTGTGAGTGTAGCGCAAAAGTGAGTGGCGACACTGTGAGTGTGCGACCTGTAGTGTGCGCACATGTGAGTGTAGCAGACCTGTGAGGTAGCGCACACTGGGGTGTGCGCACACTGGGTTTTGGGAAAAGGGAAGCTGGGTACCTGTGAGTGTGCAGACATGTGGGTGCAGCACACTGGGGTTTGTAGCAGTCATGTGGGAGCAGAACCGTGAGTGTAGCAGCACACTGTGAGGGAGACACTTGAGTGTGAGCACACTTGAGTGTGCAGTACACTGTGAGTGTAGCGACACTGTGGTGTAGGACACTGTGAGTGTGAGAATGTGAGTGTAGAGCACACTGGGGTGTAGCAGCACACTTTTGGGTGTAGCAGTCCCTGTGGGTAGCAGCACACTGTGGGTTGCAGTCATTGAGTGTAGCAGCACATGTGAGTGTAGCGTAATGTGAGTTAGCAGCAACTTGAGCGAGCACACTGTGAGTGTAGCAGACATTGAGTGTAAGACACTGTGAGGTCCCGACACTGAGGTAGAGCACACTGTGAGTGTAGCAGCACATTGTGGGTGTAGCAGTACATGTGGGTGAAAAGGGGGCAAACACTGTGGTGTAGCAGACACTGGGGTGTGGCATAATTTGGGTGGGTGTACCCAGGCACATGTGAGTGTAGCAGACACTGTGAGTGTAGAAAAAACCCAGCACACATGTGGTGTGCAGACCTGTGGGGTTTTTGGCAACACTGTGAGTGTAGCAGCACATGTGAGTGTGCAGACTGTGAGTGTAGCAGCACACTGTGAGTTTTGCAGCACACTGTGGGTAGCAGCACACTGTGAGTGTAGCGCACATGTGGGTGTAGCAGCCACTGTGGTGTAGCGTACACTGTGAGTGTACAGCACACTGTGAGTGTAGCACACTGTGGGGTTAGCAGCACCGTGGTGTAGAGCAACTGGAGTGTAGCAGCAACTGTGGGTGTAGCGCACACTGTGAGTGTGCAGCACAGTGGTGTAGCAGCCACTGTGGGTGCAGACCTGGGGGTGTAGCAGACATTGGTGTGCAGACACTGTGAGTGTAGCAGACACGGGAGTTGCACCCACATGGGGGTGTGCAGACACTGTGAGTGTAGCGACATGTGGTGTAGAGCACACTGTGAGTGTAGCAGCCACTGGAGTGTAGCAGAACTGTGAGTGTAGCGCCCCTTTGGGTAGAGTAAATGTGGTGTAGCAGACACTGTGAGGTAGCAGCACACTGTGAGTGTAGAGCACTGTGGGTGTAGCAGACACTGTGAGTGTGCGCACAATTTTAGTGAGCAGCACTGTGGTGTAGCAGCACACTGTGAGTGTAGCAGCCCCTGTGGGTGTAGAACCCAATGGAGTTTTCAGCCACTGTGGTGTAGCAGCCCCGTGAGTGTAGAGACACTGTGGGTGTAGCGCACACGTGGTGTGCAGACCGGGTGTGTAGCACACACTGTGAGTGTAGCAGCACACTGTGAGTGTAGCAGCCCACTGGGGGGTGTAGAGCACACTGGGGGGAGTTTGGGGTTAGCGCAACTGTGATTTGTGCAGACACTGTGAGTGTAGCAGCCCCACTGTGAGTGTAGCGCACACTGTGAGTGTAGCGAAACTGGGGGGTGTAGCAGACACTGTGAGTTGCAGAAATGTGAGTGTAGCGCCCAGGAGTGTAGCAGCACACTGTGGGTGTAGCAGAAACCCTGTGGTGTAGGCACACTGGGTTGAGAACCCCCGGTGTAGCAGCCATTGAGGTGCAGACACGTGGGTAGCAGCACACTTGAGTTAGCAGACATGGGGGTGCGACACTGTGAGTGTAGCAGAAAATGTGAGTGTAGCAGCCATGTGGTGTAGCAGCACACTGTGAGTGTGCAGACACTGTTAGTGTAGCGCACACTGTGAGTTGCAGCACACGTGGTGTGCAGCCACTGTAGTGTGCAGACCCTGTGGGTGTGCAGACACTGTGAGTGTAGAGAGGGGGCAAACTGTGGTGTAGCAGACACGTGGGGTAGCAGCACACTGTAGTGTAGCAGCACACTGTGGTGTGAGACACTTTAGTGTAGCAGCACACTGTGAGTGTAGCAACACTGTGGGTGTAGCAGCACACTGTGAGTGTGCAGCACACTGGAGTGTAGCAGACATGGAGTGTAGAGTACATGTGGGTGTAGCAGACATGTGAGTGTAGCGCCAGTGAGTGTAGCAGACACTTGAGGTAGCAGACACTTTTTAGTGTAGCAGCACCTGGAGTGTAGCAGCACCTGTGGTGTAGCAGACCTTTTAGTGTAGCAGAACTGGAGTGTAGCAGCACACTGTGAGTGTAGCAGCCACGTGAGTTTTGAGCCACTGTGGGTGTAGCAGCAACTGTGAGTGTAGCAGCAAAATGTGGTTTGTAGCAGAACTTGAGTTTTTAGAGACACGTGGTGTAGCGAACTGTGGGTGCAGACAGGGAGTGTAGCGCACATGTGAGTGTAGCAGACACTGTGAGTGTAGCACACACTGTGATTGTAGCAGACACGTGGGTGTGCAGCACACTGGAGTGTAGCAGCACACTGTGGGTGTACAGACACTGTGAGTTGAGCACATGTGAGTGTAGAGCACACGTGGTGTAGCGACACTGTGGGTGTAGCAGACCCCTTGGTGTAGCAGCACACTGTGAGTGTGCACCCACACTTTTAGTGTAGCAGCCCCTGGAGTGGCGTAACTGTGGGGTAGCGCACATGTGGTGTGCGACATTTGGGGGAGAGGGGGTGTAGCAGCCACTGTGAGTGTAGAGACACTGGAGGTAGCAGACACTGTGGGGTGCGACATGTAGGTAGCAGCACACTGTGGTGTAGCAGCCCCTGTGGGTGTGCAGCACATGTGGTGTAGCAGACACTGTGGGTAGCAGCCACTTTTAGTGTAGGAACATGTGAGTGGCAGAATTTTTACCCCCTGTGAGTGTAGCAGCACATTGAGTGGAGACACGTGAGTGTAGCGTACACGGGGGGGGTAGCAGCACATGTGAGGTAGCAGCACACTGTGAGTGTAGCGACCTGTGAGGTTGTTGTTGAGACCGTGGTGTAGCAGCACACTGTGAGTTTTTGCAGCACACTGAGTGTAGCAGCCACTGTGAGGGTAGCGCACACTGTGAGGTGGCAGCACATGGATGTAGCGACACTGTGGGTGTGCGCACCTGTGAGTGTAGCAACATGGGGGGTGTAGCAGCACACTGTGAGTGTAGCACCCAAAATGTGAGTGTAGCGCACACTGTGGGTAGAGCACCTTTTAGTTTTGCAGCACCTGGAGTGTGCAGCAACTGTGGGTAGCAGCACACTGTGAGTGTCCGCAACTGTTTGGGTGTAGCAGAACACTGTGAGTGTAGCAGCACACTGTGGGTGTAGCGCACACTGTGAGTGTAGCGCAACTGTGGTGTAGCAGCCACTGTGGGTAGCAGTCCCTGTGGGTGTAGCAGACATGTGGGTAGGGACACGTGAGTGTAGCGCACATGTGGTGTAGCAGCACACTGTGAGTGTAGCAGACACTGTGGTGAGAGACACTGTGATGTAGCAGACACGTGAGTGTAGCAGCACACTGTGAGTGTGCAGACACTGTGAGTGAGCAGACACTGGAGTGTAGCAGAACTTTAGTGGGGCATCATTTTAGTGTAGCATACATGTGAGTGTGCGCCATTTGGGGAGTGTAGCAGACACTGTGAGTGTAGCAGACACTGTGGGTAGCAGACTGTGAGGTAGCAGCACACGGGGTGAGGAAGGGATGTAGCAGCACACTGTGAGTGTAGCAGTACATGTGAGTGTAGCGCACACTGTGAGGAAGTGTGGGGGCAGTACCTTTGAGTGTAGCAGACACTTGATTTTGTAGCAGCCACTGTGAGGTGCAGCACACTGTGAGTGTAGCAGCCCCTGTGGGTTGGAAAGAGGGCAACTGTGAGGAGCAGCACCTGTGAGTGTAGCGCACTGTGGTGAAAGGACATGGGGTGTGGCAGCCACTGTGAGGGAGCAGACACTTTGGGTAGCGACATTGAGTGTAGCAGTACCTGTGAGGGCAGACACGGGGTTTGGATTTGTGGGAGAAACCCCTGTGAGTGAGCGCACACTGTGAGTGTCAGTACATGTGAGTGTGAGCCACGGGGGTGTAGCGCACACTGTGGTGTAGCGACACGGAGTGTGGGCGACACTGGGGTGAGCAGACACTTGGGTGTGCAGTACACTGTGAGTTAGCAGCCACTGTGGTGTAGCCACATGGGGTGTAGCAGCACACTGTGAGGTAGCAGCACATTGAGTGTGGCAACGGGGGTTTGTAGGACACTGTGATGTAGCAGACACTGTGAGTTAGAGCACACTGTGAGTGTAGCAGAACTGTGGTGTAGAGAACTGTGAGTTAGCAGCCCCTGTGAGTGTAGAGCACACGGTGAGGTAGCAGACCTGTGGGTGTAGCAGACACTGTGAGTTAGCAGCACACTGTGATGTGCAGCACACTGTGGTGTAGCAGACACTGTGAGTGTAGCAGCCCCTGTGATTTGGGGGTTTGAGGGGGACACTGTGAGTGTGCAGCCACGTGGTGTAGCAGCACCTGTGAGTGTAGCAGAACTGTGATGTAGCAGCACACTGTGGTGTAGCCCCAAAATTTTGTGTGCGACAGTGAGTTGTAGCAGCACAATGTGAGTGTGCAGCACACTGTGGGGTGTGCGCACACTGTGAGTGTGCAGCACATGTGGTGTACAGCCACGGAGTGTAGCAGCACATGTGGTGTGAGCACCGTGGGGTTTTTGCAGAATTGTGTGTAGCAGCACACTGTGAGTGTAGCAGCAACTGTGAGTGTAGCGCCACTGTGGTGTAGCAGCACATGGGGTTTTCAGTACCTGTGAGTGTAGCAGCACACTGTGGTGTAGCAGCACACTGTGAGGTAGCAGCACACTGTGAGTGTGAGACACTGTGAGTTAGCAGAAAAATGTGGGTGTAGCAGACACTGTGAGTGTAGCAGCCACTGGAGTGTAGCAGACACGGGGTTGAGTGGGGGTGGCAAAAACCTTGGTGTAGCAACACTGTGAGTGTAGCAGCACACTGAGTGTAGAAAATTTGGGGGGAAAAACCTGTGGTGTAGCGCACCCCTTGAGTGTAGCAGTACCTGTGAGGTAGAGACACGTGAGTGTAGCGCACATGTGAGGTAGCAGCACATGTGAGTGTACAGCACACTGTGAGTGTAGCAGCACATTTTAAGTGTAGAGACATGTGAGTGTAGCAGCACACTGTGGGTGTAGCGCAACTGTGGTGTACCCATTTTTTTAAAAACCCTGTGGTGTGCGCACACTGTGAGTGTAGCGCAACTGTGAGTGTAGCTACACTGGGGGTTGTAGCAGCACACTGTGGGTAGCGCACACTGTGAGTGTAGCAGCCCCCTTTTAGGTGCAGCACACTTAGTGTAGCAGCACACTGTGGGTGTAGCAGCACACTGTGAGTGTACAGCACACTGGAGTGTAGCAGACACTGTGAGTGTAGAGACAGGGGGGTGAGCGCAACGTGGGGGTTTGCAGCACACTGTGAGTGTGCGCCACTGGAGTGTAGCAGCACACTTTTAGTGTGCGCACATGTGATGTAGCAGCAAAACCTGTGAGTGTAGCGCACACTGTTGTGTGCAGCACACTGTGATGTAGCAGCACACTGTGAGTGTGAGACACTGTGGGGTGTAGCAGCACACTGTGGGTGTAGAGACATGTGAGTGTAGCGCACTGTGGGTTTGAGACCTGGGTGTAGGCCACTGTGGTGTAGCAGCACACTGTGAGTGTAAGAAAAGGTTTTTAAAAACCTGTGAGTGTGAGACACTGTGAGTGTAGCGACACTGTGAGTGTAGCAGCACACTGGGGTGTAGCAGACATGTGGTGTAGCGCCATGTGGGTGTGCGCACACTGTGAGGTGCAGCACACTGTGAGTGTAGGACACTGTGAGGTAGCAGTACACTGTGGGTGTAGCGAACATTGGGTAGCAGCACACGTGAGGTAGCAGCCACTTTTAGTGTAGCACACACTGTGGTGTAGCAGTCACTGTGGGTGTAGCAGACACTTGAGTGAGCAGCCATGTGAGTGGCAGACACTGTGAGTGTAGAGCACACTGGAGTTAAGCCACACTGGAGTGTAGCAGCCACTGTGGGTGTAGCGCCCCTGTGGGTAGCGCACACTGTGGTGTAGCAGAACTGTGGGTGTAGAGCACACTGTGGTGTACAGCACACGGGGGAGTTAGCAGCCATTTTAGTGTAGCAGACAGTGAGTGAGCAGCCACTGTGGGTAGCAGCACACTGTGAGTGTGCAGCAATGTGAGTGAGGACACTGGAGTGTGCAGTAACTGTGGGTGTAGCAGCACACTGGGTGTGCGCCCCTGTGGTGTGCAGACACGTGAGTGTAGCAGACATTTTAGTGTAGCAGCACACTGTGGGGTTTGCAGACACTGTGAGTGTGAGACACTTTTTGTGTAGAGCCACTGTAGTGTGCGAAGTGAGGTAGCAGCACACTGGAGTGTAGCAGCCACTGTGGGTGTAGCAGCACACTGTGAGTGAAAGGCACACTGGGGTGTACAGCACACTGTGGTTTTCAGCACACTGTGGTGTAGCGAATTAGTTCCCCCGTTTTTAAGAACGTATTCCCTTTTTTGTTCACCCCTTTGGGGGCCCTTTTTCAGAATGTATTAAAATTTTTAAATTATTAAATTATTAACCTTTTGGTTACTACATTTGGGAGAAACTTTAGTTTGGGAAATTTAGAACATTAGGTAGAAATGTGATGTGCCAAATGTGGTGTAGAAGAATTGATGTAGAGAATGGATGTGAGAAGGAGGGCAAAAAGGAGGAGAGAAGGGAGAGAGGGGAGAGAAGGGGAGCAGAAAGGAGAGAAGGAGGAGAGAAGTGGGACGAAAGGAGTTGGAAGAGGGGAGTGGGAGAGAATGGGGAAGAGAAGGGGTTAGAGAAGGAGGGAGAAGGAGGGAGAATGTTAGGGGGGTTTAATTTTTTAAATTAAAAAACAAAAGAATTTGAGGCAACTTATTGGGCTAATTATTCACCATTGGGAAACCCCCAATATCCCAGGAAACAGCCTTGGGGGGCGGCCGGGGTTGTAACACTGGGGGTAGCAGCCCTGTAGGGCAGCCTGGGGGTTAAGCCCTGTGGGGCCCCCGGGGTTTAGCAGCCCCGGGGTTGTACAGAAAATTTGTAGCAGCCCCGTTTTAGCGCCCGGGGGTTGTAGCCCCCTGTTGTAGCAGCCCTGGGGGTTAGCAGCCCTGGGGGTTTAGCAGCCCGGGGTTTGTAGCACCCGGGTGGCAGCCCGGGTTTTGGCACCCCTTGGGGTGTAGCACCCCTTTGTAGCAGCCCGGGGGTGTAGCAGCCCGGGGTTTTCGAAACGGGATTTTGGCAACCTGGGGGGTAGCAGCCCTGGAGTGGCGCACATTGGGGTGTAGCAGCCGGGGGTTTTAGCGGGCCTTGGGTAGCCCATTGGGGGGTACAGCCCCCTTTGGAGGTGCCCCGGGGGTAAACGGGGTTTTGGTACAGCCCGGGGGGAGCAGAACGTGATGTACGCCGGGAGGTCGGAACTGGAGGGCCCAGGAGGAGAGAACGGGGGTTGTAGCGCCCGGGTTTGGAGAAACCTGTGAGGTGCCCACATTTTCAGACCTGTGAGTGAGCGGGGAACGGAGTGTGAGCCCCTGAGGTAGAGCCATGTAGTTGCAGAAGGATGTACCAAGGGGGGTTTGCACAAGGAGTTGTAGCGCCAGGATTTAACAAAACCCCCTGTTTACGCCCTGAGGTACAGACCTGGAGTGAGCAGAACGGGTGTGCAGCCGGGAGGTCAGCCTGTGGGGTTTGCCACAGTAGGAGCGCCCGGGGTTTAGCGTAACGGATTTTGTAGGCCCCAGGGTTTTAAAACAACTGTTGTAGCGCCCTTATTTTAGAGCCACTGTAGTGAGCGAACGGAGGACCCACAGGGTTGCCCAGGGGGGTAGAGACCTTGGTTAGCAGCCCCGGGGGTTAGCAGCACACGGGGGTGTAGCTGCCCCGGGGGAAAGAGCCTGTGGGGTTGCAGCAAGTAGGGTGCGACCGGGGAGTGAAGGGGAACCGGGGGTTGTAGCCCTTTTTAAGCAGTTAAACGAAGAACTGCTACCTCCCCCAGCGAAAGAGACCTGCTCAGTTGCCCAGCAGAACGAGCCCTGTGCAGCCTGCCCGCACAACGGACCTGCTGTAGCCTCCCCCCGCGAAACGGCCCTCCTGAGCCTGCCAGCAGAAGGGACCTGCTGCGCTGCCCCAGTGGTAAGGAGATGGGCCTGCCCCAGCAGAAGGCCCTGCGAGCTGCTCAGCAGAACGAGCCTGCTGAGCCTGCCCGCGAACGGACTGTAAACTGCCCCAGCAGTACGAGACTGTTTACTGCCCGCGGTAACGGACTGTGTAGCCCTGCCCCAGCGAAACGAGACTGTAAGCCTCCCCCAGCAGTAACGGACCTGCTACCCTTCCCCCAGAGTAACAGACCTGCTCGGCCTGCTCCAGCAGACGAGACCTGCTGCCCCTGCCAGCAACAACAGACCTGCGAGCCTCCCCCAGCATTTAACGAGACCTGCGGGCCCTGCTCCAGCAGCAACGAGACCTCTGCAGCTGGCCGGTGAAACGAGACCTCCCGCAGCTGCCCCAGCAGAAACGAGACCTGCGCGGGCCTGCTCCCGCAACGAACCGCTGCGCCTGCTCCAGCAGAACGAGCCCTCTGCAGCCTGCCCCGCGTAACGAGACTTTTACATACGTCCCAGCAGTAAGAGATTGTTGTAGCCCCCCCAGCAGTAACGAGCCCTGCTGTACCCTCCCCAGCAGTAACAAACCTGCTACACCCTCCCCCAGCAGTAACGAGACCTGCTACACCCTGCCCAGTGTAACGAGCCCTGCTGCGGCCTGCCCAGCAGCAACGGGGCCCGCGCGGGCCCCCCCACCCCCGGGGCCCCGCGGGAACGGACTGCTTTGCCGCCCCAGAAAGGAAAAACCCTGTGCGCCGGGCCGAGAAGGCCTCGCAGCTGCCCCAGAAAAACGAGGGACCTGCCCGCCCGGGCCTGCTCACCCCAAGCAACGAGCCCCGCTGCACCCTGCCCCAGCAGTAACGAAAATGTTACTACTGCCCCAGCTTAACGAGATTGTTGTACCCTGCCCAGCAGAACGAGACCTGCGACTGCCCCAGCAGTGGCCCTTGCAAGCCTGCCCAGAAAAACGAGACCTCTCAGCCTGCCCCAGAGAAGGGAATGCTGGGGGCCTGCCCCCAGCAGAAACGAGCCCTGCTGCGCCTCCCCCAGCAGCAACGGACCTGCTGGCCTCCCCCAGTAACGAGACCTGCTGAGCCTGCCCAGAGAAGAGCCTGCTGCAGCTGCCCAGAAAAAACGAGACCTCCGCACCCGGGGCCCGCGAAAACGAGACCGCTGCGCTGCCACGCTTTTTGTGAGACAAACAAAAATTACGTGACCAAGCCTTGCAACCCTCCCATTCACGAGCCCTTAAATCTGTTTCCTAGCACCCCCCGTTTTATCCGTTTGGGTCCGTTAGTGTGATTCTGTTTGACCTTTCAACGATGGTTATATCTCTCCCACTTAAAAATGGTGAATATGCCACGTGAAAGGGTTCATCATTCCTGGAATATTTTGTTTATCGTTTTTCAGAGTGCGAATTTGTATCGGATTCGAACGAAACTGGATACGAAAATTGAAAAGAAATTGGATGCTATCAAGACACTGAAAATTTTTTTAATAAACCACACAACACAACACACCCCCACACACACACACACACACACACAACACACACCACCCCCACACACACACACCCCACACCCCCCACCCACACACAACACCCCACACAAAACACCAACAAACAAAACACAAAACACACACACCACACACCACATAACACAAAACTAAACCCAAAAAAACAAAAAAACCCCCAAAAACCGTAACACAAAATTGCCTTGGGGGTGTTAGCAGTAAACAATTTGCCTGGAGGTCGTAAAGTAAAACAAAATTGGGAAGGTCGTGCAGTAACAAATATTAGCCCGAAGGGATGCGTAAAAAAATATTGGCCCGAGGTCGTGCAGAAACAAATTAGCCTGAGGTCGTAGCAGTAAAAACAATATTCCCCGAGGTCGTAGCAGTAACACAATTTAGCCTGAAGGGGTAGCAGTAACCAAATTTTAACCCGGAGGTCGTAGCAGTAACACAATATTAGCCCGAGGTGTAGCGTAACACAATATTCCTGGGGGTCGTAGCAGTAACCAAAATTAGTGAAGGTCGTAGCAGTAACACAAAATTTGCCCGGAAGGGGGGTTTCAGTAAACAAATTTGGGTGAGGTCTAGCGTAAAACCCAAAATTAGCCCGAAGGTCGTAGCAGTAACACATTTTTACCCGGAGGTCGTAGCAGTAACAAATTAGCCTGGAGGTCTAGCGTAAAAACAATATTCCTGAGGTCGTAGAGAAAACTTTAGCCCTGAAGGTGTAGCAGTAACACAATATTACCCCGGAGGTCGTGCAGTAAACAATATTGGGGTGAGGTCGTTTGCAGTAACAAATTTACCTGGAAGGTCGTAGCAGTAACACAATATTAGCTGGGGTCGTAAGCAGTAACACAAAATTACCTGGAGGTGTAGCAGTAAAACCCAATTTTTGGGCCCAGAGGTCTTAGCAGTAAAAAATTACCCAAAGGGCCCTGCAGTACCAATATTTCCTGGAGGCGTGCGTAACACAATATTGGGCCGAGGTCGTAGGAAAAAAATAATACCTGAGGTCGTTTTCAGTAACACAAAATTGCCTGGAGGTCGTAGCGTCACAATATTTCTTTGGAGGTCGTAGCGTAAAAAATTGGCTGGGTGTAGCAGAACACAATATTACCTGAAAGGGCGTAGCAGTAAACAATATGGCTGAGGGGTAGCGTAACACTATTAGCCTTTAAAGGGCGTGCAGAAAAAATATTTGCCTGGAATCGTAGAGGAAACAATTTTGGCCCAAGGTGTAAAAAACCAATATTGCCCGAGGTAGTAGCAGTAACACAAAATTAGCCTGGAGGTCGTAGCAGTAACACAAATTGCCTGGGGTGTAGCAAAATAACACAATTTAGCCTGAAGGTCGTAGCAGTAACAATATTGCCGGAGGTGTGCGTAACAAAAATATTGCCGAAAGGGCGTAGCAGTAACAAATTATAAAGGGGGTCCGTTTTGCCAAGGGGAAAATAACAAAATATTTGGGCCCAAAAGGTCGTTCATAACACAAAATTAGCCTTAAGGGGTAGCAGTAACAATATTAGCCGGAGGTGTTGGGAAGTAAACAAAAATTGGCTAGGGTCGTAAGAGTAAAAACAAAATGTAAGGTCGTGCAAAAACAAATTTGCCCGAAGGTCGTGCAGTAACAAATATTGCCTGAGGTCGTAGCGTAAACAATATTAGTGGAGGTCGTAGCAGTAACAAATATTGCCCGGGGTTCGAAACCAAAATAAACAAAAAAATATTAGCCTGAGGTCGTAGCGTAACAAAAATTGGCTAGAGGTCGTAGCAGTAACCAATATTAGCTGAAGGTGTAGCAGTAAAAAAATTTAGCCTGGAGGTTTGTAGCGTACAAATATTGGCCTAGAGGTGTAGCGTAAACAATATTAGCCTGGTGGGGTTGCGTAAAACAATTTAGCCCGAAAAGGGTCGTAACAGTAAACACAAAATTGCCGGGGGTCGTTGCGTTAAACAAATTTGGTGGGGTCGTGCAAACACAATATTGGGCCCGGAGGGCGTAGGTAAAAAATATTGCCTGAAGGTCGTAGCGTAAAAACTATTAGCCTGGGGGTCGTGCAGTAAACAATTTTTTGGCAGAGGTCGTGCAGTAAAACTTTTGCCCGAAAGGGCGTAGCAGTTTAAACAATATTAGCCTGGAGGTCGTAGCGTAAACAAATTTGGCCTAGAGGGCGTAGCAGTAACAAAATTGCCTGGAGGTGTAGCAGTAACAAATATTAGCCTGGGGTCGTGCTAACACAAAATTTGGCCCGAGGGGCGTAGCAGTAACACAATATTAGCCGAGGTCGTAGCAGTAAAACAATTTGGCCCGAAAGGTCGTAGCAGTAACACAATATTAGCCTGGGGGGTGTGGGGGTAACACAAATGGGCCGAGGTCGTGCAGTAAACCAATTTAGCCTAAGGTCGTAGCGTAAAAAAATATTAACCTGGAGGTCTAGCAGTAAAAATATTGCCGAAAGGGCGTAGCAGTAACAAATATTCCTGAGGTGTAGCAGTAAACAATATTAGCTTGAAGGTCGTGCAGTAAACAATTTAGCCTGGAAAGGGCGTAGCAGTAACACAATATTGGCCCGGGGTCGTACAAAAAAATTTAGCCTGAAGGTGTAGCAGTAAAACAATATTTGCCCGGAGGTTAGCAGTAAAAAATATTGGCCTAGAGGTGTAGCAGTAAAACCCAAAATTAGCCCGAAGGTCGTAGATAAACAATTTAGCCTGGGGGTAGCGTAAACAAAATTGGCCCCAGAGGTCGTTGCAGTATCAATATTGCCTGGAGGTCGTAGCCCGTAACCAATATTAGCCCGGAGGGGTTTGCAGTAACACAATATTGGCCTAGAGGGCGTAGAGTAACAAAAAATAGCCTGAAGGTCGTGCAGAACACAATATTACCTGGAGTGTGCTAACACAATTTAGCCTGGGGTCGTCCCCCCCCCCCCCCCCCCCCCCCCCCCCCCCCCCCCAGCAGTAAAAAATATTAGCCCGAAGGTGTGCATAAAACCAAAATTTTGCTGGAGGTGTTGCAATTTAAAACAATATTGGGGCCCAGGTGTACAATAACACCAAAAATTAGCCGGAAGGGTGTAGAGTAACAAAAATTGCCTGGAGGGCGTAGCGTAAACACATTTGCCTGGGTCGTGCGTAAACAAAATTAGCCTGAAGGTGTAGCAGAACACAATATTTCCTGGAGGGGTGGTAACACTTTTTTGGGCCCGAGGTCGTGCAGTAACAATATTAGCCTGAGGTGTAGCAAACCATATTGCCTGAGGTCGTGCATAACACAATATTGGCCGGGTCGTAGCAGTAAAAATATTTTCCTTAAAGGGCGTAGCAGAAACACAATTTTTCCTATGACATTAAAAAAATACCAATTTAGGAACCTCTGCCCCGAAAAGGCTAAGGCCCTTTGCCGAAGGTGTAAGTCCTTTTGTGGGGGGCGTACGTTAAACAAATTTGGGGTCTGCGTTTTGTGGGGGTTTTTTGGGGAGCGTAAAAACCAAAAACCTGGGCTAGGCAATTTGGGGAAATTTACAGAAGAATAAGGGGGGTTTAAAAAATTAGTGGGGGGGCGTCTTTTGCCAGGGGGGTGGAAAAAAAATTGGGAGGTGTGCGGGGAAAAAAAAAATTGTGGGAGGGGAGAAAATTTGGCCCCAGGCGTAAAGGGAGAAAAATTTCTGGGGGTGTGCGTCCAAAAATTTTTTTTAACGAGCAAAAAAAAATTTTCCCTAGGTTACAAAATAAAATTCTAATCTACATAAAACAAATTTTCCTATTTCATAAACCAAAAAATTTTTTTTTTTTTTTTTTTTTTTTTCCCATCTCTACAATATTCCCTATTTAAAGGGAACTTTTACCAACCATTACCAATAAACCAGGTGTCAGAACAATACCCAAACTACCAAAAATTTTTTTCCAATCTGCAAACCCCAAAGCCTGGGGGCTTTTAGTAAACAAAATGGCAGAGGGCACAGCACAATATTCCTGAGGGTCGTTGCAAACACAATTTAGCTGGGGCAAGAAACTAATTTTAGGGTGGTTATTTTGCTGAGGGGGTGCGTTTAGGGGTTTAAAAAACTATTACCTAGGGGCGTTAGGGGCCCAAATTTTTAAAACCAAAAGTTAACCTTTTAAAAAAAGGGTCTTTAGAGAAAAAAATTGCCAGGGGGTAAAAACCTTTGCCGGGGGGCTGCAAAACCCAATATTACCTGGAGGGGGCATAAACTTCCTTATAACCTTAAAAAAAAATGTGAGTGTAGCAGCACACTGTGAGTGTAAGCAAATGTGGTGTAGCAGACACTGTTGAGTGTAGCAGCACACTGTGAGTGTAGCGACCCCCTGTGAGTGTAGCAGACACTGTGAGTGTAGCAGCACACTGTGGGTAGCAGCACACTGTGAGTTGTAGCATACACTGTGAGTGTCTAGTAGCAGCCACTGTGAGGTAGCGCACACTGTGAGTGTGCAGCACACTGTGAGTGTAGCAGCACCCCTTGGTGTAGAGCCTGTGGTGTAGCAGCCACCTGTGAGTGTAGCGCACACTGTGGTGTAGCAGCACACTGTGAGTGTTAGCAGCACACTTGGTGTTAGCAGACATGTGGTGTAGCAGACACTGTGAGTGTAGCAGCACACTTGTTGAAGTTTTAGCAGCTCACTGTGGGTGTGTAGCAGCACCTGTGAGTGTAGCAGCACACTGTGAGTGTAGCAGCACACTGTGAGTGTAGCAGCACACTGTGAGTGTAGCAGCACACTGTGGGTGTAGCAGCACACTGTGAGTGTAGCAGCACACTGTGAGTGTAGCAGCACACTGTGAGTGTAGCAGCACACTGTGGGTGTAGCAGCACACTGTGAGTGTAGCAGCACACTGTGAGTGTAGCAGCACACTGTGAGTGTAGCAGCACACTGTGAGTGTAGCAGCACACTGTGAGTGTAGCAGCACACTGTGAGTGTAGCAGCACACTGTGAGTGTAGCAGCACACTGTGAGTGTAGCAGCACACTGTGAGTGTAGCAGCACACTGTGAGTGTAGCAGCACACTGTGAGTGTAGCAGCACACTGTGAGTGTAGCAGCACACTGTGAGTGTAGCAGCACACTGTGAGTGTAGCAGCACACTGTGAGTGTAGCAGCACACTGTGAGTGTAGCAGCACACTGTGAGTGTAGCAGCACACTGTGAGTGTAGCGCACACTGTGATGTAGCAGCACACTGTGGTGTAGCAGCACACTGTGAGTGTGTACGCAGCACACTGTGAGTGTAGCAGCACACTGTGTGTAGCAGCACACTGTGAGGTGTAGCAGACACATGTGGTTGTAGCAGCTACACTGTGGAGTGTAGCAGCACACTGTGGTGTAGCAGCCACTGTGAGTGTAGCAGCACACTGTGAGTGTAGCAGCACACTGTGAGTGTAGCAGCACACTGTGAGTGTAGCAGCACACTGTGAGTGTAGCAGTACACTGTGAGTGTAGCAGCACATTGAGTGTACAGCCCCAATGGAGTGTGCGCACCCCCTGTGAGGTACCGCCCCCGTGAGTGTCACACCTGTGAGTTACAGACCTGTTTGTTGCCCAGTAGTTACGACCGTGGTGTAGCAGACAATGTGGTGGCAGCACACTGTGGTGGAGTGTGGGGGAAATGTGAGTGTAGCAGCACACTGTATGGCGCAAAAGGAGGAGCGCCCTGGGGGGGAGCAGAAAACCCGTGGTGTTAAAAAGGGACACTGTGGTGTGCGCACCACTGTGAGTGTACCCGAACTGTTTGCAGAACGGATGTAGCGCCCCCACGGAGTGTAGCGCCCCCGTGAGTGTCAGCCTGTAGGTTAGAGCAAACTGGAGTGTACGAACTGTGAGGTGCGCACAATGTTAGTGAGCAGAAACGTGATGGAGCCTGGGTTACAGACCTGTGAGTTAGCAGAACGGGGTTTTTTTGGGGTTCAGCCACTGGGTGTAGCGAACCGGGGTGTGCGCCTGTAGGACAGACCTTGAGTGTGCAAGCAACGGTGTGAGCCCCCACGTTAGGACGTTCCGTAGGTAAAGGGCTGTGATTTAGCGAACGGAGGTAGCGCACATGTGGTTTTACAGACCTGGAGTTGCCAAAATGTGGGGTACAGACCTGGGTGTAGCGCAACCGGAGGTGCAGCCTGGAAGCAGCACGGGGTAGCGCCCCTGGGTTGTAAGAACCTGTGAGTGTGCAGCAAGGAGTGTACAGCCCTGGAGGTAACGACCTGGAGTTAGCAGAACGGATGAGCAGCCCTGTAGTGTTTTCAAAAATTTTGGTTAGCGCACCTGGATTCAGCCATGTTTTAGCAGCCCCCGTTTAGTTTTTAGGACCGTGGTGTAGGACCAGGGGGTTACACCCCCACTTAAAATGTACAGCACATGGAGGTAAACCCCGGGAAACCTTTGAGGGTGTAGAAACCAATGGTTAGATTGCGAACGTGGGGTTTAAGACCCCCGATTTTGTCCCCCGGGAACGAGACTGTAAACCTGCCCCAGCAGTAAGAGACCTGTAAACCTGCCCCCGAGTAACAGACCCGCTCGGCCCGCCCAGCGAACGAGACCTGCTGCAGGCCTGCCCCAGCAGCAACGAGACCTGCTGTAGCCTGCCCCAGCAGTAACGAGACCTGCTGTAGCCTGCTCCAGCAGCAACGAGACCTGCTGCAGCCTGGCCGAGTAGTAACGAGACCTGCCGCAGCCTGCTCCAGCAGCAACGAGACCTGCTGCAGCCTGCTCCAGCAGCAACGAGACCTGCTGCAGCCTGCTCCAGCAGCAACGAGACCTGCTGCAGCCTGCCCCAGCAGTAACGAGACCTGTTACATACTGTCCCAGCAGTAACGAGATCTGTTGTAGCCTGCCCCAGCAGTAACGAGACCTGCTGTAGCCTGCCCCAGCAGTAACGAGACCTGCTACAGCCTGCCCCAGCAGTAACGAGACCTGCTACAGCCTGCCCCAGTAGTAACGAGACCTGCTGCGGCCTGCTCCAGCAGCAACGAGACCTGCTGCAGCCTGCCCCAGCAGCAACGAGACCTGCTGTAGCCTGCCCCAGCAGTAACGAGACCTGCTGCAGCCTGCTCCAGCAGCAACGAGACCTGCTGCAGCCTGTCCGAGTAGTAACGAGACCTGCCGCAGCCTGCTCCAGCAGCAACGAGACCTGCTGCAGCCTGCACACGCTATTTGTGATGACAAACCAAAATTACTGATGACTCAAGCCTTGCAATCCTGCCATCTACACGAGTCCTCTAATCCTGTTATCCTAGCAGCCTCCCTGTTTATATCCGTTTGAGTGTACCGTTAGTGTGCATATCTGTTTGACTCGTTCAAGCGATGGTTACTATCTCTCACCAACATTAAAAATGGCTGAAATCATGCACACGTCGAAGGCTCTCATCATTCCTGGAATATTTCGCTTATATCGTTTTTCAGAGTGTCGAATTCGTATCGGATTCGAACGAAACTGGATACGAATTCGAACGAAATTGGATGCCTATCAAGACACTGCAATAATTTTTTCATAAACTCACACACACACACACACACACACACACACACACACACACACACACCACACACACACACACACACACACCCACACACACACACACACACTCTCACACACCACACACAACACACACACACACACTCACACACACACACACTCACACACACACACACACACACACACACACACACACACACACACACCACTCACACACACACACACTCCACACACCACACACACACACACAACACACACACACACACACACACACACACAGTAACACAATATTAGCCTGGAGGTCGTAGCAGTAACACAATATTAGCCTGGAGGTCGTAGAAGTAACACAATATTGGCCTAGAGTCGTAGCAGTAACACAATATTAGCCTGAAGGTCATAGCAGTAAAACAATATTGGCCTGAGTGTGTAGCAGTAACACAATATTAGCCTGGAGGTCGTAGCAGTAACACAATATTGGCCTAGAGGTCGTAGCAGTAACACAATATTAGCCTGAAGGTCGTAGCAGTAACACAATATTAACCTGGAGGTCGTAGCAGTAACACAATATTAGCCTGGAGGTCGTAGCAGTAACACAATATTAACCTGGAGGTCGTAGCAGTAACACAATATTAGCCTGAAGGTCGTAGCAGTAACACAATATTAGCCTGGAGGTCGTAGCAGTAACACAATATTGGCCTAGAGGTCGTAGCAGTAACACAATATTAGCCTGAAGGTCGTAGCAGTAACACAATATTAGCCTGAAGGTCGTAGCAGTAACACAATATTAGCCTGGAGGTCATAGCAGTAACACAATATTGGCCAGAGGTCGTAGCAGTAACACAATATTAGCTGAAGGTGTAGCAGTAACACAATATTAGCCTGGAGGTCGTAGCAGTAACACAATATTGGCCTGAAGGTCGTAGCAGTAACACAATATTAGCCTGAAGGTCGTAGCAGTAACACAATATTAGCCTGGAGGTCGTAGCAGTAACACAATATTAGCCTGGAGGTCGTAGCAGTAACACAATATTGGCCTAGAGGTCTTAGCAGTAACAATATTAGCCTGAAGGTCGTAGCAGTAACACAATATTAGCCTGGAGGTCGTAGCAGTAACACAATATTGGCCTAGAGGTCGTAGTAGTAACAATAATAGCCTGAAGGTCGTAGCAGTAACACAATATTAGCCTGGAGGTCGTAGCAGTAACACAATATTAGCTTGGAGGTCGTAGCAGTAACACAATATTGGCCTAGAGGTCGTAGCAGTACCACAATATTAGCCTGAAGGTCGTAGCAGTAACACAATATTGGCCTAGAGGTCGTAGCAGTAACACAATATTAGCCTGAAGGTCGTAGCAGTAACACAATATTAGCCTGGAAGTCGTAGCAGTAACACAATATTGGCCTGAAGGTCGTATCAATAACACAATATTAGCCTGAAGGTAGTAGCAGTAACACAATATTAGCCTGGAGGTCGTAGCAGTAACACAATATTGGCCTAGAGGTCGTAGCAGTAACACAATATTAGCCTGAAGGTCGTAGCAGTAACACAATATTAGCCTGGAGGTAGTAGCAGTAACACAATATTGGCCTAGAGGTCGTAGCAGTAACAATATTAGCCTGAAGGTCGTAGCAGTAACACAGTATTAGCCTAGAGGTCGTAGCAGTAACAAAATATTGGCCAAGAGGTCGTAGCAGTAACACAATATTAGCCTTAAGGTCGTAGCAGTAACACAATATTAGCCTGGAGGTCGTAGCAGTAACACAATATTGGCCTAGAGGTCGTAGCAGTAACACAATATTAGCCTGAAGGTCGTAGCAGTAACACAATATTAGCCTGAAGGTCGTAGCAGTAACACAATATTAGCCTGGAGGTCGTAGCAGTAACACAATATTAGCCTGGAGGTCGTAGCAGTAACACAATATTGGCCTAGAGGTCGTAGCAGTAACACAATATTAGCCTGAAGGTCGTAGCAGTAACACAATATTAGCCTGGAGGTCGTAGCAGTAACATAATATTGGCCTAGAGGTCGTAGCAGTAACGCAATATTAGCCTGAAGGTCGTAGCAGTAACAAAATATTAGCCTGGAGGTCGTAGCAGTAACATAATATTGGCCTAGAGGTCGTAGCAGTAAAACAATATTAGCCTGGAGGTCGTAGCAGTAACACAATATTAGCCTGAAGGTCGTAACAGTAACACAATATTAGCCTGGAGGTCGTAGCAGTAACATAATATTGGCCTAGAGGTCGTAGCAGTAACACAATATTAGCCTGGAGGTCGTAGCAGTAACACAATATTAGCCTGAAGGTCGTAGCAGTAACACAATATTAGCCTGGAGGTCGTAGCAGTAACATAATATTGGCCTAGAGGTCGTAGCAGTAACACAATATTAGCCTGAAGGTCGTAGCAGTAACACAATATTAGCCTGGAGGTCGTAGCAGTAACATAATATTGGCCTAGAGGTCGTAGCAGTAACACAATATTAGCCTGGAGGTCGTAGCAGTAACACAATATTAGCCTGGAGGTCGTAGCAGTAACACAATTTTGGCCTAGAGGTCGTAGCAGTAACACAATATTAGCCTGAAGGTCGTAGCAGTAAAACAATATTGGCCTGAAGGTCGTAGCAGTAACACAATATTAGCCTGGAGGTCGTAGCAGTAACACAATATTGGCCTAGAGGTCGTAGCAGTAACACAATATTAGCCTGAAGGTCGTAGCAGTAACACAATATTAACCTGGAGGTCGTAGCAGTAACACAATATTAGCCTGAAGGTCGTAGCAGTAACACAATATTAACCTGGAGGTCGTAGCAGTAACACAATATTAGCCTGAAGGTCGTAGCAGTAACACAATATTAGCCTGGAGGTCGTAGCAGTAACACAATATTGGCCTAGAGGTCGTATCAATAACACAATATTAGCCTGAAGGTCGTAGCAGTAACACAATATTAGCCTGGAGGTCATAGCAGTAACACAATATTGGCCTAGAGGTCGTAGCAGTAACACAATATTAGCCTGAAGGTCGTAGCAGTAACACAATATTAGCCTGGAGGTAGTAGCTGTAACACAATATTGGCCTAGAGGTCGTAGCAGTAACAATATTAGCCTGGAGGTCGTAGCAGTAACACAATATTAGCCTGGAGGTCGTAGCAGTAACACAATATTGGCCTAGAGGTCGTAGTAGTAACAATAATAGCCTGAAGGTCGTAGCAGTAACACAATATTAGCCTGGAGGTCGTAGCAGTAACACAATATTAGCCTGGAGGTCGTAGCAGTAACACAATATTGGCCTAGAGGTCGTAGCAGTAACACAATATTAGCCTGAAGGTCGTAGCAGTAACACAATATTAGCCTGGAGGTCGTAGCAGTAACACAATATTGGCCTGAAGGTCGTATCAATAACACAATATTAGCCTGAGGTAGTAGCAGTAACACAATATTAGCCTGGAGGTCGTAGCAGTAACACAATATTTGGCCTAGAGGTCGTAGCAGTAACACAATATTTAGCCTGAAGGCGTAAGCAGTAACACAATATTAGCCTGGAGGTAGTAGCTAGTAACACAATATTGGCCTAGAGGTCGTAGCAGTAACAATATTAGCCTGAAGGTCGTAGCAGTAACACAGTATTAGCCTAGAGGTCGTAGCAGTAACACAATATTGGCCAAGAGGTCGTAGCAGTAACCAATATTAAGCCTTAAGGTCGTAGCAGTAACACAATATTAGCCTGGAGGTCGTAGCAGTAACACATATTGGCTAGAGGTCGTAGCAGTACACATACTAGCCTCGAAGGCTGTAGCAGATAACACAATATAGCCTGAAGGTCGTAGCAGTAACACATATTAGCTGGAGGTCGTAGCAGTATATACAATATTAGCCTGGAGGTCGTAGCA
>NC_069418.1:2985046-2987546 GCF_026875155.1 Cherax quadricarinatus | reverse complement strand
TTTTGTACTGGTACAAAATACTGGTAGCGGAAATCAGCATTTATTTCTTACTGGTAACAGAAATCAGCATTTATTTCTTACTGGTAACAGAAATCAGCATTTATTTCTTACTGGTAACAGAAATCAGCATTTATTTCTTACTGGTAACAGAAATCAGCATTTATTTCTTACTGGTAACAGAAATCAGCATTTATTTCTTACTGGTAACAGAAATCAGCATTTATTTCTTACTGGTAACAGAAATCAGCATTTATTTCTTACTGGTAACAGAAAATCAGCATTTATTTCTTACTGGTAACAGAAATCAGCATTTATTTCTTACTGGTAACAGAAATCAGCATTTATTTCTTACTGGTAACAGAAATCAGCATTTATTTCTTACTGTAACAGAAATCAGCATTTATTTCTTACTGGTAACAGAAATCAGCATTTATTTCTTACTGGTAACAGAAATCAGCATTTATTTCTTACTGGTAACAGAAATCAGCATTTATTTCTTACTGGTAACAGAAATCAGCATTTATTTCTTACTGGTAACAGAAATCAGCATTTATTTCTTACTGGTAACAGAAATCAGTAATTAATACACAGGTCATTACTGTCAGACGTCAGCCACAGAGCCATTTATTTTCTAATTTGATTTTCACAGACAATAATATTTTTTTTTTATCTCCTCACAGAATCAAACTTCTGTAGGAACATATTCTTTCAGTTTATTGTGGGCATTAACAGGTACAGAATGATACAAACACTGTCTCTGTATGTGTGTGTCTCTCTCTATGTCTCTCTATCTCTCTATTTCAGTGTCTCTGTGTCTTTCTGTCTCTCTCTGCCGGGACACATATCGGCGGATCATTCATCTCTGTCTCTGGCAGAAAGAATCGCAGCATCACCAAAAAGCTTAACACTAGAATCAGAGCAACAGGGCGAAACCAGCGAAACCAGCGTAACGCTTCGCCTGTTTCCTGGGTTTCGAATAAAGAAACCCAGGAAACAGGCGGAACGTTTTCGCAGGTCTCTTCAGCCCACTGCAGCGAAAGATAACTGAGGAAGCAGTGGTGGTAATTTCGATATTTATTCGACTGAAGAAGTCTGCAGTTTAGACGAAAGATTTTTCGACAAGAAAGATACCCAAATGTGGCCCCCCTGGTGTCTCATTTATCAACCGGCAGGTATTGTGTGCCATTAATGCCATATGTATTGTATCCAGAGGGAGTTATCCTTCCTTTTAAAAATCCCGGAGAAGCGCTAAACCCGTAGCCCAAGTGGTCATTTTTAACCCCACTCCCCCCTCCCCCCCCAAAAAAAAAACTCGCTGGAACACTCGTTGTTTTAATTTTTTTTTCAGTCAGTTCTGCAGTCAGTCCACCGTCGTAAATAACAAGTGACAATATTGCTAAATAATTGGTGACAATGTAATCTGGTTAATATAATTTAGTTATCGGTAAATTTAGGTTAATTAGATTTCAGTAAAGTAACCTAAATTGTAGTAATTCTCACCAAAAAACAAATTAGCCTTTGTCACAAACCTTCCAAAATTATTGCTCGTTCCTACGGTCAAGAGCGAGTGGTGAAGAGTGTCCCATTCCTGTTAAAGCCTCTCATTCCTGTTAAAGCCTCTCATTCCTGTTAAAGCCTCCCATTCCTGTTAAAGCCTCCTGCTCCCGTACGCCGTTCTATTCCTGCTACACCCTCCTATTCCTGCTACACCCTCCTATTCCTGCTACACCCTCCTATTCCTGCTACACCCTCCTATTCCTGCTACACCCTCCTATTCCTGCTACACCCTCCTATTCCTGCTACACCCTTCTATTCCTATTACATCTTTCTATTCCTGTTACATCTTCCCATTCCTGGTACAGCCTGCCAAGGGTCAGGTTGAGCTTGACAAGTGAAGGAGACGTCAGGTCGTGCCTGACATCAACGCAGAATGAGATGTCATCACAGGTGCTTCCCAAGGAAATGTTTGGTCATCACACACAAGACCGACGGACCGGAGGTTCTACAAATACGTTACACAGTTTCAGGAGAAGGCATGACAGGGCCAACTAGGCAAAGTATAGTGTGTATGTGTGTACTCACCTGTTTGTGGTTGCAGGGGTCGAGTCACAGTTTCCAGCCCTGCCTCTTCGCCGGTCGCTATTAGTGCTTGTGTTTGTGTGTGTGTGTGTGTGTGTGTGTGTGGTGTGTGTGTGTGTGTGTGTGTGTGTGTGTGTGTGTGTGTGTGTGTGTGTGTGTGTGTGTGTAAGTAGTTGAGAGGAGGGGAAGAGAGTTCAGGAGCTGAAACTCGACCACCTCCTAGGAACCTCACACACACACACACACACACACACACAAAACAACACACACACACACACACACACACACACACACACACACACACACACACACACACAAACACACACACACACACACACACACGCACACACACACACACACACCACACACACACACACAACACACGCACACACACACACACACACACACACACACACACACA
>NC_069418.1:2960046-2980046 GCF_026875155.1 Cherax quadricarinatus | reverse complement strand
TGGGTGGGGAGACAGCTGGGTGGGGAGACAGCTTGGTGGGGAGACAGCTGGGTGGGGAGACAGCTGGGTGGGGAGACAGTTGGGTGGGAAGACAGCTGGGTGGGGAGACAGCTGGGTGGGGAGACATCTGTGTGGGGAGACAACTGGGTGGGGAGACAGCTGGGTGGGGAGACAGCTGGGTGGGGAGACAGCTGGGTGGGGAGACAGCTGGGTGGGGAGACAGCTGGGTGGGGAGACAGTTGGGTGGGAAGACAGCTGGGTGGGGAGACAGCTGGGTGGGGAGACAGCTGGGTGGGGAATCAGCTGGGTGGGGAGACAGCTGGGTGGGGGAGACAACGGGTGGGGAGACAGCTGGGTGGGGAGACAGCTGGGTGGGAGACAGTTGGGTGGGAAGACAGCTGGGTGGGGAGACAGCTGGGTGGGGAGACAGCTGGGTGGGGAATCAGCTGGGTGGGGAGACAGCTGGGTGGGGAGACAACCGGGTGGGGAGACAGCTGGGTGGGGAGACAGATGGGTGGGGAAACAACTGGGTGGGGAGACAGTTGGGTGGGGAGACAGCTAGGTGGGAGACAAACTGGTGGGGAGACATCTGAGTGGGGAGACAGCTGGGTGGGGAGACAACTGGGTGGGGAGACAGCTGGGTGGGGAGACAGCTGGGTGGGGAGACAACTGGGTGGGGAGACAGCTGGGTGGGGAGACAGCTGGGTGGGGAGAAGCTGGGTGGAGAGGACAGCTGGGTGGGGAGACAGCTGGGTGGGGAATCAGCTGGGTGGGGAGACAGCTGGGTGGAGAGACAGCTGGGTGGGGAGACAGCTGGTTGGGGAGACAGCTGGGTGGGGAGACAACCGGGTGGGGAGACAGCTGGGTGGGGAGACAGCTGGGTGGGGAGACAACTGGTTGGGGAGACAGCTGGGTGGGGAGACAGCTGGGTGGAGAGACAGCTGGGTGGGGAGACAGCTGGGTGGGGAATCAGCTGGGTGGGGAGACAGCTGGGTGGGGAGACAGCTGGGTGGGGAGACAGCTGGGTGGGGGAGACAGCTGGTTGGGGAGACAGTGGGTGGGAGACAACCGGTTGGGGAGACAGCTGGGTGAGGAGACAGCTGGGTGGGGAGACAACTGGGTGGGGAGACAGCTGGGTGGGGAGACAGCTGGGTGGGGAGACAACTGGGTGAGGAGACAGCTGGTGGGGAGACAGCTGGGTGGGGAGACAACTGGGTGGGGAGACAAATGGGTGGGAGAGAGCTGGGTGGGGTGATAGCTGGGTGGGGAGAGAGCTGGGCGGGGAGACAACTGGGTGGAGAGACAGCTGGCTGAGGAGACAGCTGGGTGGGGAGACAGCTGGGTGGGGAGACAGCTGGGTGGGGAGACAGATGGGTGGGAAGACAACTGGATGGGGAGACAGTTAGGTGGGGAGACAGCTGGGTGGGGAGACAGCTGGGTGGGGCATCAGCTGGGTGGGGAGACAGCTGGGTGGGGAGACAACTGGGTGGGGAGACAGCTGGGTGAGGAGACAGCTGGGTGGGGAGACAGCTGGGTGGGGAGACAACTGGGTGGGGAGACAGCTGGGTGGGAAGACAGCTGGGTGGGGAGACAGCTGGGTGGGGAGACAGCTGGGTGTGTCACCCATCTCTCTTTAAAAAGATTCAGACAGCGACAGCAGCAACATCAGCTCGAATTATTATTATTATTATTAGTAGCAGTAGTAGTAACTATAACAATTATAATTATAATAAGAACAAGAACAACAATAATTATTATTATTAACAGTTGCACTCCCCAGAGCTACACAGGAACACAAAACCTACGTACACACCTGACACTCTTGCCTCCTGAAAGTGCCACAGGACACTGACCACAGACAAGAGTCCTCTGGCAGAGGCAGCGAGAGGAGGTAGTGAAGACTGGAGACATGAACCCGTAGATTACTGTACCTTTGTGCTACTGCGACTCTACGAGTAGTGTTTCTGCGCTGCTAGGAGCCTCTGAAGCTTAATAATAATAATAATAATAATAATAATAATAATAATAATAATAATAATAATAATAATAATAATAATAATAATAATAATAATAATAATAATAGCTACAACAAATAATAATAATAATAATAATAATAATAATAATAATAATAATAATAATAATAATAATAATAATAATAAAAACAAAACCAGCAACAACAGTATTAATAATAATAATTTAAAGCTGATTATTAATCATTCGAGAGTATGTACGTCTGAGTGTATATACACTGAGTGTATATACATCTGAGAGACATACACCTCCCGGAGCATATATCCTGTTTCTCGCACAACCATTACGTTCAAAATCTTCAAAACTTAAAACGTCTAATGTTCATACTGCTTCCTAACCACTGAACATTTACTTCAGTAAACTAAAAGAGCTCACAGCTTTGTACTGGTTATACTGACCCATGTGTGGCAACTACTGACCCATGTGTGGCAACTACTGACCCATGTGTGGCAACTGCTGACCCATGTGTGGCAACTACTGACCCATGTGTGGCAACTATTGACCCATGTGTGGTAACTACTGACCCATGTGTGGCAACTACTGACCCATGTGTGGCAACTATTGACCCATGTGTGGTAACTACTGACCCATGTGTGGCAACTACTGACCCATGTGTGGCAACTACTGACCCATGTGTGGCAACTACTGACCCATGTGTGGTAAGTTATGACCCATGTGTGGCAACTACTGACCCATGTGTGGTAACTACTGACCCATGTGTGGTAACTACTGACCCATGTGTGGCAAGTTATGACCCATGTGTGGCAACTACTGACCCATGTGTGGTAACTACTGACCCATGTGTGGTAACTACTGACCCATGTGTGCCAACTATTGACCCATGTATTGCAATTGTTGACACAAACGTCGACAGTTTGCCAATAAAACAGGTAAAACATACAGACACACCAAAGACATAACACTAACTAACAATGTTATGGAAATCCGCCCCCTCCCCCCCCCCCAAAAAAAAAAAAGTGAAATACTGTTATGTAAATATCTGACTGTACCAAATTTTCAGTTGGCCCCAAAACTAACATTGCAGCTTAATCTAATTAATAAAATAAAATTGTTTTCTATATGTTTTAGAGAAATAGGAATATATAAATGAGGAAAAAAGACTGGGAAATAATGTTTTTTTCACATTTGTTTACGACTTCTTTTTACTTGAATTCGGTGAGCCCTTAAATACCATAACTTTCGTACGGCTTTATTCCAGAGCCGGTCATACACTTAGGTATAAGACATTTTTTGGTTTATAACTTGTGAATACCTCAACCGATCGCCTTCAAATTTTCACTACAGGTGAACGATAACCAGGGCAAAGATTCATTGGATTATAGGCGTCTACAGCTGCTCTCTACTCAATTTTTGCAAGGGGTCAAAACGGGTTTTAGTTTCCGCGCAACAGTGATCAACTTCAAAATCGCAACGCGTCACACCGCACCTGCAAGAAGGTTGCCATTGTTGCAAGAGTGCGTAGATGCAAATTTGCAAATTTGGTTTCGAAAAAAGCACGTTTTTATCTTGTGAAATAACCGAGAAGCGACTTACTCTTTCATCACTGATGAGTCGAATCGAACGATAATAAACCTTAGGGCCTTTGGTAGTTGGGACAAAATTGCCCCTTTTTTTAACATAGTTTTTTAAATTTGGGAATTTTTATGTTAGCGGGTAGTATAACAATAATTTTAATTTTTAAAATTTAAAAAAATATAATAATAATAATAAAAAAAAATAATTTAAAAATAAAAAATAATTTAATTTAAAAAAATAATAAATAATAATAATTTAAAAATTTAAAAACAATTACATCAGTATTTTGCTAAATTTGCGTCCTTGTGTGTATCCACCTAAATTTTACTAAACCAGTGAAACACCAACCCTTTGAAAAGAATTTTTTTTGGGTTGTTTGAAAGACTTTTGGGGGAAATTTGTTTGGTCCCAAAATTTTTTGAGGCCCTTTTTTTTAACCACTCTGAAGGTTTTCTAATCCCATGTAGGGTGTAGTCACGTTCCTTTTAGCTGTGACTTTATGTCCCTTCCCAGCTGCGGGGTTCACTGTTTTTTTACTTTAGTTCGTGTTCCTTCAAAACGTGATTTTCTTTTCTCTTCTAGCTGTGGCTTCAAATGCTCCTTCTAGCTATGGTTAATTGCTCCTTTTTAGCTTGAGTTTTACTACTCCTTCAAAAAGGGGGTTTTGCTGTTCCTTTACTGTTTATTTTTCCCGCTCCTTTAGCTATGGGGTTTTTGTTCCTTTACGTGGTTCCTGTTCCCTTTTACTTTTTCACTACTCCTTTTACTGTGGGTTTTCTTTCTCCTTCTAGCTTGAAATTTACTGCTCCTTCTAGCTGTCATGTTCACTGTTAAAAAGTTTGCATGTCCCCCCTTTTTTAAAAAATCTCATTCCTTACAAAACCCGGCCCTTTTTGCCCAACAGGGCAAAAATCCAAAGGGGGGCCCCAAAATTCAATTTTCCCCCTAAACAGGGAAATTTGGGGACCCAGGCATAAGTCGCGTATTGAACCAAATTATGATGAATTTCTCGATCCCCCTCACTATAAAGGGGTTTTGTGTTACGAAATTATGGGGAAAGGAGGGGGGGGGAGCTCCCCACAATTTTTGGGGGCGCCCCCGGGTTTTAAAACACACCCACAACCCCAAAACACACACACACACACACACGCACACAAAAATTTTGCGCAAAGGCTTAATTGCATCAACTTTATGATGCTATTTGAAGTGCCGGGGCCCCCCCCAACACACCCCTTCCCCCCAAAACCAACCCCCTTTCCCCAAAAACAAAGATCATTAAAAGAAAACCCTACGTTATTTTCCCAAAGATGTGTAGGGGCTTATCTCCTTTAAAAATTCAAACTACTTTTTTCTGGGAAATTTTCACCAAACACTTTTATATTGAAATCTCAGGTTTTTTTTTTTCGTTGGGTTTTTATCATTTTTCCGTGACCAACCCAAAAGAGTGTTATTGAGGGAAACCACGGATTTAAAGGGGGTAACCGGGCTAGAATGGGCTTGACAAAATTTTATCAACTAAAATAACCCCAGATACAAATTTCTCTGGAATATTTTTTCTGTACACCACACTGCTTAGACCACACTCTTTCCACCTCACTGCTTTTCCACCACACTGCTGACCCCCCACCTTCCCCCCTGTAAAACCACCAACTGCTGTACCACCACACGTGTACCCCCACACTGCTGTACCACCCCACTGCGGGACTACCACACTGCTGTACCACCACAAATGCTGTACCACCACACTGCTGTACCACCACACTGGGTGTACCACCACACTGCTGTACCACACACTGCTGTACCACCACACTGCTGTACCACCACACTGCTGTACCACCACACTGCTGTACCACCACACCCGCTGTACCACCACACTGCTGTACCACCACACTGCTGTACCACCACACTGCTGTACCACCACACTGCTGTACCACCACACTGCTGTACCACCACACTGCTGTACCACCACACTGCTGTACCACCACACTGCTGTACCACCACACTGCTGTACCACCACACTGCTGTACCACCACACTGCTGTACCCCCACACTGCTGTACCACCACACTGCTGTACCACCACACTGCTGTACCACCACACTGCTTACCACCCACACTTCTTACCACCACACGCAGTACCACCACACTCTGACCACCACACTGCGTACCACCACACTGCTGTAGCCACCACACTGCTGTAACCACCACTCTGCTGTACCACCACACTCCTACCACACCACACGCTGTACCACCACACTGCTGTCCACCACACTGCGGGACCACCACACTGCTGACCACCTCCATGCTGTAACACCACACTGCCTTACCACCACACTGCTGTAACCACCACACGCTTACACCACCACACTTTGCTGTTCCACACACTGCTGTATCACACACTCGTACACCACCACACTGCTGTACCACCACACTGCTGTGCCACCACACTGCTGTAACCACCACATGCTGTACCAACACACTGCTGTACACCACACACTGCTGTACCACACACTGGCGGGCCACCACACTGCTTACACCACACTGGCTGTGCCACCCAACACTGCTTTACCACACACTGCGAGTGACGGCGCGCGGCGCAGCGAGCGCAAACTGCTTACCACAAACGCTGTGCCACTACACGCTGTACCACATACTGGCGTCCAACCACACTGCATTGCCATAAAATGCTGTACCACCACCTTCAGTACCACCACACTGCTGTTACCACCACAACTGCTGTGCCACCACACTGCGTACCACCACACTGCTGTACCACCACACTGCTGTACCACCACACTGCTGTGCCACTACATCTGCTGTACCCCATAACTGCTGTACCACAACACTGCTTGCCACTACACTGCTTTACCACCACACTGCCTTACCACCAGACTGCTGTAACACCACACTCTGTACCACCACTCTGCTGTCCACTACACTGCTTTGTACCACCATAGTGCTGACCACATCAACTCTCACCACCATACTGCTGTACCACCAACGCTGTGCCACTACACCTGCTGTACCACCATACTGCTGTACCACCATACAGCTGTACCACCACACTGCTGTACAACCATTCAGCTGTACCACACACTTACTACCACACAGCTGTACCCACCTATCACCACTCTGGTGACCACCACACAGTTTTACCTCCACAACTGTTGTACCACCACGCTGCTGTACCACACACTGTTGTACCACCAACAACGCCAACACTGTTTACCACCAACACCACACTGTTGTACCACCAACACCACACTGTTGTACCACCAACACCACACTGTTGTACCACCAACACCACACGGGGTACCACCAACACCACTCGTTGTACCACCTACACCACATGTTTATACACCAACACACACTTTGTACCAACCAACACCACACTTTACCACCACACTGTTACCAACACCACACCATCACTGTTGTACCACGCAACACCATTACCACACTGTTTTGGTACCACCAACACCACACTGTTGACCACCACACTGTTGACCACCAACACCACGCGCGAGAGATTACCACCCAACCCAAACTGTTGTACCACCAACACCACACGTTGTAGTACCACCAACACCACACTGTTGTACCACCACACTGTTGTAACACGTACAAAAACGCGATTCTAAAAGCTGAGATCCTCCAGTGAATAGCGCGAGCGTGCCGCTGCGACTCCCTTCTACATCCACCTTTTACTGGTTTGTCGTAACAAGTAGTCATATCCTTGTCCAATTATCCGTTAAAATTCAGACGATGGTTCAATAGTCATCGTTTTAGTACTATATCGCAACATGAAGCTACTAACTCGCGGAACGACGTAAATTTAATAGATTTAGTTAGTTATGAGTAAGGAGTTCTAGAGAATATTATGCAAGTGCTGCAGAAGTGAAGTAACGAGCAATCAAAAAAGAAAGTCGAATACTCTCTAGTTTAATATGTATTGATGGCTGGAGAGCGCACAGAACACAGTCAGAATTTCTGTTTTTTACCTGTCAGACAATAGCATTTAATAAGATGATTAACAAATAGTACAATTGTGATGCGTTTAATGCTCTTAATAGGATTTAGCTATTCGACGAGGCCAGGATGGACCTAATGAAGACTAGAAACAGTGACATTATAAAGTCCTCAAGCGAGCGCGGACGAGCGCGGTTCGTGACGCTAGCTGCAACGCCACAGCCCAGCTTGAACAACAAGAGAAAGCGAAGCCCAGATAGTCAATCAATTAATGCTCGGGCTACAAATCAGAACAAGGAATAAGATAACGACACGTAAGAGACGCTGCTGCAATCCGAGAGCCACAGAAGAGTGTACAACACGCCATAGAGTAGGCTGGATTCATGTCAGCAGAGGAGAATCTGTGACGTGGACATTGAGCACATAACCATAAAATAATTAGTAGGCAGAAGCTATAGCTATAGGACCTGAGATACTCGAGATGTCTATAACACACAACCTCAGTAAAACGTCCGAAAATGCGCTAAGCTATTCAAGTTATGTGAACAGAGTTCTGAACAGAACAACTAAGATATTGAGAACTACAAATGCCTAGACCACGCAAGTCGAGTCGTCCCGAGCAGACATGTCTAGCTCACAGAGGTGATACACGCGCCCGCCCTCTTCTATGTTAGCTACGTGGAATTAATAGGGCTCGAGAGCGCCTCGATGATGAGACGGATGTAGAAAATCGATAAGTGTACAGTGGTTTTACAAGTCTAGGACATAACTGAGGCAGCTGTTATTTTAAACATCATAAAAAATGATGCTTTTGTTTTTAGATAATATATTTTAAATATAGTAATACTTTGACGGTTTTTAGTTTTGCAATTAGTTAAGATTTTTATATAATTTTTTATATACATTAATAGAATAATAATCATTGTCCCTTTCATTCATCACCACCCCCAACAAGACAGTGGTACATCGTAGTGAATAAATTCTATCACATATGTCTGTTAATCTATCTAATACTATTGAATCAAGATCGGTACTTGCAATTGTACTATTTAACCGTCCAATATTTATTGCAACTTATCTAGGCTTAAATCTGATCATTTCATCGGTGAAAGTTTGTAAAGCAGTGTAAACAAGGATAGCCTGACATGTAATATAGTGGCAAGATTATATAGAACGGCAGTTTTACAATCTTATTTGTTGTGATTGCTTGCAGTAGGAGACATCTGAGTATAAAAAGCTAAAGGTGTAGTGAGGATCGCGCAGTCTGTTCTTCACAGCCGCTGTACCATCTCCCTCACCACCACTCACTCAACACTCGACTTGTCTCCTCATCTCACTTCATTTACTTAATACATAAATAATAATTAACTGACAGATATATAAAGAGTGAGATCGTGGGCTTAGGATAAGTACTTAGCTTGCAAGAGTACGAGGAGCAAGTGATCAAAAGGTGATGTTGCATAAAATACGTTATTTTAATGTAACTATAGTTATAAGGAAAACTTCTCACATTTACAGTACAATGACCATTATTTTTTATGCTAATAGAATAAGTGGAGTTTCTTGTGAGCGCGCGAGCGCACGAGATCCGACAGTTGTTACTTTTCTGATATTTATATAGTTTGGATTGTGGTCAAAAAAATCGTTAATTTTATTTGAATGCACAAAACACGTCAAGAAGAGAGCTAAAGACACCGACAAGTGCTAGAGCCTCTTTCGAGCGCAGTATGCATAATTTTCATTCTTTAACTTAATAATATAACATATAGATGAGAATGTCATGATTTGACCTGTTGAGCACCAGCACCCACTGCATAACAACTCCATATATATGTAAAATAATGAAGAGTAAAATTAACTCTTCAACACAGACAAGAAACAATCTTCAACCTTTAAAAGAGCTGAACAATCCTATCGCGAGGTGCACGTGAACGTTAGCTACGAAGAACTCAAAAGAGCTCAATCTGAGTATTTGGGACAGAACTCGATAATATCCTCACATACTCACAACGTTCTCTGTAACTACTCCTTCCTATCCTTGCACTGGAATTTCAAAATTCACGAACCTTACCTCAATAACAACCGCACCATGGCCGATACAAAACCTATGATATTTCTTGGCTTGACCAAAAGGCTACATTGGCTAGTTATCATGAAGATGTATGCGCCATCCTCAAACAATTGCTCTAGACCGCAATCTTTCCCACTCGTCACTAACACCCACTAATCTCAAGTAGCTTCTACTCCTTCTAAGGTTGGTCAAAACGTCGTTCATATAACGTTTTTGAAAAAAGCCCCTTACATAGCAGAATGTGAACAGGTAGTTAAACTACCATCCTTGAACATAAAAGCAATATTTCTTGAGCACTTTCATAAGCGGGACGTGATAATACCTCGTAAAATCTAAAACTGACAAACTGGGCTCCTGAACACACGTCAATAAGTCCGCAATCGAGGTAGGTTATCCTTCACAAGGACGATTCACTTTCACTGTATCAGTGCAACATCCTGAACGTCCGCAGGTTTTCTCACTAAAGACAGAGAGCCCATAGACTTGTACTGCCTCAAGTATAGTCCGGCTAACAGAAAATCAACCTCTTCTCTCATCGTACTAGAGATTAGCTCATCCAATGTGAGTGCTTTAGTGATGCTCTGTCATGCAACGTCATGTACTCCCATAGTACAACGCAGAACATCACCGAACAATTCAAAATGCAAAATCATTTTTTAATTCACCAGCTTTATTCATCTCCCAAGGTACTAAGAAAATCGTCTAGTGACTGTATAATCACAAATTTTCTAAACGACCTCTATACCTCTAGAGATCATAGACTGACTTTCTTCCTCTGTCCTATACAGAATAAAGGTAAGACAGCGTAGTAGGGCCTTGACTGGTTAACATGTACACATATTTATTTCGTTTTTCCAAGCGTACGTACCAAATAATTTACGTTCCTAACCGTTCACTACTACCATAGACCATCATACCTTCTTGTAGAGCCTAACCTGTACTAATTTCCGAGCCATCACCTTATCTCCCCTGCTTAAAAAGAACGAGAGACTGCACGCTTGTCATAAGTCTCAATTCTACTTGGCTGAAACTAGTTTTTTCAACTAGCTCTCGAGCGCTGTCAATGTTGTTCATTATGAAGTGAAGTACTCATGATATTGATTTTCCTGTCCACACTCTTTTAAACACACTGCTAGAGGACCACGCACGTTGAGACGCGAATTTTAATTCCGAACGACTAAATCCGAGTCTTTCTTGCACAGTGACGCTAGCGAATCAAGCTGAACAGTATAGAAAAAGTATACCTCAGTTCCCAACTCTAGGAGAAAATGATCGACAATTTAACTCTCATCATAGACTCAATGCTATGAATTTCTCTCTAACACGCTTGTACTGTGATAGAACTGGTTTAAAGTACAGAACATTATTCCCAATGGATAATGCTTCTTCCAAATACACTAGAAGTGAAATTAGATCCCGATCTGATGTAACGCCGGGACAATCCAACCTTGAAAAAATTCATCACCTCCAAATAGCACGAGCATTAATTTTTCTCAATAGGAATACTCGATAGGCGTTGATGCAAAGCGACGCAAGAATATAAGTAATAAAATCTTTTCCTAGTTTGTGCTACAAAGACCAACAAATCAATAATAAACGTGAGAATGTTCACCATGCACTGATAGGAATGAAATGCAGTGAGGTGATGCGCTGCTTCCTTCACTTACACACATCAACGTCGCACATGATCACTACTGTTTATTTTCCTTCATCTTTGGCCAAGTAAATTGTTCCAGTTTACGATGTCTTCTTGACACCCAAAATTCCTCCATACTATTGGAGCAAAATCAATCTTTCCTAAGTAACTGTAAAACACGACGCTATTCAAGTGACGGTTATGAGAACACAATGCCAGCTTACACTTACATGTTATGTGAGTTCCTCCATCATACACCGTTACAAAAGGATATAACATATATCGAGATCCTGGTGCAACACTCCATAACAGCTATATCTCACATACTTTCCATAGACAGATCAACAAACTGATCCTGAGTTAATTCACATAGTTAGAAATTTAACGTCAGTTGTGTCCTGACAAGCGGATGACCGTAGTCGTTATTGATCCGCCAGAGCGTCACTAAACAACATATTCAACCCCAAATCATCGTCAATCAACTAATCAACAAACAGATGTTTTGAATCTTGACATAGCTCTATAATTGCGCAGAAGGAAATAATAGTTCTCCTACAAGCTCATGCATAATGATCATACAGTTATTATAATCACAATGTTCCTTACATATACGCAGCATAAGGAAATCGCCCTATCAACACTCCACTGCCTGAGTGTGTGAAATACACACTGAGATACCCACTAAATATAATAACCAGTGTAATACTTTTCAATATAACTTTGTGCAAGGCACTTTTATACACACCTCCATACTTCTAACAATAACATCTAATCTTGCATAGGTATCGTCCAGGAGGCATACATCTCTCTTAATAACGAGATTACTCCCAGTGCTGAAAGAAATTATCTCACGTAATGTATGCGTCAAATACTACTTTCCTCGAAAAGTAAGACTCATGCCTGAACAATTCTTTCGTCAGATACACTTTCTGACCCTAGTCACTATCTAGTAACATTTACTAAAACATAGGATAAGAGAATCTATTTTTGGTGCCTATGTTGCTCAAAGATACACTATGCGCCACCGCACGACTGTTTCTCGTATCGTCTTCTAATTTAAGCAATACTCTCTACATGTCCGTTTCTTTACAATAGGACATAACTTTCTCTTCTCGATAACAAATTTCTTCTAGCCACAGAGACAGGTCAGAATGGATTTTCCTGGTAAAGACGAGAATTACAGTAGCAGGTACATCATCGCGGCAAGAGCACTGCATTTAGTGCCAACTTCTAGACAATTTTGAACGAGATCGGCTTGTTTTCTCTGTTTTTAGTACTACAATTGTAGTGAAATCTCATAATGTCTGATAATCTGCATTTCCAAATTCCATAGTATATCGATCAGATATTCTTGTATTGCAGCGAGACATACAAGTAAAATGCATAATCCTTCGTGTATAACAACTGAACAGCTTCGTATTGGTACCTACAATCTCTAGACCAGTCTCTCAAATGCAACTTTTTCTCTCGACAAACTCACACATTTTATACTTCCGTCGGTTGTAACGACAAATCACTTGATAAAACTTACAGTAACCAGTTGATATCTCTAAATAGTTTGTTTTGACACGTCAAAACTAATGACAACAAATTAAAGCACCCGACATTTACTCGTTTCCCAAAGCAATATAGAAAAGCAATGTTCCCCATCTTACTGCCAGTTCATAGCACAGCCTTTCTCAAACACATCAAATATGTGCTAAGTCACTTTCCAAAAACTTAGGAACCATGGATCAGCTTTCACCACAATTAAATTGCCTTATATATCATCTGTTGTCCTTAAACAACAACATTATGGCAGCGTTTAGTAATCTTCTTCGTTTGCAATTTGCCTGTCTTCCGACGTAATTCATCCCTGCAACATAATACGGGCCAACCTCTCAAACTGATCCAGAAGATAGACCATAGGTAATGAGGAGAGAGGGAAATTAAGCGTGTACTTACGAGCCTTATGCGAGCACTGGTCGCAGCCTGTCAGCTAAAAGGACTCATCCAGTCGAGGGATAAGTAAATACGAGGTGAGACCTGACACTGTACTATATGAGGCAGCTTCCTCCAACCACTACACTCTGTGAGCTATCTGTCAGTAGCGGAAGTATAAACGAGAACTGACTACACTAGCTCAGACACGAGCTCACTACAGCTCTATTTGCTCTGTCATCAACGCAAATAGACCAAACTTCCTAATTGAGTGACTCTAGAGAGCGAGAGACGCGATCACTGAATCATAATCAGGACATCTCGTATTAGCAGAAACAATAGACAGAGCTTAAATTAATGCCTCAGGACAGTTTTTGCTGCGTGTAATTCCTTATACGTCACACCATTATTTGGCGTACTCGTCCACACGGTCGTGAATTTTAGATACTTAACTCAACAAATCACATATCAATTAACTTTTCATTCACTTTGCATACAATCACGAAATAATAGTACAACAAATATTATTGAACTATAATCTTGATAATTTATGTGTTGATTCTTAATTAAACTCATAAACATATTTCCATCTCCTTGGATCAAGAACTCATCAGGTACATACAACCACCTGTTAAAATTTGTACAGACTAAACTCAAAGTCTTCAATTAGAAATACTCAAAGTGTACCATAAAGTACTATATGTCAACTGACGATACCCAACACCTTGATCAAGAGCCTCCCACAGGCCCCCATTTGTACAAACAACCCGAATTCTAAAAGCTTAAAGATCTCCAGTAATAACTACAAAGACTGCCCTTCTAAGACATCCACCAGTACGTTTTCTATCATAGTCATATCCTTGTCCACTTATCCTTTAAATTCATATTGTTCAATAGTCTTTAGGAGTACAACTGAAGGCTATCTAACTAGAGAAATTAAAATTTAATAAATTTATTAAGTATATAAGTTTCTAGAGTATACAAAGTAAATTAATTACAACAGCAATCAAACGTAAATCAATCCTCTCGATTCAATATATTTGCGAAACACATATCCACCTTCAAAATTCTTCAGTACCGTCAGGTACATTAACATTTTAATAAGATATTACACAATATAACAATGTGTTAAAGCGTGTAAGTCTCTTAGTATTAGTAATCTCAACCGAATCAAACTTAAACACGTGACTGACAAAGTCCTCATAAACTAACTTCTACCGACTGGCAAACCCGAACAGTCTGCTTGTAACAACAAAGAATGCCTAAGCCCAAATAGCAATGCAATATCGAATCGACACAATCATGATCCAAGGAGATAATATAACGACACTAAGTAGGGACGCATCTTCAGATCCTCCACAATAGTTACAACACTCCCATAAAACGAATCTTTGTTCAGCATAGGAAAACTGTGACTGTTACAATACACAGGAACCATACAAAATTAGGTAAAGCTATAGCTAAGGACCTGAGATACTCAAGTTTCTAAAGACACACAAAACCTCATTACATAACGTCGAAAATCACTAAGTCCTATACAATTCTGTAACAAAGTTCTAACAGAACTAACAAAATAATAGACAGACAATCTGTCCAACCACCAAAGACGAGTCTCCAGCAGAGCAGACCTACTTCACAGAGGTGAAGACCAACCCCCCCCTCGATCACTATACTACTTGACAACTTGCAGCCCAAGAAGCCCGCAGTATAACGACGACAAGGCGATAATTACAGTAGTTTGGACAGTCAAGCCTAACTGAGCACATTTATAATATACATCCTAACAACATAAGCTAAATAAGAATATAACAGTCAAATAATACTAATACAGCATAACATTTACGATTTAGCTATTATCCAAATAAAACAATATAAAATAAATGAAAAGGAATAACATTAATATATATAGTAATAATCATTGTAACCCAATCATGTTGCAACAACCACCAACACCACACGATGACCACCAACACCCACCTGTTGTGGCCACAACACCACACCTGAAGTACCACCAAAACCACACAGTTGTAACCACCAACCACACACTGTTGTACCACCAACACCACACTGTTGTCCACCAACACCACACCGTTGACCAACCAACACCAAACTGTATGTACCACCGAACACCACACTGTTGTATTCCACCAACCACCACACTGTTGTAACCACCAACACCAACACTGTATGAACAACCAACACAACCACACGTTGTACCACCAACACCACACTGTTGTACCACCAACACCACACTGTTGTAACCACCAACACCACACTGTTACCACCCGACAGCTGATAACCGACCACAGCTTGTATTGTAACGCACCAACACCACAGCGTGGATATACCAGCCAAGCACCACACGGAGAGGAGTGTAGAGGAGCGGCGCCCACCGAGGCCGAGCGAGCGATAGTACCACGGGCGAGCGACGCCACAAAATTGACGATACACAACACGCCCAGGCTGGAGATGTACACGCGCGCACTTGTGGGAGAGGGCCGACCGCAACACCACACTTTGTACCGAGCGCAAGCGAGCGCGACACATGTGGAGAGTAACCGAGCGAACGACCGGCGCAGCTGTTGTCGGGCCCCGGAAGCGCGCCGACGCTTCGAGATAATAGGCCAACCACGCAGGCGGAGCACTTTTTGTAACCAGACGCAACACCACTCTGTTGTTACCCGGGTTTTGTTTTTTTTTTTGGATTATTTTGACTACACAACACTGTGTACAACCAACACCCACGATTGTAACCTCCAACACCACACACTGTTTTACCTCAACACCACACTGGGCCACCAAGCACCACGATCTTGTGTACGTCACCAACTCCACTGCTCTGAAACCACGGCACACCAAACTGAGTGTGAATAGCGCGGACCAAGGCAGCCACCCTGTTGTGACCACCAACACCACCAGTATTGTTCCATCGGCACGAACGTTGTACGCAGCCCGACACCACACTGTGTTTACCAACAACACCACACTGTTCCACCAACACCACACAGTTTTAACCACCAACACCACACTTTGGAACACCAATCACACACGTTGTACAACCAAACCACCCCCACTGTTGAACCACCAACACCACTCTGTGTACCACCAACGACGCGACAGCATGATTGATACCAACCAACAACCACAGCATATAGATTAGCCACCAACACCACCCAGTTTGTACCAACAACACCACACTTTACCACCAACAACACCTTTGTACCACCAACACCAACACTGTTTGTACACCAACACACACGTTGTACCACCACACACACACTGTTGTACCACCAACACCACACTGTTGTACCACCAACACCACACTGTTGTACCACCAACACCACACTGTTGTACCACCAACACCACACTGTTGTACCACCAACACCACACTGTTGTACCACCAACACCACACTGTTGTACCACCAACACCACACTGTTGTACCACCAACACCACACTGTTGTACCACTGTGATCTATACACAAACTAACTAAGGCGATTTTATAACAGCTTTCTTCCATACATTACTTTTTGACTATGTAATATTTAAGCTAGAGCAAGCATGTGTTGTGGTGTGTGTGCGTGTGTGTTGTGTGGTGTGTGTGGTTGTTTGTGGTGGTGTGTTGTGTTCCCTGTGTTGTGGTGTGGGTGTGGTGGTGTGTGTGTGTGTGTGTGTGTGTGTGTTGTGTGTGTGTGTGAGGTTGTGTTGTGTGCGTGTGTGTGTGTTGTGTGGGTGTTGTTGTGTGTTGAGGGTTGCGTGTTTTGTGTGTTTGTGTGTTGTGTGTGTGTGGTGGTGTGCTTGGTGTGTGTTGTTGTGTTGTGGTGTGTTGTGTGTGGTCTGTGTGTGTGTGTGTTGTGTGTGGTTGTGTGTGTTGTGTTTGGTTGTGTTGTGTTGTGTGCGTTTGTGGTGTGTGTGTGTGTGCGTGTGTGTGTGTGTGCGTGAGCGTGTGTGTGTGTTGTGTGTGTGTGTGTGGTGTGTGTTGTGTGGTGCTGTGTGTGTCGAGGGTGTTGTGGTTGTGTGTTGTGTGTGTGTGTTTGTGTGTGTGTGTGTGTGTGTGTTGTGTTGTGTGTTTGTGCCGTGTGTGTGCGTGTTGTTGTGTTTGGTGTGTGTGCGTGGTTTTGTGTGGTTGGTGTGGTTAGTGTTGTGTTGTGTGGTGTTGTGTTGTCTGTGTGTGTGGTGTGTGTGGTGTTGTGTGTGTGTTTGTGTGTGTGTGTTTGTGTGTTGTGTTGTTGCTGTGTGTGTTGTTGTGTGCGTTGTGTGTGGTGGCTGTGATGGTGTTGTGTTGTGTGGGGGTGTGGGTTGTGTTGTGTGTGCGTTGTGTGGCGTAGTGTGTGGTGGGTGTGTGTGTGTGTGTTGTGGTTGGTGTGTTTGTTGTGGTGTGTGTAGGTGTGTGTTGTGTGGTGGTGGGTGCGTGTGGCGTGTGTGGTGGGTTGTGTGTGGTCTTGGGGGGTGTGGTGTTGTGGTGTGGTGTTGTGTGTGAGTGTGTGTGTGTGTTCTGTGTGTGTGGTGAGTGTGTGTGTTTGTGTGTGTGTGCGTGTTGCGTGTGGTGGTGTTGTGTGTGTTGTGTGTTTTGGGCGTTCGTGTGTTGTGTGTTGTGTGTGTTTGTTTGTGTGTTTGCGTGTGTGGCGTGTTGTGTGTTGGTTGTTGTGTGTGTTGTTTGTGGCGTGTGTGTTTTTTGGTGGGTGTGTGTTTAGTGTGGTGGTATGGTGTGTGTGTCTGTCGTTTGTGTGTTGTGGTGTGTGGGTGTGTTGTTGTTGGCGTGTGTGTGCGTGTGTGTGCGTGTGGTTGTGGTGGTGTGTGGTGTGTGTTGGGTTGTGTTGTGTGTGTTGTGTGTGTGGTGTGTGTGTGTGTGTGTGTGTGTGTGTGTGGTGTGGTGTGTGTTGGTTATACCAAAACAGGTTTTATTTCGACAATGACCTATAATAATAATTCTCTAAAAATATTACGTAATAAAACCTACATGTGCGTCACGGAAGGATATATTTTTCTCATTTAAAGATTTTTAGTTATATCACACCAACCCCCCACACTTTGTCCATCGCATCTCTTAACCCCACCCCACACAATGTCATCCATCTCTACCCCACCCCCCACACTTAACTTGTCCATCCATCTCTTACCCCTACCCCACACTTGTCATCCATCTCTTACCCACCCCCACACTTTCATCCATCTCTTAACCCCACCCCCACACTTTCATCCATCTCTTACCCCACCCCACACTTGTCATCCATCTCTTACCCCCCCCCCACACTTGTCATCCATCTCTTACCCCACCCCCACACTTGGCCCTCCATCTCTTACCCCCACCCCCACACTTGTCATCCATCTCTTACCCCACCCCACCTTTTCATCCATCCTTAACCCCCCCCCACACTTGTCATCCATCTCTTACCCCACCCCCACACTTGTCATCCATCTCTTACCCACCCCCCCACTTGTCATTCATCTCTTTTCCCCACCCCCACACTTGTCATTTCCCTCTCTTACACCCCACCCCCACACTTGTCACCACTCTTACCCCACCCCACACTTGGGCATCCATCTCTACCCCACCCCCACACTTGTCAAACCATCTCTTACCCCCCCCACACTTGTCATCCATCTCTTACCCCCCCCCCACACTTGTCATCCATCCTACCCCACCCCCACACTTTTCCCTCCGTCTCTTACCCCACCCACCCACTTTTCCATCCATCTCTTACCCCACCCCCACACTTGTCATCCATCTCTTACCCCCCCCCCCACACTTTGTCATCCATCTCTTACCCCACCCCAAAACTTGTCATCCGTCTCTTACCCCACCCCCACACTTGTCATCCATCTGTTACCCCACCCCAACAACTTGCCATCCTCTCTACCCCACCCCCACACTTCTCATCCATCTCTTACCCCACCCCCACACTTGTCATCCATCTCTTTTCCCCACCCCACACTTGTCATCCATCCTTACCCCACCCCCAATGTCATCCATCTTTTACCCCCCCCCACAATTCTCATCCATTTTCTTACCCCACCCCCACACTTGTCATCCATCTCTTACCCCCCACCCCCACACTTGTCATCCATCTCTTACCCCACCCCCCCACTTGTCATCCATCTCTTACCCCACCCCCACACTTTTCATCCATCTTTTAAACCCCTCCCCCACACTTCCATCCATCTCTTACCCCACCCCCCCACTTGTTATCCATCTCTTACCCCCACCCCCACACTTGCCATCCATCTCTTACCCCACCCCCCCACTTGTCAACCATCTGTTACCCCACCCCCACACTTGTCATCCATCTGTTACCCCCACCCCACACTTGTCATCCATCTCTTACCCCACCCCCACAACTTGTCATCCATCTCTTACCCCACCCCCACACTTCTCATCCATCTGTTACTCCACCCCCACACTTGTCATCCATCTCTTTCCCCCCCCCCACACTTGTCATCCATCTCTTACCGCCACCCCCACACTTGTCATCATCTGTTACCCCACCCCCACACTGTCATCCATCTCTTTCCCCACCCCCACACTTGACATCCATCTCTTACCCCACCCCCACACTTAATTTCCATCTCTTACCCCACCCCTACACTTTTTCATCCATCTCTACCCAGCCCCACACTTGTCATCTATCTGTTTTCCCACCCCCACACCTGTCATCCATCTCTTTCCCCACCCCCACAATTCTCATCCATCTGTTACCCCACCCCCATCTGTCATCATCTCTTACCCCACCCTCCACACTTGTCATCCATCTCTTACCCCACCCCCACAACTTGTCATCCATCTATTACCCCACCCCCACAAATTTTCACCCCTCTGTTACCCCACCCCACACTTTTTCATCT
>NC_069418.1:2938713-2959546 GCF_026875155.1 Cherax quadricarinatus | reverse complement strand
AAAAAACAGATGCAGGCATGCATCCCCAAGTGATCATAATTTAAAAGGTAGGAAGTTGCACGAGGTTTTTTAATTAGAAAAATGCCTCAACTAGGGGATTGATATTTAGGCCAGCAAAGGTTAGTTGAGAGATTTTAAAGGGAGGCGTAGTGGCATACATGTGTGAAAAGGGCATGGTGAGGGCTGCCAATTCGAACCGAAAAGCAGCTGAAAAATATGTGCAGGAATTCAAGGAGTACAAGACAGTGAAGGATTTTGAAACCTGAACAAGTGTTTAATTGTAAACGAAACAGGCCTGTTTTGGAAAAAAAATGCCAAGCAGGACCTACATTACTGAGGAGGAAAAAGGCACTCCCAGACATAAGCCTAGGGAAAGACAGGCTTACTCTTCTCATGTGTGCCAATGTAGTGGTGGATGGCAAAGTGAACCCTTTTATTAGTGTATCACTCTGAAAACTCCCAAAGAGCATTCGGCAAAAGAATATCCTCAAGGCTAATTTGTGTGTGCTGTGGAGGGCAAACAGTAAGGCATGGGCCACTAGGGATTTTTCTATGACTGGTTACACCAAGCATTTGCCCCCACTGTGGAAAAATTACCTAACTGAAAAGAAATTAGACCTTAAGTGCCTCCTGGTGTTAGACAATGCCCCTGGTCACCTTTACAGATTTGGGCCCAGAGCGACTTTGTGGGGACATTACCCTTCATTAAGGTCAAGTTTTTGCCTCCTAATACCACTCCTCTCCTGCAGCCCAGGGACCAGCAGGTTATTGCAAACTTCAAAAAAACTGTACACAAAAAGCTCTGTTTGAAAGGTGCTTTGTAGTGACCTCAGAAACTCAATTGACTCTAAGAGAGTTTTGGAGAGATCACTTTAATATCCTCAATTGTGTAAACCTTATAGGTAAGCTTGGGAGGGAGTGGGCTAAGAGGACCTTGAACTCTGCTTGGAAGAAACTGTGGCCAGAATTGTGTAGACCAAAGGGATTTTTTAAGGATTTGAGGCTAACCCTGAGAGGAGTATGCCAGTTGAAAGGGAAACAATTGTGGCATTGGGGAAGTCCTTTGGGGTTGGACGTTAGTGGGAGGATGTGGAAGAGTTGGTGGAGGAGGACAAAGAAGAAATAACCACTGATGAGCTGCTAGATCAACTTTTAACAGCAAAAGGCCACACCTGAGGAAATTTTCCCTTTGGAGGAAGGGGGGGGAGAGAGAAATTGAAGTTGCCTACTTCAAAGATTAACCCTTTGAGGGTCGACAGGCCTCTCCGAAACTCGTTTTTTCGGGTCGGCCAAATTTCAAAAAAAAAAAAAAAAAATTATTTTTTCTTTAAAGAAAAAATAAGTTTTTTTTTCTAAACATTATAGGATAAACAAAAAAAATTTAACATCAATACTTACGGAGTATGGATGCATGAAGTTTGCAGAAAATGAGCCGCGTATGGCAACAGCGGCGACTGCCGCCACCCGGTAAAATTTAGTTTACTTGTATTTGAGGTTTGTTGTTTTTTTCACTATTTTATTTTTTCACATAACTTATGTGGCCTATGAGACCAAAGTAAGGTGCAATGTACATATTTTACACTCGTTGTATACAACACAATACCACACAAACATAATTATCAATATATTGTTTACAAAACTTGTTTACAAAAACAAACAATACAAAACATTGTTTATTATTATTGTTCTATAATATATATACCAATATACAGTCACTGAACATATTCCTATTAGTTCTGCAGTTTTGTGGAACTCTGAAACATGGTGTCATACACAATGGTGTTTTATCTTTCTCCCTCATTCTATCTCTTTCAATCTGTCTCTCTCTTTCTATCTGTCTGTCTATCTCGGGTCTCACAGGTACAACATAAATACAAGTATACATAGTATAATTACCTAGGATAACCCAAGAAATCCAGACAAAGTGCTATAATCTGCTTGAAGAGTGAGTAAAAGTGATGACACAGTCTTGTGGCTCTCGAGACAGAGAGCTAGACGGATAGACAGATAGAAGGGAGCTTGACAGACAGGCAAATAGACAGACAGAAATGTTAGTATACCAGCAAAAACAAAGGGAGGGCGATGTTTCATCTCATCTTTTGGCATCAGCTCTACCCTCATTTACCCTCATCAAACGTCAGCACTTATCAGATGTTATCTCCCTTATCTTGTTACTGTCATGGGTGAACATTTTTTATTCATATTATTATTATTACCTATTATTTTTTATTATGCATTATTATTATTATGTATTATTATTATTATGTATTATTTTATTATGTATTATTATTATGTATTATTGTTATCATTACGTATTCTTCTTCTTCCTCCTCCTCCTCCTCCTCCTCCTCCTTCCTCCTCCTCCTCTTCTCCCCCCTCCTCCTCCTCTCCCCCTCCCCCTCCTCCTCCTCCTCCTTTTGCCTCCTCCTCCTCTTGCCTCCCTCCTCCTCTTGCCTCCCCCTCCTCTGCCTCCTCCTCCTCCTCCATTCTTGGAACAATTTTGAAGAGCTTGTAGTTCATAATCACTATCATTATCATCACCAATGCTCACATCTGAGTCGGGATTTTGGAAAAAAAAGGAGTTTCCTCTTTGATTCTGGTACAATTGAACGAGGGCCCCAGCACCAGAGGTGGAAGCTGTGGGTTGTCTGGGTTTTCCTCACTATTACCCATATTATGGTCATTAGTTTCGGTCAAAACCTCACCAGAACCTTGAAACTCATCTTCACTGTCACTTCCATCTGTATTAGAACTGTCACTGGGGAACAAAAGTGTCCCAATTCCCGAGGAGTGGGGAACTTCTTACCGCAGGCCACGGTGGAAATTGTGTACTATGATGGCTTCCCACAATGCACCACTGGGTCCCAGATTTTTTTCCTACTGCGCACACCCACCACACAGACCCATTCTCTCACATCTAGATTTTATCAGCCTTTTCCTGCGAGATTGAGGCCGCTAAAAATTTATGCGTACTAGTACGACAAAAACCCCTACGCGTAAGACGTATAGTACGACCAAAACCCTCAAAGGGTTAAGGAAATCTGTGCAAAGTGGCTTGAAGTGCAAACCTTCATGGATGAAAATCACCCTCAGAGAGCTATTGCAAGCCGTGCTGGTGACTATTACACTGACAGTGTTGTAAACACTTTAGGAAAGTCATAAAGAAACGAGAGGTACAGGCCACTATGGACAGATATGTTGTGCGACAGAAGTCCAGTGACTCTGAAGCTGGTCCTTGTGGCATTAAAAGAAGAAGGGAAGCAACCCCGGAAAAGGACCCGACACCTCAAGTCCTATGGAAGGGGATTCCCCTTCTAAACACTAAAACCATCCAGTCTCCCCTCCTCCATCCCATCAATCATTTACCACACTTCAATAAAGGTAAGTTTTCATGTAACTGTGCTGTTTCTTAAGTTTGTGTGTATTAAAATAATATTTCATGTAAAAAATTTTTTTTTCCATACTTTGGATGTCTTCACGGATTAATTTGATTTCTATTATTTCTTTTGGGAAAATTAATTTGCATACCCATAATTTCGGATTTAAAATTGAGCTTCAGGAACGGATTATTTGCATTATGCGGGGGTCCACTAACTTCTATTTTATTGATGGGCAAAGCAACTGCCCAATCATCTATTTCAACTAGCCAATAAAGTGATTAAAAAAATTTGGGAATTTGGCTAATTTCACACAAAGTTCAAAATATTTGTTCAAAAAAGGGGTCCAGAATAAACAATGCAGGGATTCCTGGCACTAAAATAAAATTTCCTCTGTTTATTAGTTATGTTTCCAGGCTTTTACAGATGAATTCCATTGTGATTTTTTATTCACATGTTGAATTTTATTCAACACCAAAAAAATTCAGATTTACTGTTATGCAGTATTGTAATATTGAATTAGTAAAATGAGCGCATACCCTGAATGTATATTAAACCACCATTGATGTGTATTGGAGCCTGACGACATTTGTTTTTCCTTAATATTTGCAAAAATTTAACATTTCTGCTATTTTGAGCTTAGTTTCCCTATTGTCAATTTTAAAACCAATCAAAAACATTTCATTTCTGTAATATAAACTTTTATTGGGGAAGCGGAAAGAATCTTTCCTCCGTAAACCAACATGCGTATGAGGCGACTAAAAAGCCGGAGCAATGGGCTAGTAACCCGTTCCGTAGACATTTACTAAAAAAGAGGGAAAAAAAAAACTTAGAAACTGGGATGCTTTGAATGTGCGTGGAAGTAGTGCGGATACAAGAAAAGATGATTGTGTGTTATGAATGAAAGAAGTTGGGGTGTCCTGGCCTAAAAAGAAACAAAGCTGAAGGGGGGAGGGAGTTTCGGTGGGGGAAATAAATGGGATTAAATCTGGAGTATTGAGAGAGTTAGAGCAAAAAGGAAGGGGTTTGCAGTAATGTTGAAAGGATCAAATTATGGGGAAGGAGAAAAGAGAATTGAAGTGTAAATTCAAGAATTAGTGGATTAAGTAAAGGTGGATTGTGAAAAGTGTGGGGGTTTTTAAATTAATTATAGGTGGGAATGCACCTGGAGAAGAGAGGAAGTAGAGGAGAGAGAGAGATTTTGGGAGATGTTAAATGAATGTATAGGACTTTTGAACCAAGTGAGAGAGTAATTGTGGTAGGGGATCTGAATGCTAAAAGTAGGAGAAACTTTTAGAGAGGGTGTGGTAGGTAATTTTGGGGTGCCAGGTGTAAATGAAAAATGGGACCCCTTTGATGAACTTGTATAAAAAGGGGGTTTAGTTATAGGTAATACATTTTTTAAGAAAAAGGATAAATAAGTATACAAGATATGATGTAGGGCGAAATGACAGTAGTTTGTTGGATTATGTATTGGTAGAATAAAGACTGTTTGAGTAGACTTCAGGATGTACAGTTTATAGAGGGGCCACAGATATATCAGATCACTTTCTAGTTGTAGCACACTGAGAGTAAAAGGTAGATGGGGTACAAGGAGAATAGAAGCATCAGGGAAGAGAGAGGTGAAGGTTTATAAACTAAAAGAGGAGGCAGTTAGGGTAAGATATAAACATCTATTGGAGGATAGATGGCTAATGAGAGCATAGGCAATGGGGTCGAAGAGGTATGGGGTAGGTTTAAAAATGTAGTGTTAGTGTTCAGCAGAAGTTTGTGGTTACAGGAAACTGGGTGCGGGAGGGAAGAGGAGCGATTGGTGGAATGATGATGTAAAGAGAGCAGTAAGGGAGAAAAAGTTAGCATATGAGAAGTTTTTACAAAGTAGAAGTGATGCAAGGAGGGAAGAGTATATGGAGAAAAAGAGAGAGGTTAAGAGAGTGGTGAAGCAATGTAAAAGAGAGCAAATGAGAGAGTGGGTGAGATGTTATCAACAAATTTTGTTGAAAATAAGAAAGTTTTGGAGTGAGATTAACAAGTTAATGAAGCCTAGAGAACAAATGGATTTGTCAGTTAAAAATAGAAGAGGAGAGTTATTAAATGGAGAGTTAGAGGTATTGGGAAGATGGAGGGAATATTTTGAGGAATTGTTAAATGTTGATGAAGATAGGGAAGCTGTGATTTCGTGTATAGGGCAAGGAGGAATAACATCTTGTAGGAGTGAGGAGAGCCAGTTGTGAGTGGAGGGAAGTTCGTGAGGCAGTAAGGTAAAATGAAAGGGGGTAAGGCAGCCGGGATTGATGGGATAAAGATAGAAATGTTAAAAGCAGGTGGGGATATAGTTTTGGAGTGGTTTGGTGCAATTATTTAATAAATGTATGGAAGAGGGTAAGGTACCTAGGGATTGGCAGAGAGCATGCATAGTTCCTTTGTATAAAGGCAAAGGGGACAAAAGAGAGTGTAAAAATTATAGGGGATAAGTCTGTTGAGTATACCTGGTAAAGTGTATGGTAGAGTTATTATTGAAAGAATTAAGAGTAAGATGGAGAATAGGATAGCAGATGAACAAGGAGGCTTAGGAAAGTAGGGGGTGTGTGGACCAGGTGTTTACAGTGAAACATATAAGTGAACAGTATTTAGATAAGGCTAAAGAGGTCTTTGTGGCATTTATGGATTTGGAAAAGGCGTATGACAGGGTGGATAGGGGGGCAATGTGGCAGATGTTGCAGGTGTATGGTGTAGGAGGTAGGTTACTGAAGCAGGGAAGAGTTTTTACGAGGATAGTGAGCTCAAGTTAAGTATGTAGGAAAGAGGGAAATATTTCCCAGTAAAAGTAGGCCTTGGACAAGGATGTGTGATGTCACCATGGTTGTTTAATATATTTATAGATGGGGTTGTAAGAGAAGTAAATGCGAGGGTCTTGCAAAAGGCGTGAAGTTAAAAGATAAAGAATCACACACAAAGTGGGAGTTTCACAGTTGCCTTTGCTGATACCTGTGCTCTTGGGGATTCTGAAAAATTTGCAGAGATTGGTGGTGAATTTGGTAGGGTGTGCAAAAGGGGGAAAATTAAAGAAAATACAGGAAAGAGTAAGGTTATGAGGAAAAAAAAGATTAGGTTGAAAGATTGGTTTCAATTGGGGGGAAGGTATGGGGAGGTGAATGTATTCGATATTTGGGAGTGGAGTGTCAGGGGGATGGGCTAGAAAGCTGGGGTGAATCATAAAATTTGATGGGGGGAAAAGGGTGAGGGTGCACTAGGAGTCTGGGGAGACAAAGAATTTTGTCCTTGGAGGCAAAGGGGGGAAGTATGGAGTATATTTTAAAACCCAACGCTTTTATATGGGTTTAAAGAAATGGTGATGAATGTTGCAGCGGGAAAGGCTGGAGGCAGTGGAATGTCTTCTGAGGCAATGTGGGTGTGAAATAATGCAAGAATTCGTAGTTTGGAAGTTAGGAGGGGGTGCGGGATTAAAAAAACTGTTGTAAAAGGGCTGAGAAGGGTTGTTGAGGTGGTTCGGACAGTAGAGAGAATGGAGTGAAACAGAGTGATTCAAGAGTGCATCAGTTGTAGTGGAAGGAGGGGGGTAGGGGCGGCCTGGGAAAAAGGTTGAGGGGGGGGTAAAGGGGGTTTTGTGTGCGAGGGGTTTGGACTTCCAGCAGGCATCGTGAGGTGTTTGAAAGGAGTGAAGGAGAAAAAGGTTTTTTAAAAATACTTATTGCTTTTGGAGTGTGAGCAAAGAACTTTTAAGGGGTTCAGGGAAAACCGGAGGCCGGATTTTGAGTCCTGGAGAGGGAAGTCAGTGCCTGCACTTAAAGGGGGGGTGTTAATGTTCAGTTTAAAAACGTATGTAAACCCCCTTCGGGCAAACAGTGAGGGAGTAATGATGGTGAAAGTTTTTTTTTTCCCGGGGGCCACCCTCCGGGGGTGGGGGAATCGGGAAAAGGGGTGATAAAAAAAAAAAATCTTTCCATTCTTTAAATGAGCCCAAAAAACCGTGAATGCAACATAAAAGCCAAACGAGAATACACCGAAAAGTTTGTTTTGTTTTAATCCAAAAAACGGTTTTTTTTTTTTTTTTTTTTCATGTGCCTGTGTGCGCGGGTTTTTGTTTTAATGGTCCCTAGTTACCAATAATCTTTCTCTCATACAGCCCCAAAATTTACCATTCATGGCATATCGAATGAGCTGAGCTCATGACATGTAGTACGGCGGGACCCTGGCTTAAAAAGGCGTGAACATGGGGGGCCCCTCAAGGATTAAGAAAAAATAAACACTAAGTACCAAGAACATAACCCTCTGTAAGCCATTAGGGCTTGACAGAGGCTCTGTCAAGCTGTCAACGGCTCTGTCAAGCCATTACAGCTTGACAGAGCTCCTGGAAGAAAAAACGTTCCCACAATAAAATGTACATTAGTTGCATTTGGGTCTTTTACTTTAAAAGCAGATAGTTGCAAAACTTTCCTAGGGGTATATTTAAGTTTAAATTAAATATTACCACATTGTTCCCATCATTTTAATGAGGGGTTCATTCGATTAAAATTCAGTTTGAGCATGCTAAAATAACCAAAAAAGCTTTCATTTAAGATAACTATTTTTTATGTTAATTAAAATAAAAAAAATTTAAATACATAAAAAATTTTTTTTCTTTATACTTTACAAAAATAACAGTGACAAAATTTTTTAAACCCCTAGTATACCTCATTGTGTATGTAGGGGGGAAGGATAGTATAAATTTGGTAGTGTAGGGGGGAAAGGATAGTATATACTCATTTTAGTGTAGGGGGAAGGATGTTATACTCATTGTTAGGGTAGGGGGAAGGATAGTAATACATCATTGTGTAGGTTAGGGGGAAGGATAGTATACACATCATTGTGTAGTGTAGGTGGGAAGGAAATTTTAAAAACATCTTGGTAGTGTAGGGGGGAAGGATGTATACACATCTTTGTGTAGTCTAGGTTGGGGGGATATATGACATCATTGTATATCAGTTTGGGGTGGAGAGTATACACACATTGTGAATGTGGGGGAAAGGATAGTAACACTCATTGTTAGTCTATTTGGGAGGATAGTATGCCACATTGGTATTGTAGGTAGGAAGGTAATACACACATCATTGTGTATCAGATTGGGAGGATAGATGCACTCATGTGTAGTCTAGGGGGGAGGATATATTCCATCATTTGTAATACAGGTGGAAGGAGAGTATACATTCATTGTGTGTCTAGGTTAGAGGATATATGCACACATTTTTAGTGTAGGTAGGAAGGATAGTTACTTCATTGTGAAGTTGGGGTTGGGGAGGGTAGTAGCCATCATGTGTAGTGCAGGCGGGAAGGGATGTATACACTCTTTATGTAGCTAGGGGGGGGATAGATACCACATTGTATGTGTAATTGGGAACATAGAATGGTTAATGCATTGACTCTGTTTCTGATTACTTTAAATCAGGAGCTTATATTGAAGTTTTCCTTGTTTTTTCAACTGTTCTTTTAAGACATATGAGCACATTCTGCACTTTTAAATCCTTCACGTGGCTGTTTTTGGTGAGAACACGGGTATTATTAAAATAGTACGAAAATGTATTATGCCAATGATACAGGTGGTAATTCCTGGCGTTTTTCCCCCTTTTATTCCTTCATTTCCGTTATATAACAAACTCCGCTTTGGTTTTTAACCCCGCCTTGTGGATTTTTTGGGCTAAGCCCTTTTTGGGTATATTGACATAATACTTTTAAAAATTTTCACTTAGAGAAGGCACCAGTAATATTACTAGCACCCTTTTTTTTAAAAATATACTTACAGCCTGGGGTTATTGAAGACTTCGTAGAACTTAAGACATTCCGTCTTTCTCGTCTCCAGTAATTTCATTGATTTGTTTGAATTTAAGTGTTTTTCTTATGGAAATTTTTGTACAGTCAAAACCTTGGCACGCAAAAGGTTTCCATTAGTGCAGTACTACTGACATGTACATGGGGAGTTCTGGAGTGGAAAAAATTTGTCCCCTTTTTTCCAAAGTGTAACAACCTGTGGTTTTTGGGAATATACCTCCTCATAGCATCTTAGAAGTTTCAGCATCCCCCATTTTTCAGCACATCTCAACCCAGTAAGCCTTCTAATAAATTAAACCCCTGGAAAGGGATGAAATTCCTATCGGGTTTAGCATTATCGTTTTCCAAAGTTGGCTAGAAACAAACAAAGGAAAATCAAAAATTTCCCCAAAATTTCCCATTTGGGTCTTAAAAAAAACCAAATTTTTCAAATTTGTGAAAGGGAACAATATAACACATTCTCAGCCTTCTCTAAACTGCATTTTCCCTTCTTTTCATCATGACAAAAAATAATGATTCTGCAGATCTTTAAAACCCCCCCAAAGATTGACAGTTCTTTTATAAATTTTTTTAAGTCACCAACAGTAAATATTTAAATAATTTTTATCCCTTTTCTAGTGCAGTCTTAGGTATCCTACTCCCCACAACCTAGTTAAAACTAAATGGAATTCGTCCCCCATGTGGAGGAGCAATAAAAAATATGAGAAGAGACAGCTGGGCTTATCAACTGTATGAAAGTACAGGTGCCCGCGTACAGTGCTTTGCTTTGGGGTCTTGATAATCAGTGGTTTTCAATTTACCCATTCCATTTATTCAGACTTTCCCACAATGAATATATTCTTATCACTAAAGCTAAAGGGCAAAAATATTTTAAGGTAATAATGTTACTGTATATGCATTTTTTTGACCTGCCATGCTACTAAATTATATAGTGTAAATTTTTTATCAGGGTTTTTTTAGCTTTTTAAAGTAAAAAAGACTTGACCACTTTACAGCAATTTTCGCTTTACGCAGTAGCCCAAGCCTAACCAGGATAAGCGGGGGGTCCTTTAAATATACCCCTTCGTTTGTTAAAAAATAGCGTGTTATTCATAAAATACTATCCACGGTGAAGTGAAAGATGCCAAATGTATTTAAGAAAGAAACACATAAAAAAACCATGTTTTGAATCTGAGTCAAATTTTAGTTGTGGAAAAAAGGGGGCTTCACAAATTTCCCGAGCTTGGTTTAGGCCCAGAGCTCACTGCTGTCAGAAAAGTAATTATCTATTTTGTGCACCCCCTACACTACAATGGACCTCCATACTAAATTTGTCTCCCTTGTTCTGTGTATTGCCCCATAAACAAGTGACCCAAATAAAAGCAGCTCTAGTTTTTAGAGGAGTTGCTTTTAAATGCCCCTTTTCTTGGTTTTTTATGCAGGGTTCTGGGGGTTTAATTAAAAATTTTTCTGGGGGGGGGGGGGAAAAATTAACCCCTTTTAGGTCCAAACCCAATTACGCCAGAGTCAGTCACCTGTAAGCGAGCGGTAAATTTGGGCCAGTAGAAGAATACATCTATGTGGGATGTGTGCCCAATAAAACAAACCTGCAGACACAGTGATAATAAGAAATAAACTGAGCCCTAATTTTTGTTAAAACAGCAACTTTTCAGTGTTTTTTTATGTTTTTTATAGCTGTATTTTGATTTTTTGGGGCTCTTTGGAGAATGGGAAAATATATACAGAAATAAAATGATTTTGATTGTTTTAGTACAAAAAAGCTGAATGACTCAAAGAGAGAAATGTTTAAATTTTTTTCGATGTTTAAAGTAAACAAAAAACCTCATACATCTAATACACCAGGGGGGGTCAATATACGTTTACAAATGTTGGGTGTTATTTATACAATTATTGCAATATTGCATGACAAAAAATCTTCCATTTTTTTTTTGAAAAAAAATTCATTTTGTGAATTAAAAATAACAGGAATTCATTTGTAAAGCCTGAAAAGTAAATAAAAAAAGAGGGAAATTGTTTAGGGGCCCGGAAGCCTGCATTGTTTATTCGGCCCCGTTTGAAATTGGAAATTTTTAATTTTCATTAAATTGGTCAAATTACCCTTTCCAATCACTTTATTTTTTTAGTTGAAACAGTTGATGCTGATTTCTTTTGTCATTTGATAGAATAGAAAAAAAACTATGAAAAAGTAAGAATTTCTTTCGACTGGGAAAAAAGTAAAAAGGTAAAATGGGGGTCAAAGAGGCAAATCGCCAATGCAAATATCGCTGTCACATTTAAAATTCGCGAGAGCATAATTCGTCAATTTTTTCCAAAAAATTTGTACTTTTGTTTTATTACCTTCAAAAAAGATTTTTACCCTTTTTAAGAAAAAATAAAAAAAATTATTTTTTAAAATTTTTGGGCACGGGGCGCACTTTGAAATTTTGGTTTTGGACCCTGAAAGGGTTTAAGTTTCGGGGCAGTTGTAAATATCCAAAAAAGAATTTTAAACACAATGCAAATGAAATTTAAATTTGTGAAAGAAAGTCATGGGTAACTTAACCCCTTTATGTTTCAACTCCAAAACCGAAGTTCTCCTGGTGTTTCAAAAAATTTTTTAAAAAAAAAAAAAAATTCTTTTGAAATGAAGAGAATCTTTTCCTGTGAAATGACACCAAAATACAAAATTTTGGAAAACTCATGGAATTACGCTCTCGTAAGTTAGGACCTCGGGGAAATTACTCAAAAGCGATTTTCACCCCCCTTTTAGCCCTGTTTGGCCATTTTTATTTTTTCCAGTCCACCAAACCATAGCATTTTTTTTGAACTATTTTTCATCAAGGTACAAGAAACTGCCCTTTTACTGATTCAAAAAACCCCAAAAAATGGTCAGAAATTGCAATTTGGCCAATTTCATGCAAATTAAAAAAAAGTCAAATTTTAAAATAGGGCCCAAAAAAACAATCAAACATTCCCGGCCTAAAAATAACATTTTCTTGTTTATCGAATCTTTTAGGCCCCCGTTATAATACCTTGCTTTCTATTTTGAATTTTATTCACACAAAAAATAGATTTTCTGTTATGCAGACTACTGCAAATTGTATTGTATAAATAATGTCAACCAATTTAGACGATATTTGAATGGCTAGTTGGACATTTATTGGCAATGACGCATTTGTTTTTTCCCTTTAACACGCCAAAAACGAACATTTCGCCACTTTGAGCCCCCTTTTTAAAACCTTTTCTAGTAAAAAACCCAAACAAAGTCACTTCTGTTTCATAAAATGTTTTCCATTCTACAAATGAAACCCAAAAAATAAGAAAACACCATAAATACTCTACGAAAAAACACATCAAAGTCGGTTTTTAATCCCAAAAAAAACCGTTGGGGGTTTTTTTTTTTCTCATTATGCACTGATGCTGCAGGATTTTTTTTTTTTTCTCACACACAGACCCTTTCTCTCAATGTGGCCACCCGCTTTTTTCCTTTGATTTGAAGCTGCTAGAATTTTTGAGTATGTATTGCAACACTTTTGGGCCTAAACTATGAAACTACCAAAACAGTCAAAGGGTTTAAATTTTTTGATCTAGGGAAAAACTACCATGGATTAACCTTTTACTTTTTTTTTTCCATGGAATAAGAATTTAGGGGTTTTAAATAGCCCATTTTAAACTAATGCTTTTTTTTTTTTTAATGCTGCCGTCAAGAACAAAAGATATTTCATAACAACCCCAAATTTTGTTACGTATATATATGTTAGAAGAGGTATTATGAGAAAATGAGACATAAACTGCATTAGTTTTTTAAATGCCGGGAACAAGGGGGTTTGTAACCCCTCACTGTAAGATTTCCAAAATTAAAAAGAAAAAAAAATTTAATTTTTACTCACCCCCTGCCTCGGTGGGAAAAGGCCAATTTTTTGAAAAAAAAAAACGTTGTTTATATTTTGTTAATTTTAAAAGGCCCTATAATTGTAAAATATAAACAATTTTTACATTGCGGATCTTGGTTTTATCAGATGACTCGGGCATGATTGAACCCATCGTCAATATTGCCATTCATCAAAAAAAGAAAAAAACCCAAAAAAGTCCATGTTTTGAATATTTTTAAAAGTTTGGAGTAAGAACTCTGAAGAATTTCTTACAGCACAAGGAATTTTGGAGTCTTGTCTGCCTACGCCTGGTTTGCTACATTATTCAGCTCAAAGGTAGGGGAGTTTTAAGGAAAGATTGCTTTTCGGGGACACTCGCTATTTACAGACTGCTGGATACTGGGGCTTTACAAATATGTGAATTTTGGTGCTATTTTTAAACATACTGGAATACTGCTGCTATTTACAAACATGCGGGAAAAATGGTGCTATTTTCAAACAAACGGAAACACTGGGGCTATTTACAAACATGCTGAAACACTGGGTCTATTTTCAAACATGCTGAAAACCTGGGCTTTTTACAAAAAGCTGGAAAAAACTGGGCATTTACAAACAGGGAAACACTGGGGTATTTACAAAATGCTGGAAAACTGGTGCATCTACAAACATTGGAAACACGGGGCTATTACAAACACGGACAACTGTGCTATTTTCAAACGTGGAAAAAACTGGGGCATTTTCAAACATACTGGGACACTGGTGCTGTTGCAAAAAATTTCTGCACACTGGTGCATTTACAAAAATGCTGGAACACTGGGGCTTTGCAAACTACGGCACACTGGTGCTATTTACAAACTCTGGGGGCACTGGGCTGTTTTACAACATCCTGGGACCTGGTGTATTTTTAAAAAATTTTTTTCACACTGGGGCTGTTTGCAAAAATGCGGGGACAAAGGGGAAAATTTCAAAGGAAATGGACAACTACACCAATTGCACTAATAAGCGAGGTGTGGTTGTTTAAACCTTTTGGGCCACTAGCAGCAAAAGCTTGGGTTACCAGGCAGTCAACAATTCACTGGGCTGCAGAAGCAAAAAGACCCCCCCAAAAAAGGTCGAGGGAAGACAGATGACAGGTTTATCGTAAGGGTAATTTGTTTGGTTTTTTAAAAAGCAGGTTTGGTCAGGGTAGCAGACCTAAGGAGGGAACACATGCAAGTTTTTTCACTTTGAAGCAATTGTCTCAGGCCAACAGACATCATAAAATTTAAAAAGCGAAATTTGGTTACATAGTATAAACAAAAATTTTTTTCATATAAGGGGGTCCCCGCATTACGCATTTTTTCTTTACAAAGTTTTACAATGCGCGGGTTTTTCGTCAAATCCTTTTTTCTTTTATTCAACTTGCACAATAAATACATTCCCACTAACTATAAGCAAAATAAAAAACATTTTTAAAGGAAGTAACGGTGTCTGTATTGTTGTTTAAAGCCTAGTCTTTGCTCACTATATATGAATGTAAACAATCAGGGTTTTAAAAATGCATTTGAAAGTGAGAAAAGACATTATTTCCTTTACATGATTTTTCACTTTACGGGGTACCCCGAACCTAACCTGTTTTTTTAACGGGCCCTTCCTGTATAGGTTAAGTTAGCTAAAGAGGTAAGTTCAGGACACAAAATTTTAGAAACACAAATGTTCTGAAGTCGGGGTGGGAGCGTGAACGCATCATAAACCTCAAGTATGCAAAGAAAAAGCAAAGCAGACCACAGATGCTTTACAAAATATTTTGTACAACCTCGACAATTCTGCATCCACGAAGTGCAAGAAAAAAGTCACCACCTCGGCCCAAAAAGCCCCACATTCACCCTTTTACCCTTTTCCATTTTGAAAATAAGACCTATAATGTACGAGAAGAAAAACTGCAGAATTTTTAGCTAGGAAATAAAAAAGTTTTTTGGGAAAATTTGAAGATGTTCGAAAAACCTTTTTTTTTTTTTATAGTTCTTCATTTCACATAACTTTTTTTCACGGGTCCCTATTTCAAAAAATATCCCTTAATCTGGAAAGGAACACCTCATCCATCCCTCCCCCTCCCCCTTGAAGCAAGTTCCTCAGCTGTGGTCTGATGTGTTCCAGATGAACCTTGCAGCTCTCATATTTGGGTTTTCCCCTGTTGTTGTCCCCCAAACTCCTCCACCCTTGCCACTACCCCCAACCCCATGGACTTCCCCCCAATCCCACAATACTTTCCCAACAGGCAGAGGGTGGGCAGGGTCGGGGTCCCCCTAAAACCCTTCAAAATCCTCTGGGGGACACAATCGGCACAGTTGTCCCCAAAGTAGAGTTCAAGCCCGGGGAAGTCATTCCTCCCAAGCCTTCCCTATAAGGCTTTATGCGTTGAAATATTGAAGTGATTTCTCCAGAACTCCTTAGGGTCAACTGGGGGTCGAGGTCATTCAAAGCATTTTTAAAACACTGCTTGGTGTAGAGTTTTTTGTAGTTAGAAATGACCTGGGGTCCATGGTGGTGTTAGGGGGCAAGAACTACATTGAGGGAACTGTAGCCCCCTAGACATAGGTCCCTGTTAGAGGATTGCAGGAGCATTTTTAGTAACAGGGGGCACTTGAGGGAAATTTTTTTCCCGGGAGGTATTTTTTCACACGGGGGCCAAACTCTTCGGCCCCTACTCTTTAAAATTTTTGCCTGTGACCCATCCCTTTTTTGCTTCCACAACACACAAAAACCACACACACACCTCTCTTCTTTCTCCTCTCCCCCTTTCCTCTTCCTCCTCTCTCTTTCCCCTCTTTTGTCTCTCCCCCCCTCTCTTCTTCTTCTCTCTGCCCCTTTCTCTCTTCTCTCTCTTTCTTCTCCCCTTTTCTCGCCTCCTTTTCCCTTTCTCTGTCTCTCTTCCTTCTCTCTCTCTTCTCTCTGTCTCCTCTCTCTTCTCTCTTTCTCTTCTTCCTCTCTGTCTCTCTCTTCTCTCTCCCCTTTTGTCTCCTCTTCCTTCTCTCTCCTCTTCTCTCTCTGTCTCTCTCTCTCTGCCCCTCCTCTCTCTGTCTCTTCTCCTCTCTCTCTCTCTTCTTTTTTCTCTCTTCTCTTCCCCCTTCCTTCTCTCTTTTTCCTCCCCCTTTTCTCTCTCTCTTTTTCTCCTTTTCTTCTTCTCTCTCTCTCTCTCTCTCTCTGTCTCTCTCTGTCTCCCTCTCTCTGTTCTTTTCCTCGTCTCTCTCTGTCCTCTCTCCCTGTCTCTCTCTCTCTGTCTCCCCTTCTCTTCCCCTCTCTCTCTGTCTTCTGCCCCTTTCCCCCTCTTTCTCTCTCTCTCTTCTCCTCTCCCTCTCTCTCTCTCCCCCTTTCTCTCTCTTTTCTCTCTCACTCACTCATCCTCATATTTTTGATGACATTTTTTTTTCTTGAACACCTGGATTACGGGTGATCCAAAAAGGGTTTCATTTAAAAAAACCCCCCACTTGTTAGCATAGAACAAAAAAGTTACCCCTGTCTTTCATGGTTGGCCCTGGCAGTCCCTTTTTCCTCATGCTTATGTAGGTCCTTTTTTGGTTTTTCTTTAAAAACAGGTCTTTTTTTTGTCACAATTGAACATTTGTTGGGGTTTGAATTCTTCATCTTAAACATTTTTAAACCCCAGTTTGTCAGAAATTGCGCCCCCCATGCCGTAAACACTACGCTTCTTAAATTGTCAACCCCCGCCCCTGGGCCTTAAAGTTACAAAGATAGCATTGTTCCAGGCAGTTATTTGAGATGCGCAACTTCCTTTCCTTTTCAAAATGATCAACTCTGAAAAACTATCACCCACCATGTTTATTTTCGATCCAAAGACAAAACTTCTCAACCCTCTTTGCTATTTTTGGGGTTTGCATATCAACCCTTTTGCAATATCTATATCCTGGCAAGCCCCAAATTGACACCACTCCATATTTTTGTACTATCTCCCTTTCCTTCTTGGGGGCTTCCACTTTTTTTTACCACGGGGTGCCATAGGAAGTTTCTTTGGGCCCTGGAGCATATTTCACAGTCACACTTTAAAAAACAAGCACCAAACACAATGAAATTTAATTTGAAGGTTTGGTGACACAGGTTAGTGTTCACTCAAGCATAAACAAAGCCGACTGGCTCCGACGCCTGTGCGGGGGGGATGCAGGGAGGCGGGCAGGTCTGGTAGGGAGTACTAAACCGGTGACAGTACGAAACCGGGAAAAAAATTGAGCCAAAAAAAGAAGTCTAAACTTAAAACTTTCTTTCAAGGGGCACTTCATTTTGTTGCACATCTGAGGATGTGGGGGTTTTTGATGCTCACGTTGCAGGAAAACATTCCTCCATACCCCCAACCTTCACAGTAATCTCTCACAAAACGAGATCTGAAATTTTTGAATTACATAAGAAACCATAACCCAATAATTTTTGGGATTATGAAATTAATGTGGATGTAGAGTCAGTTTACTTGTCAGGGGGGGGAGGGACCAAAATATTTAAAAAGTTAATGCCAGAGAAATCTTTAACCCCTTGACATTGCAACCCCAAATTCCCGAGGTTTCCTGGTGTTGGGAAAATTTTAAAAAAAATTATTTTTTCTTATGAAATGATAGAGAAAATTTTCCCGATTGTAATGACCAAAAGAAACGAAAAATTTGATGGAAAAAGGTGGGAAATTTCGCTCTCGCGAAAATTAGCGACCTCGGCGAAAATTACGAATCTGATTTCGCTGGCTTTCGAGCCCTATTTTCGGCTAATTTTCCCTTGTTCCAGTCACCAAATCATAGCTATTTCTTTAGAACTCCATTTTTTCCAATTGAGTACAAGAAATGCCCCTTTATCGATTTCAACTTCCCAATAAAATGGGCAAAAAGGTTTTCAATTTGGCCCAATTTTAGAAAAATTAAAAAATATGACAATTTCAAAAAAGAGCCGAATGAAAAATGCAACATTTCCCGGGAAAAATAACATTTTTTTTGTTCAATCACGTTCCAGGCCCTTTGATATTCTCTTTCTTTCTATTTGTTTTTTTTCAAACAAAAATAGGATTTCTATTGTGAAGAATACTGCAATATTGTAATAATTTTTAAAATAATGTCAACCCCTTCATGACTCCATATTAGAATGGTACTTGACTTTATTGGAAAAAGACATCATTTTTTTACTTTTTAACGCGGGAAAAACAAAAATTTCCCTACTTTTAGTCCCTTTCAAGTTCTTTTTTATAATAAAAAACCATCAAAATCACCCCTATTTTTATAAAATTTTTCCATTCATCAAATGAGACCAAGGGGAAACAAGAATAAACCTAAAAACTATACAAAAAAAACCACAAAGTCAGCATTTTAATTAATAAAAAAAAAAAGGTTGGAAAAATTTTTTTTTTATTATTTATGCGTGCTGAGGATTTTTTTTATATGGGCACACTGACCCCCCCACCCCTTCCCCACTGGGGCTTACCAGCTTTCTCCTGCTTATTTTGAAGCCGCTAAATTTATGGGAAAATTTCTCAAAAACAGTGGCTCATAAGAGTATAAAACGATCAAAAAAATCAAAAGGGTTAAAATTTTCCACTTACCATTGTTTTTCCTCTGGAGATTACTTGAAGCAGCTGAATCACCCTAACCCCCTTCATACTGAAATGGAAAGGGTATTCGGACAGTACTGGACGGTGAATCATATGTTTACTCTTGAACACGCAAAAAAATCAAACATTTCTGTACGTAATAATAATAAAATGTAATAATAAAAATAATAAAAACGATGAATTGAAGGAAAATTTTTCAAAAAAAAGAGGGGTTTAAACAGGGTGGAAGAAATGGTCGACGCTCGCGTCAGGGGCTTTTTTTAGCTGGAGGAGCATTTGTGTTCCAAACATTCACAATAATTTTTTTGGTTTGGTGCTTTAGAAAGAGTGCAAATGGATGGTAAAGGCAGTGGTTGAGGCAGTGGTATTTAATAAGTAAATGTTAAATTAAAAACCCTTTTAGGGGCGACGGGGCCCTCCAAACTCGTTTTTCAGGTCGGCCCAAAATTTAAAAAAAAAAAAAAAAATTTTTCCCTTTTGAAAGTAGAGAATTTTCCCCCATAAAAACACCAAAATTTTAAATTTGATAGAAAACTTTCGGAATTATGCTCCGCAAAGTTTTGGGCTTGGCGATGTTTACGCATGGCGATTTTTCCCACTTTGGCCCCATTTTCGGCCCAAATTTTACGTACTAGCGACAAAAACATAATATTTCGCTAGAAATCCCTTATTTCTATCGAATGGGTGCAAGAAACCACCCATTATAAATTTCAATACCAGTACAGTGGCAGAAAATTTTGCAATTTTTGCCATTTACACAAATTTCAAAAAAGCCCAAATTTTCCCAATAGGGGCCAAATAAACAAGAAAGAAATTCTGGGACTAAAATGACATTTCCCGTCTTAGTCAGCTCAAAGGGGCCCCCTTTTTATTCTTTTGCTTTCCCCTTTGAATTTTTATTCTCACAAAAAAAAAAAGATTTACTGTTATGCAGACTACTGCATTAGTGTAAAAAATGGTATAAATATTATTGGTGCACTTGTAAAAGAATATTAGACTCACCAGTTGACGTGTATTGCACGCTTGGCACGATTTGTTTACTTTGAAGTTTGGTAAAAATCGAACATTTCTGCTACATTGAGCTCAATTTCAAGGCACCTTTCATTGTAAAACCAGTCAAAATCATCTCAATTTCTGTAATATGTCTTCCATTTATAAAATGAGACCAAGAAAACTAGAATACAACAATAAATACCATACGAAAATACACTGCAAAGTCGCTGATTTATTAAAAAAAAATGGTCAAAGTTTTTTTTTCTCATTATGCACTGTGTGCTGCAGGATTTTTTTTAGACTGTGCACACTGACCACATAGACCCATTCTTTCATATGAAGGCCTACCAGCTTTCTCCCACTAGATTTGAGGCCGCTAGAATTTATGAGTACTAGTACGTCAAAAACCCCTACGCGTAAAACGTACTAGTACGACCAAAACCCTCAAAGGGTTAATAATAATAATACATGTTATTATTAATAACATTTATTATTATTATTATTATTATTATTATTATTATTAACATGTTATTAAAAACCACTGCCTCAACCGCTACCTCTACCACTGCCCCAACCACTGCCTCTACCACTGCCTCTACCACTGCCTCAATCACTGCCTCAATCACTGCCTCAACCACTGCCTCACCCACTGCCTCACCCACTCCAGTCACACTCAATCTACAAGCACCAAACACAATGAATTATTGTGAAATGTTTGGAAGAGTGTGGAGACTAATGCTTACTCAGCATAAACAAAGCCACACTGACTGACGATGCCTCAACCACTTTTTCCACCACTGCTTCAACCCTGGTATTTTTGTGCTATTTCCTTCTTCAGTTCTATCATATTAATAATAATAATAATAATAATATGATAGAATTGAAAAAGGAAACTGTACAAAAATACAAGGGTTGAAGCAGTGCTGGAGGAAGGGGTTGAGGCATCGTCAGTCAGTGTGGCTTTGTTTATGCTGGAGTGAGCATTAGTCTCCATGCTCTTCCAAACATTTCACAATAATTCATTGTGCTTGGTGCTTGTTGATTGAGTGCGACTGCCACATAATTAACCATGGGCCCAAAGAAACTTGCTAGTGCCAGCCCTTTGGTAAAGAAATTGAGAAACACGATAGAATTGAAGAAAAAAATTGTGCCAAAATAGCGAGCAGTGCGCTGCAGTGGTTGAGGCACTGTGAGGCAGGTATTTTAAA
>NC_069418.1:2870782-2938213 GCF_026875155.1 Cherax quadricarinatus | reverse complement strand
AAGAATTTTCGTGCCAATTTTCCTCGATGTGAGTTGGATCAAGGGCCTTGTTTTGGCCAAAGGTTTTTTGTAGCCCACAATAAGATAGTTTGGTGGTGGTTTTGTTGGGCAGTTGTCACCTCTTAAGGGCGGCCATGGGGGGGAGGGATTTCTTGCGTGTTTTTTGTTTGTTTTTGTGGGGGCGGGCTTGGTTTTTTTTCCCCCCCCAACCCCCCTAAATGAACAACACAACCCAACCATTAAAAACCCACAAAACCCCCCACCCACAACACACCCCCCCACCCAACCAACCCCCCCCCCCCCACACATCCCCCCAAAATAAACCCCAAAACCCCCAACACCCCCCCCCTCAAACCCCCACAACCCCAACCCCCCAAAAAACAACCCCACACACACACCCCACACAACACACCACCAAACCAACACAACCCACCCAACCAATCCACCCACAAACCCCAAAACCCCAAAAAACCCAAACCAAAACCCCACCCCCCCACCCCCCCCCCCCCAACCAAAACAACCCACCAACAAAACACCCCCCATACCACACAAAATACCAAAACAAAACCCAACACAACTCCCACACAACACAAACACCCCCCAAACTCCACCCAAAAAACCCCAAAACACCAAACAACACCCCCCCAACACCCCCAAACACCACCCCCAAAACCCCAACCCACACCAAACAAAAAACACACAGAAAAACAACTCCCCCACACCAATGCCACACCAAACCCCCACCCACAACACCAAACACAACACACAAAAACCACCACACACACAAAACCCCCCAAAAAAAAACACGGAGTGGTGGGGGCGTGGAAAAAAAATGGGAAAAGAGTGGGAGAGAAAAATTAGGGGGCTTTTGAAAAATGGAAAGAGCTCTCTGTGAAAATTTGGGAAAAAAGGTTGGAGCGGAAACAAAGTTGGGAGGACGTCGAATGCGTGCCCCGTAAGGGGCCTGAATTGAGATAAATAGGCTGGCGAGTTACGGGGCAGGGGCCAGAGAAGAACAGCAATGAAGCTGCGGGCTGAACGGAAGGAAGGAATTTGAAATTTATGTGGTCACTCTTTGCCGGAGGACGGGGAGTAAAAGGGGAAAATCAGTGGTTGCAGATGGGGGGTTTATGGAGCGGGGCCAAAAAGGTATCAAGAACGGGAAAAAAATAAAGGGGAAAAAAACTGCCCAAGGGGCGGTCCAGGCCCCAGAGGGTGAGGAAAAGGGAAAAGAAAGGGCAAAATCAGTGTTTTTCCAGGGCCCCGGGGGGAGAGGGAAAAAGGCACCATGAAAGGAAGGGGGAAGAAAAAAGGAGTTTGAAAAAATCTCACGGAAAGGTGAAAGTGGACGAGTTGAAAAATTTTCAGAGAATAGGGGGTCTCGAAGGGGAGGAAAACCGACCAACAAGCTGTTTTCAGGGGGAAAAAACGTGGGGAACGGATTAAAGGAAAAACCGATTAAATTCGGAAGGTACAAGAGGGTGTTTAGCGGGAAAAGAAAAAATCGAACGACAGAGCGGGGGAGAGGAAAAAAAAAACGAAAGGAGTGGGGAAAAGAGAAAGGAGGGAATCGCAGGGTCGTCAGGCGGCAAAAACCAAGGGCGACACACACAACTACTCTAAAAACCTAAACTATCCCCCATCCAACAACATAAACCCTACCCAAGCTCCACCCAACATCGAGTATGAATCCCACGTACCCAAGGTCCCCCCCCCCACGGCCCCCAAACCCCCAGGTTGGAAAAGGAAACTGAAGGTTATGGTCAAACGTGTGGAATAACAATGTGGGAGGGTGGCACGAAAGGTAAAAGAAGATCAGGGAACATAGCTCTTCGAAACCAAGTTACAGGTATGTAAAGATCCATTTTTTAACGGGATCCCAAATTGAGGAAAAAAGAGGGAAAGGGGGGGGGAGGGTGCGTTGTGACAAAATCGCTGGATTTGATGAGCGGAGGAGGAGATAGCGGAGAAAAAGTATTACATAGTGGGAACACTTCACTCTGGAGGTCCCAAGGGGGTAATGGGGTTGTATAAACCCCCCCAGAACAGCGGGGCCGGCAAGGTAGCGAGACCAGGCGATGGTTGACAAAATGGTAGAGTGGCCGAAAGCTATGCATGCAGGGAAAAGTCTTCTTGGGTGATTTTAACCACGGAGATCGATTGGGAGAATTTGGGCCCCACTGGGGCCAAGATCATGGAGGCAAGATGATGGGGGTTGGGTCGGAGAATTCATGTCCCAAACCCTAAGGGAATACGAGGAGAGGAGAGGATAAACAGAAAAGGTGGCTTGTATTCACCTTCGTGTGAGATATCGGGACATGATTAAAACCCCTTGGGGGCCCAGTGCATGTGGTTTTAAGTTTCGAAAAACCAGTAGAGCTACAATGGGGAGAAGAGGGGCCGGCGTAAGAAAATAAAAGAAAGGGGAACACAGGAATGGGGAATCCCTAAAAGGGTTCAGTGGAACGAGAACTGGGGGGGAAGCAGTTAAGAGATGATGGAATTGTGAAACAAATGCAAGGGCTGAGGAGGGGTTTGTCCCCAAGGGAAACAGGGTAATAAAAAAAGCCAGGATGAGCCATGGTTTACCCAAAGGGAGGGAGGCAAAAACCAAGGGTAGGGAATGGAAGAATATAAAAGGCAAGGCCGGAAATAAGGGAACGTCGTGACCCGAACGAATTGAAGAAAGAAGGGGGCCCAAAGACAATATGAAAAATGACATAGCAGCGAAGAAAATTGACCGAAATTTTGTAACCCAAATCGGGGGGAAAACAAAGTCAAGGCCCGGGGAAATAGGTAAAAAGGAAGGGGGAGACAAAGGAAATGCGTGAAGTATTGAAGAAATCAACAGGATTAAAAGAAAGTGTTACGAGGGACAAAAAGGGACCCCAGAAAGACGGGAGGGGGGGGACACCACCAAGTGCTGGACACGTGCACAAAAACCGGGAAAGAAGTGAAGAGGTTTGGTGGCAGAACCCTCAAAGGCAATGGGGGATAAATCTCCCCAGGGGTATTGAGGGGGGGCGGGGTATGTTACCTAACAAAAATATTAAATACATCTATCGAAAAGGGAGATTTCCCTGAGGCAGGGAAAGCGCAATGTACCCCAATCTTTAAAAAAGGAGACAGACATGAAGACAAATAAGCCGTGTATGAATGTTTAGTATGCAAATCATGGAGAAGTTATGGGGAAGAGTGGTGGAACCCCCTAAAAAGGAATGATTATAAACAGCCCCAGCGGGTTTAGGGACGGGAAATCCTGTGTAAAAAAACCCCTAGGGGTTTCTATGAATGGTGAAGCAGTGAAAGGAGAGAGGGGGGGGATTGCATTTTTTTGGTGAAAGGGGGTTTTGACCAGTTCCACAAAGGATTGGTGCAAAAAACTGGAGGCCAAAGCGGGGATAACAGGGAAGGTAAATGGATCAGGGAAATTTTCAGGAAGACAGCGCGGTCTGGTTCGTGGGGGGGTGTAGAGTGGGCCCTGTGACCGCGGGGGGCCCGAGGGGTCCCTAGGACGTGTGTTCCCGGTTTTTGTGAACGAATGCGGGGGAATAGACTCTGAGGTGTCCCTGTTTGAGATGACGGAGTGATGAGAAGATACATCGACGAAAACAGGCAGAACTACAAAGGGATTGGAAGGTGCGAGGAGCAATTGGTCCGGGGTTTAATCCCCAGTGCAAAATCATGAAGATTGGGGGAAAGGGGAAGAAGGCCCAGACGGAGTACAGTCTGGGGGTCAGAGATAAAATATCAAAGGAAAAAAATTTTGGGGTGAGTATAACCCCCGGGACATTCCCGAAGGCCAAACAACCAAAAAGTGCGCTTGGGGCCTAGAACTAGAAAAGCTTCGACATCTTATAAGGAATGTTCGGCCCCGTACACCGTATCGTTTGGCCCCTTTTGGGTATGCGGACCGTTTGGGAACCCCCCCCTAGAAACCCTAAGAAACTAGAGAAAGGCAAAAGGGTTTGCAACAAGACTGTCCCAGAGCTAAGGGTTTGTCCTACGGGAAGGGTTAAGGGAAATCAACCTGACGACATGGAGGAAGGAGAGAAGGGGGGACAGGGATAAACGAATACAAAAAAACTGGGGGAATTTACAAGGGGGACAAAGACGGGGTGTTCCAGAGATTGGCACAGTAACAAGGGGACAAGTTGGAAGTGAAGAAAAGTGAAACAGGGATGTTTGGAAGTATTTTTCAGACAGAGTAGTCGTTGGAATAGTTTGGGAAGCGAGTAGTGGGGAGGGTCCCTACAAGTTTAAGGGGGTTTTTAAAGCTCAGGTGGGGAGAGTGATGTAGCGATCGTGGAGGGGGGAGGGGCCGGACCGCCCCCCCTCAATAGGTGAGTAAATAGGGGGTAAAACCCAACCCCACCCCAACCCACACTACAACCCCCCAAAACAAATTTCACCCCCAATGACCAACCACCTTTTCACACCACACCAACCCACAAACCCCACCACCCCCCAAACAAAACCACCCACCACCAACCACCCACACACAAACCACCCAAAACCAAACAAACATCAAAGTCAAAATTTCATTTGTTGTTTGGTTTTTTTGGTGTGGGTTACGGTGGTTGTGTTGAGCGACCAAAAAACCTGGGAACATTTGCTTTAGAAAACCCGCCAAAAAAAACCCCACACATTGGGGTTAAAAATTTTTTTCAATAAGTAACCAAGCTGTTTTTATTAGTTGCCTCTAAAACCCCTTTATAAGTTTGCAAATTTGGTTGTCGAGTTTTTTTAAATTTCATATATGTGTGGTGTTTCATATTTGTGGTTTTAAAGGGGTTGAACCCCGCTCCTGGCCCCCATTTTGGGTGTGTGAATGTTTTCTACCCCTTTTGGTTTTTGGGCCTCTTTAAAGCTTTGGCCCCCAATATTCGAGTTGTGTGTGTGTGTGTGTGTGTGTGGTGTGTGGTGTGTGGGTGTGTGTGTGTTGTAGTACATTAAATAATGCCCACATAAAGCACTGCCTTAAAGAATTCGAGGAAAAGAAACAAGTTCAGTTTTCTAAAAACAATTGTTCAAATTACCATTGAACTTTAAAGTTAAAAAATAATAACGCGAGATGTTTGGTAGTGGTGTTTTGTACGTTGAGCCTTATAAGGATCAAACCCCCTGTTAATTGGTCAAGCCCACGTTTAAATGGTCGCCCATGTTAAATGGTTGAAGCCCCTGTTCAATGGTTAAGGACAACTGTTACATGGTTGAAGCCCAGTTTTCATGGTTCAAGAATGTTACAATGTTGAAGCACCCCGTTACAAAAGGGTTTAAGCACCCCTGTTCATGGATCAAGACCCTGTTAAAGGGTTTAAGCCCCCCTGTTACAATGGATAAGCATATGTTCAAAGAACAAGCACCCCGTTTACAATGGTTTAAGCCCCATGTTACAAAGGATCAAAACCCTTTTTCATGGAAGCACCCCTGTTCAATGGTTTTCAAGCACAACTGTTACAATGGTTCAAGCCATGTTACAAAGGTTGAAGCCCACTTTACAATGGCAAGCAACTGTTAAAGGAAACAAGCACCCCTTTTTACAATGGTTCAAGCACCACTGTTACATGGTTAAGTCAGTTACAAAAGAAGCACCCCTTTACAATGGGCAAGCAATGTTACAAAGGATAAGCACCACTGTTACAAGGATCAACAACTCTTTCAAGGCAAGCCCACTGTTACGAATCAAGCACCCCTGTTACAATGGGTCAAGACCCCTGTTATGGACAAACACCTTTAAATGGATCAAGCACCCCTGTTACAAAGGATAAGACCACTGACAAGTTAAGCACCCCTGTTAAAAAGGATCAAGCACTGTTACAAAGGGTTTAAACATATGTTTGAATGGATCAAGCACCCCTGTACAAAGCATAAAACACCCCTGTTACAATGGTTTTAAGACATTTACAATGGTTCAAGCACCGTTTCAATGGATAAGACCCCTGTCTTCGTTAACTTGCGTGCGCCAACTACATATTTGCAAGCGTCGTAATGAGGCACTTAGCCCGGTACTGTTCCCACATCATCCTTTCCCTGTTCCGTGATCATACTTTCCTGTAACCGTGATCGACTTTGGTGTTGGTTCCTGAAGGTGTTGACTGCTGGCCGGTAGGCGAGTCCGCACCCTGATGAACCACCGCCAGCCATGAGCTCGAGTAAACACTTGTCCAGCCGAATAGCACCGCCATTGGGAGCATCACAGATTGAGTGGGTTGGAGGGTTGGAGGGGGGGTTTTACCTGGTTTATTTTCGTTATTTAGGAGGCCCTTCGGGGAGTGAGACCCATTTTTGAAAGGATGCCAAGTGGGTGAAGGGAACCGTGTGGAAAGGACCTAGTGGGATTAAGACCAAGTTGGGACAGGGATACTAAGCCATTCAATTCTTAATTTCAGAAATGACGGTACGTGAAAACATGTTATAATATGAAGTCCTAGACAGTGCCCAGAGGGAATATACACACGCAGATCACATAAGTAAGTTTAATGGTCTGTATGCCCATCTTGAATGTTGTACTTGTTGGTCAAACAGTGATACTACAAGGTAGTGGCCAGATGAATCTTCACTGAAGAGGAGAGAGGCCTGAGCTTGCTACCAACTGCAGCTCATAAGACTGCCATCCCCACGAGTCCCCTTTGGGCGGGGCAATGCATAAACACAGAGGCCTAGCTTCTCCCTACAGCCCCTTGAAGGCGGGGACTGGGCTTAGGCCTGAGACAGTTGGTCCCATATGAGTGGGTACTTTTACCTCCTCCCAATGGGAGACTTAGGTCTCGAGACAATCTACCCCAGATAGGTAGCAAGGCCGGTCACCACTACTTGAAAAGACCCGGGTTCGGGAGAATACCGGCGAAAAAAAAAAATCACATGAAGAGAACTTAGCAGTCTGGACCAACTTTTTCCATCGATGTGAGTTAGACAATCAACTGGCCTTTGTTCCTCTGGCCAATGGATACATTTTGTACTAGCCCAGCACTACAGCGTATTGTGCTGTGGGTTGTGACAGGCTGTTCGTCTACTCTCACTCAAGACGAGCAGCACACCTGGGGGAGAGGACTCATAACTGCGTGTTCTTCTGATTTGGTTTGTGGGTCGAGTCTTGGTTAATGACAAACACAAACGCACACACTCACACATACACATGCACACACACACACTCACACACCACACACATAGCCACACACACACACACACACACACACACAGCATCACACACACACACACACACACACACACAAACACACACACACATGCACACTACACACACGCACACACAACACACACACAACATACACACACAGCACACACACACACACACACTCACTACTACAACACACACACACATGCACACACACAAACACACCTCATACACACACACACACACACACACCACACAACCACACACACACACACACACACACACAGCTCACACCCACAAACACCACATAACACTACACACACAGGACACACACACACAACAACCACACAACACACACACACACACACACACACACATACACACACAAACCACACACACACACACACACACACACCACACACACACAACAATACACGCACACACACACACAACACCCACACACACACACACACACACACACAGACACACACACACATGCCACCGACACACACACAACACACACCACCACATACACACACACACACACACACATAACACACACGATACAGCCACACACACACATACACACACACACAACACACACACCACACAAAAACACACACACACACACCACGACACACACCACACACAGCATACACACACACACACACACACATACACACACAAACACACAAACACACACAGATCACACACACACACACACACACATACACACACACCCTTTCACGACAACACACACACATACACACACACACACTACACATGCACACACACTCACACACACATACACACACACACACACACACACACACACCACACACACAACACACACTACTACACACACACCACTACCCACACACCACATACACACACACAAGTGATTGAGACAAGTGGAAAAGGATGGAACAAGAGTGGGAGAGAAAATTAGGAGAAGCTTTCTGAAAAAAATGGAGAAAGAGGCTCTCGGTGAAATTGGAAAGGATTTGGAGCAGGAAACATAGAAATGGGAGCACAAGTACGAAACTGCAGTAGCCAAAAAGCCTAGAAGTGCGATAATTAGCAGGAGCGAGTTTACAGGGGCAGTGACCAGAGAAGACACAGCATAAGAACTGCGAGGTCGAACAGAATAAAAAAGAAGAATAATGATATGCAAGGTCCACATCATCTGGCCAAGGAGCCCAAGGAGTTAAGGGAAGTAGCGCTGTTGGAAGATGGCGAGGGTGATAGGTCCGAATGCTGATGCACAACAAGCTAACAAGAGCCATCGAAAAATCAAGGGAGAAACCTGACCACATTAAGCAGGATCCAGAGTCACAGAGGTGAGGCCATGGGAGGAAGCAAAGCAAAATCATGTTATCCATGCTCCAGGATAGAAGAAAACACACACTAAAGGAAGCAGGAAGAAGGAGGATATTGAGAAAATCTGCACGAAATAGTGAAGAGATTGGACGCGATTGGTAAATTATCAGAGAATAGTTGTGTACTCGAAGGAGAAACCGAGCCAATCAAGCTGATTCTCAGGACGGAGACAGTGCGGAACAGGATCCCTCCAAAGAACGGCACGATTGAAAATACTCGGATGAGTACAAGAGTGTGTTTTCTAGACAGAGGACAGAACAAAATCATAACGAACAGTCAGCTGAGGGAGAGACAAAAAACGAAATGAGCTAAAACAAGAGACAATGAGAATCACAGAGGTCATCAGAGCAGACATAACAGCAAAGGGCAAGCATCACACACAACTACTCGTCAAAAACCATACAACCTAACACACAGCCCCACACACACTACAATCCAAACCCACACCTCCACCCAACATCGAGCCCCCTATAGAATCCCCAGTATGCCACAGTCTCTCCCACCCCCACAGGCCCCCCAAACCACAGTGTTGGTAAGGAAACTGAAGGTATGGTACACAAACTCTGATGGAATAACAATAAGTGGGAGAGTGGCACGAAATGGTCAAAGAAGCATTCAGACCCGACATCATAGCTCATACAGAAACAAACTACAGGTATGATTACAGATGCCATCCTTGACGCGAACGTGATACCAAATCCTGAGGAAAGACAGAGGGAAACAAGGGGGGTGGAGTGATGGCTTTTTCTGATCAAAAATTTCGCTGGAAAATTTTTGATGAGCTGGAGAAGATATAGCGAAAAAAGTGATTACATATGGGAACACTTCACCTTGAGACCAAAGTGGTAATTAGCATTAAGAATAACCCCCACCCACAGAACATGCAGTAGGCCCAAGGGCAAGAGTACGACAGAGCAACAGAGCTATGGTTACACAACTCTAGAGTGGCCAAAGAGCACATTCTAGCAGGGCAAAGCTCCTGATCATTGGGTTACTTTAACCACAAGGAGATCGATAGGGAGACTTGGACCAAATGGGGTCCAAGATACATGAGGTCTTAAGATTAATGGAGGTGGTTACGGGAGAACTTCATGTACCAACACTTAAGGTAACACGACAAGATAGAGAGAAGGAGAACCCCCAATGCAGACTTAGTATTCACCTTTCAGTAGTGCAAGATATCGAGGACATCGCATTTTAAGACCCCTTGGGGGCAGTGACGCATGTTTTTTAAGCTTCGAATACACAGTATAGCTACAAGGGAGGGAGAAGCAGGAAGGCAACAATGAAGCCAAACTACAAGAAAGGGACTAACATGAAGAGGAACTACCTGAACGGGTTCATTGGAACAGAGACTGGCAGGAAGCCAGTTAATGAGATGATGTGAATATGTAGCAACAAAATGCAATGAGGGCTGAGAAGGTTTTACCCAAGTTAACAGGAGTAATGAAAAATCAGGATTGAGCCCATGGTTTAGCCCAAGGTTCAGGTAGGCAAAAACAAGTGTGGCTAGGAATGGAATAAATATAGAAGCAAAGGACCCAGGAGAATACTGAGAACATCTTAGAGGCCAGAAACGGAATATATGCACTAGATCAGAAGGAGGCCCATAGACAATAGAAAAGACATAGCAGCGAAAGCCAAATCTGAAACCCAAACTGTTGTACAGCCACATCAGGAGAAAAACAACAGTCAAGGACCAGGTACTCAGCTAATGAAGAAGGAGGAGAGACAACAGGAAATGACCGGAGTATGTGAAGAGACTCAACGAGATTCAAGAAGTGTTCACAGAGGAGACAGAAGGGACTCCAGAAAGACGGAGAGTGGGCACCCACAAGTGCTGGACACAGTGCACACAACCGAGAAGAAGTGTAGAAGGCTTCTGGAGTGAGCTAGATACTTCAAAGCAATGGGGGCCAGGATAACATTTCCCCATGGGAATTGAGAGAGGGAGCAAGCCTATGGTGTAAACCACTAACAACAATTCAATACAGCTATTCGAAACAGGGAGATTGCCTGAGGCAGAAGACCGCAATTTATTCCCAATCAATTAAAAAGGAGACAACATGAAGCACTAAACTAAGACCAGTGTCACTGACATGGTTAGTATCCAAAATCATGGAAAGACTTATCAGAGATGAGTGGGGAACACCTAGATAGGAAGGATCTCATCAACACAGCGCAGCATGGTTTCAGGACGGAAATCCTGTGTCACAAACCTACTGAGTTTCTATACATGTACAGCAGTAATGACAAGAGAAGAGGGTGGGTGATTGCTTTTCTGGACTGGCAAGAAGGTCTTTTACACAGTTCCACACAAGAGATTGGTGCAAAAACAAAGCTGAGGAACCAAGCAGGATAACAGGATATGCACTACAATGGATAATGGAATACTGTCAGGAAGACAGCAGCGAGTCAGTACGTGGCGTGGTGTCAAGTGGGCAACTGTGACCAGCGGGTCACCGCAGGGTCAGTCCTAGACCATGCTGTTCCCGGTATTGTGAACGACATGACGGAAGGAATAGAACTCTGATGTGTCCCTTATGCAGATGACGTGAGTTGATGAGAAGAATACACTCGATCGAAGACCAGGCATTCTACAAAAGGGATCTGGACAGGCTGCCGACCTGGTTCCAGCAATTGGCTCCTGGAGTTCAACCCACCAAGTGCAAAGTCAAGAAGGATTGGGAAGTCAACGAAGGCCGCATACGAGTAACAGTCTAGGGGGTCAAGACTAAAACCTCACTCACGGAAAAAGATCTTGGGGTGATATAACACCAAGTACTTCCCCCTGAAGGCGCACACAACCAAATAACTGCTGCATCTTATGGGCGCCTAGCAAACCTCAGAACAGCATCCGACATCTTAATTAAGGAATCGTTCGGACCCTGTACACCGTATACGTTTAGTCCCATATTGGAGTTGCGCACCATTTGGAACCCAACACCTAAGCCAAGCGACGTAAAGAAACTAGAAAAGTGCAAAGTATTTGCAACAATACTATCCCAGCAGAGCTAAGGAGTATGTCCCTACGTAGGAGATGTAAGGGAAATCAACCTGACACCTGGAGGATACAGGAGAGATAGGGGGACATGATAACGACATACAAAATACTGAGGGGAATGACAATGTGACAAAGACATTGTTCCAGAGATTGGACACAGTAACAAGGACCACAGTGAGAGGCTGGAAGACACTAGATGAATCACAGTAATTAGGAAGTATTTTCTTCTGCCACAGAGTAGTCATAAGTTTGAATAGTTTGGGAAGCCGATGTCGTGAGGCAGGATCCATACATAGCTTTAAGCACGGGTATGACAGAAGCGCACGCTCGGGGAGCGTGAACCTATTAGCGATCAGTGAAGAGGCGTCCAGAGCTCGGACTCGACCCCCCGCAACCTCAACTATGTGATACAACTAGGTGAGTACAACAAACACACACACACACACACACACACACACACACATACACACACACCACACACACACTCACACATACACACACACACATGCACACACACACACACATACACACACACACACACACACACACATCACAACACACACACACACACACACACACAAGACCGCACCAGCGCACACACACACACACACACACACACACACACCTACACACACACAAACAAACATCAAAGTCAAAATTGCATTTGGATTGCATTTCGTTTTTGGTGTGTTACGTGGTTGTGTTTGAGCGAATCCAAATACACCCTGGAACATTTGCTTCATCAGAACCTGCCAAGAAAAACCTCCATCACTGGTGTAATATTGATTCAACTAAGTAACCAAGCTGTAATATATTTTAAGTTACACTCTAAAACCCTTTGATAAGAGATGCAATTTTGGGCAAAATCAGAAGTTTTTAATTGCATATAGTGTGTTGTGTACTCACCTTTTGTGGTTACAGAGATGAACCATAGCTCTGGCTCCCCCAATGGTGTGCGTGGTGAATGTTTACTCACCGTTTGTGTTTCAAGGGATCTATTTCAGCTCTGTCTGCCCGCAATATACGAGTTTTGTGTGTGTGTGTGTGGGTGTGGTGTGTGTGGTGTGTGTGTTGGTGTGGTGTGTACTAACTTAAATAACTTGCCGACATAAAGACAACTGCCTAAAGAATCATACGAGAAAATGAATCACAAGTTCAGTTTTCATAAAGACAATTTTACAATAACTCACCTTGAACAATTATTTATGGTAAATCAATAATATAACAGCGAGACTGTTGAGTAGTGGAGTTTAGTACGTTGATCCTTTATAAGGGATCAACACACCACTGTTTACAATGATCCAGCAACCACTGAAAGCAATGGATCAAGCAATCACTGTGTAAAAATGTTGAAGCACCACTGTTACAATGGTTCAAGGACAACTGTTACAATGGTTGAAGCACCACTGTTACAATGGTTCAAGCACCACGTTACAATGGTTGAAGCACCACTGTAACAACAATGGTTCAAGCGACCACGTTGACACATGATCAAGCACCACTGTTACAATGGTTTCAAGCCACCACTGTACAATGTATCAAGCACTACATGTTACAATGAATCAAGCACCACTGTTACAATGGTTCAAGCACCACTGTTACAATGGATCAAGCACCACTGTTACAATGGATCAAGCACCACTGTTACAATGGTTCAAGCACAACTGTTACAATGGTTCAAGCACCACTGTTACAATGGTTGAAGCACCACTGTTACAATGGTTCAAGCACCACTGTTACAATGGATCAAAGCACCACTGTACAATGTTTCAAGCACCAATTGTTACACATGGGTTCAAGCATCACTGTTACAATGCATCAAGCACCACTGTTACAATGGATCAAGCACCACTGTTACAATGGTTCAAGCACCACTGTTACAATGGATCAAGCACCACTCTTACAATGGATCAAGCACCACTGTTACAATGAATCAAGCACCACTGTTACAATGGATCAAGCACCACTGTTACAATGGATCAAGCACCACTCTTACAATGGATCAAGCACCACTGTTACAATGGATCAAGCACCACTGCTACAATGGTTCAAGCACCACTGTTACAATGGATCAAGCACCACTGTTACAATGGTTCAAGCACTACTGTTAGAATGGATCAAGCACCACTGTTACAATGCAGTCAAGCAACCACTGGTTACAATGGTTCAAAGCACCACTGGTTACTATGGTTCAAGCACCACTGTTTAAAATGATCACACCACTGTTACAATGGTTCAAAAGCACCACTGTTACACATGGATCAAGCACCACTGTTTACAATGCATCAAGCAACCACCTTTACAAATGGATCAAGCACCACTCTTCCATTGGTTATTCAAGCACCACTAGGTTACAATGGTTTCAACAACCACTGTTACAATGGATCAAGCACCACTGTTACAATGGATCAAGCACCACTGTTACAATGGTTCAAGCACCACTGTTACAATGGATCAAGCACCACTGTTACAATGCATCAAGCACCACTGTTACATTGTAACTGATGGTTCAAGCCCCACTGTTACAATGACAAGCACCTCTGTACAATGCATCAGACCACTGTTACAATGTTTTTTGGTAACTTAAAATTGACATAAGCCGAAGTGCTGCTCGACAAATTTTTTTTCACCTTCGTTTGCAAAGAAGAGACTGATGCGAGGCTATCAGAGAGAGAGAGAGAGAGAGAGAGAGAGAGAGTAAGAACATTTGTGTTCTTGCTTGTTCTTCTGTGTTATCACATAATTGTCTGTTCATCCTTCATCCTCTATTGTTCTTCAAGGAAGAACACAGAGGATTCACATTAACACTCTGTGTTAATTCACCCACCTCTCGTCCACTCTGTGTAATGTTCACCCACCTCTCGTCACCTCTGTGTAATGTTCACTCCACCTCTCGTCCACTCTGTGTAATGTACTAACACCTCTCGTCTCACTCTGTGTAATGTTCACTCACACACTCGTCCCCGCTTTGTAATGTTCACCAAACCACTCTCGTCCACTCTGTGTAGATGTTCACCCCACATCTCGTCTCCCTCTGTGTAATGTTTCACACCACCTCTCGTTCCCTCTGTGTAATGTTCACCCACCTCTCGCCCCGATCTGTGTAATGTTCACCCAACCTCTGCGCCCCTCGTGTAATGTTCACCCCACATCTCGTCCACTCTGTGTAATGTTACACTTACCTCCTCTCGTCCCTCTGTGTAATGTTCACCAACCTCTCGTCCCCACGTGTAATTTAACCCACTCTACGTCCACTCTCTGTAATTTCAACCCACATCTCGTTCCACTTCTTGAATGTTCACTCCACCTCTCGTCCCACTCTTGTGTATTGTTGCACCCACCGTCCACTCTGTGTTAATGTTCACATCCACCTCTCGTCCACTCTGTGTAATGTTCACACAACCTCTCGTCCACCTGAGTGTACATGTTTTGTTCACCACCTCTCGTCCACTCTTTGTAATGATTCACCCACCTCTCTTCCACTCTGTTAATGTTCACCCACCTCTTCACTCTGTAATAATGATCACCCACATCACGTCCCACTGAGTTTGGTAAAATGTCCACCCACCTCTTCCACTTTGTGTAATGTGTCACGCCACCTCTCGTCCACTTGTGTAATTTCACAAAATGCCCCTTCTTCCACTCTGTTAATGAGGCACCCACCTCTCTCCACACAGTGTGAATGTTCACAAACCACCCCCGTCCACTCAGTGTAAAGTTCACACCACCTCTTCCAATCTGTGTAATTTTCACCCCATATCTCGTCCACTGAGTGTAATGTTCATCCCACCTCTTCGCACTCTGTGTAATTTCACCACCACCTCTCGTCACACGTCACGTAATGTTCAACCCTCCTCTCGTTCACTCTGTTAATTTCACCCACCTCTCCCTCTGTGTAATGTACACCCACCTCTCGCCACTCATGTAATGTCAACCCACCTCTCGTCCACTGAGTTTAATGTTTCACCCAACTCTCGTCCACTCTGTGTAATGTTTCACCACCTCTCGTCCACTCAGTGTAATGTTTCACATCCACCTCTTCCACTCTGTTAAGTGCAACCCAGCCTCTCGTCCACTGAGTGTAATGTTCACCCACCTCTCGTCCACTCTGTGTAATGTTCACCCACCTCTCGTCCACTCAGTGTAATGTTCACCCACCTCTCGTCCACTCATGTAATGTTCACCCACCTCTTCCACTCTGTGTAAGTTCACACCCAACCTCTCGTCCACTCTGTTAATGTTCTCTACCACCTCTTCCCACTCTGTGTAACATTCACCACTAACACGTCACATCTGTGTAATGTTCACACCACCTCTTCGTCCACTCTGTGTAATTTCACCCACCTCTCGTCCAAATCAGTGTAATGTTCACGCCACCTCTTCCACTCCTGATGTAATGTTCACTCCACCTATCGTCCGCTCTGGGTAATGATCACCCACCTCTCGTCACTCAGTGAAATTTCACCCACCTCTTTCCACTCTGTGTAATGTTCACACATACCACCTCTCGTCCCTCTTGTAATGTATCAACCACCTCTCGTCGCACTCATGTAATGTTCACTCATTACCACCACTCCCCACTCTGTGTAATGTTTCTCCCACCTCTCGTCCACTCAGTATAATGTTCCCCACCTCTCGTCCACCTACTGTGTAATGTTCACACCACGGCTCTTCAACTCCCTGTGTAATGTTCACCACCCTTCCACTCATGTATTGTTCACCCACCTCTCGTCCAATCTGCGTAGATGTTCACCTACCTCTCTCCACTCAAGTGTAAATTTCACCACCTTCTCTTCCACTCTGTGAATGTTTCATTCACACCACCTCTCGTCCACTCTGTGTAATGTTCACACACCTCATCCACTCTTGTAATTGTTCACTCCACTCTCGTCCACTCTGTTAATGTTCACAACCACCTCCTCGTCCATCTGAGTTGTATGTTTCACCCACCTCTTTCCACTCTTTGTATTTCCACCCACCTCTCGTCCACTGAGTGACTTGTTCACCCACCTCATCGTCCACTCGTGGTAATGTTCACATCCCCACCTCTCCTCACTCTGTAATGTCACCCACCTCTCGTTCCAACAGTGTAATGTTCACCCATCACTTTCCCATCTGTTATGTTCACCCACCTCTCGTCCACCTGTGTAATGGTTCACCCACATTGCTTCCACTCTGTGTAATGTTCACCCACCACTCGTCCACTCAGTGTAGTGTTCACCCCACCCTCTCGTCACATCTGGTAAATGTCACTCCACGCTCTCTCACTCAGTGTAAATGTTCACCCTCCTCTACCCTCTGTGTACTGTTTCACCCACCTCTCGTCCGCTCTGTGTAATGTCACCCACCGCTCGTCCAATCAGTGGTAGTGTTGCACCCATCCTCTTCCACTCTGTGTAATGTTCATCACATTCCCACCTCTCGTCCATCTGTTAATGTTCAACTCACCTCTCGTCCACCTCATGTATGTTTCACCCACCTCTTCCACTCTGTTTATGGTTCACCCACCTCTCGTCACTCAAGTTGTAATTTCACACCCACCTCTCGTCCACTCTTGTAATGTTTCACCCACCTCTTCCCCACTCTGTGTAATGTTCACACCACCTCGTTCCACTCAGTGTAATGTCACCCCACCTCTCGGTCCACCTTCGAATGTTCACCCACCTCCGTGCCACTCTGTGTAATGTTCCACCCACCTCTTCCAACTCTGGTAATGTTACACACCACCTCTCGTCACTCTTTGTAATGTTCACCCACCTCTCGTCCACTCTGTGTAATGTTCACCCACCTCTCGTCCACTCTGTGTAATGTTCACCCACCTCTTCCACTCTGTGTAATGTTCACCCACCTCTCGTCCACTCAGTGTAATGTTCACCCACCTCTCGTCCACTGAGTGAATGATCACTCCACCTCATCCACTCTTTTAATGTTAACCCTCCTCTCGTCCCCCCTCTGTGAAAATTCACCCGACCTCTCGTCCACTCAGTGTAGTGATTCACCCACCTCTCTCTCGTCCACTCGTGTAATTTCACCCACCTCTCGTCCACTCTGTGTAATGTTCACCCACCTCTTCCACTCTGTGTAATGTTCACCCACCTCTCGTCCACTCTGTGTAATGTTCACCCACCATCGCCAATCTGTTAATTTCACCCACCTCACTCCCTCTGTTAATTTCACCCACCTCTTCCACTCTTGTAATGTCACACCACCTCTCGTCCCACTCTGCGTATGGTTCATCACTCCACCCTCTCGACACTCATAATGTTCACCCACATCTTCCGACTCTGTTTAATGTTCACCCACCTCTCCGTCCACTGCAGTTAATGTTCTCCCACCTCTTCCCACTCCTGTGGTATGTACACTCCACCTCTCGTCCACCTGTGTAATGTTTCACCCACCTCTCGCGCACTGAGTTGTAATGTTTTCACTGCCACCTCTTCCACTCTTTGTAATGTTCAAACACCTCTCTCCACTTAGTGTAATGTATCACACCACCTCTCGTCACACTGTGTAATGTTCACGCCACCTCTCCTCCCATCTCTGTGTAATGTTCACCCACCTCTGTCCACTCAGTGTAGATGTTCTCTCCCACCTCTTCCACTCAGATGTAAATGTTCACCCACCTCGCTCTCGTCACTCTGTTAATGTTCACCCACTTCTTCCACTCGTTAATGTTCACACCTCTCGTCCACTCTGTGTAATGTTCACCCACCTCTCGTCCACTCTGTGTAATGTTCACCCACCTCTCGTCCACTCTGTGTAATGTTCACCCACCTCTTCCACTCTGTGTAATGTTCACCCACCTCTCGTCCGCTCTGTGTAATGTTCACCCACCTCTCGTCCACTCAGTGTAATGTTCACCCACCTCTTCCACTCTGTGTAATGTTCACCCACCTCTCGTCCACTCTGTGTAATGTTCACCCACCTCTCGTCCACTCAGTGTAATGTTCACCCACCTCTTCCACTCTGTTTAATGTTCACCCACCTCTCGTCCACTCAGTGTAATGTTCACCCACCTCTCGTCCACTCAGTGTAATGTTCACCCACCTCTTCCACTCTGTGTAATGTTCACCCACCTCTTCCACTCAGTGTAATGTTCACCCACCTCTCGTCCACTCTGCGTAATGTTCACCCACCTCTCGTCCACTCAGTGTAATGTTCACCCACCTCTTCCAACTCTGTGTAATGTTCACACCACACCTCTCGGCCACTCTGTGTAATGTCACACCCACCTCTCGCCACTCTGTGTATGCGTTCACCCACCTCTCGTCCACGCTGTGTAATGTTCACAACACCACCTCTCCACTCTGAGTAATGTTCCCCCACCTCTCGTCATCATGTAATGTTCACCCACCTCTCGTCCACTGAGTGTAATGTTCACCCACCTCTTCCACTCTGTGTAATGTTCACCCACCCTCTCCCCTCTGTGTAAATGTTCACCCCCTCTCGTCCACTCCGTAATGTTCACACCACCTCTCGTCCACTCTGTGTAATGTTCACATGCCACCTCTCGTCCACCTCAGTGTAATGTTCACACCACCTCTCTCCACTCTGTGTAATGTTCACTCCCACCTCTCGACCACTCATTGTACTGTTTACCCACCTCTCCGTCCACTCTTGAATGTTTCAACCACCTCTCGTCCACCTGTGTAATGTTCACCCACTCGTCCACTCTGTGAATTTTCAATACGCATCATCCACTCTGTGGTAAATGTTCACCACATAACACATAGATCCTCCTTGGTGTTCGATTTACATTTTTCTGACAGTACAAGACAAACCAAAAAAAAAAATTTCCTTCCTTGCTGGAAACGTAAAAAACAAATCATGATAATTCCCTCCCATGAAGTTTTTTTTTGTTAATCGTACTGTCCGCTAAATAGGCCAAAAAAAAATCATGTTTTTCCTTCCACCCCCACCATGACGGCTGTATCGTGCCTTCAAAATTACATTATACACTTGATATTTCAGAATTTAATCCGGTCCCTTTATAAACCTATGCCCCAAAGCTGTTACCGCCTGGTATGTCCACTAACGGCCTAATAAAGGCAAACCTACCGTGTAAATACCGCCGAATAGCGTATTAACGTACCTCTGGCGAACTTGTGAGATTGTTGGAGGTGTCTGAATTGTTATATGTCGTACCGCTGCTTCTGTGTGTTGTTGTAACCCTGGGGGCCACAGTCTTTCTGCTGCCGTTGTCTGATCTCTTCCTGGTGAAAATCTGCTATTTTCCACCCATTAGAGGTATACACACTAACCTCCTATACACAAAGAGGTGAAAGGTTTGTATACTCATTTGTTATATGATGCTTTATGCATCAACATAAAGCGTCAAACATCAGGTATAAGTTTTACCAACGCTGAATGAATAAAGGCAAAGGGACTGATGGCATCTACTGTTCAACATCTGTAACATTGATTGATATCATTGTTGGCAAAATGTCTTCCAATAAAGACTCCCCCTGCTGCACACATTATATTACATACATACATACATATACATATATATAATATAATAGTAATATATATACTATATTTATATATATATATATATATATATAAAATAATAAATATATATTATATATATATAAATATATATATGTAAGTATTTAAAGGTCGTAGGTTGGTAGACAGAGCACCGCCCATGGAGGTACTACCGTCCCAGCCAATTGAGTGTAAAACAAAGCCTGTAATTGTTTTAACATGATGGTAGGATTGCTGTGTGTCCTTTTTTCTGTCTCTGAACATGCAAGATTTTTCATGTACGTCTTGCTACTTCCACTTACAATTAGGTCAACACTACACATACCTGTACAAGCACATATATACAACACGCCCAGCTGGTTTTTCTTCTATTTTTCTTTCTAGTTCTTTTCTTGTATTATTTCCTCTTATCCCTCCATGGGAAGTGGAACAGAATTCTTCCTCGTAAGCCCATGCGTGTTGTAAGATGCGACTAAAAATTGCCGGGAGCAGAAGGGCTATTAACCTCTTCTCCTGTATATATAACTAAATGTAAAAAGGAGAAACTTTTCTTTTTTTCCCTGTTGGCCACCCCGACTACGGTGGGAAACTGCCGGTGTGTTGAAAGAAAGATATATAATGTAAACATATATAAATATATATAAATATATATATAAATATATATAAAATCTATAAGTATATAATATATAAGATATATAGAATATATATATATATATATGTACATATATATATCCTCTTAACCTACCTAAATCAATTCTCAAAACATTTCATAGGGCGCTATTTACCTAAAACCATTTCCCACATATTTGCCCATTATTATTCCCATGCTTCCATCCACGTTCCTAACTCATTCATTGATCCCATTCCAGGTCACCCTGAGGTAAATCCGTTAAAGCGAAGATTCTCCCAGTTCCGTGAACCAATACCATTTTCCACGTCATCTGTAAGAAAATTTTACATCACATCGCGTCGACTAGAAATAATTTTTTTCCACATCCTGACGGCAAAAAAAAAAATGGAAAAGAATCTGGTTATCAATTAATCCCCACTAAACATACCCCGGTTTCAATCACCCCCGGAGAGCGGGAGAAACAACATGCTAAACGCTCATTTGCACTATGGCATTTGGGGTGAGGGGGGCGTGTCTGGTGAGTAGGAGTGTCAGCCTTAAAGAACGCTCTTTATGTCACCTTTATCGCCCGATTTATTCCCTCTTATCCTTCCAAGATAAACTGTCGTCTTCATCGAAAGAAATTGGCCCAATTAAGATTAAACCAATTACTGAACTACCAGCCTTCCTGAGTTGTTAATCTGGAGTGAGTTTTACAGAAAAGGAAGAGGAGGGAGTAACAGGAGGAGAGGAAAGAAGAAGAGAAGGAGGAGGAGGAGTGGGAAGGAAAAGAAAGAAAAAGAGGAAGAAGAGGGGGAGGAGGAAAGGGGGAAGGTAGAGCAAGAGAAGGAAAGGGTAAAGATAAAGGAGGAGATGGATTAAATACAGACTGAAAAAAATGAAGTAAAGGACAAAGTGGAAAAGAAATGTAAAGATGAGAAAGAGGAACGAAAAGACGGAGGAAGGGGGAGTGAGAAAGGAGGTAATGAAGGGAGGGAGGGAAGAGGTATGATGGAGGAGGAAGGAGTGAAAGAGTGAGGAAATAAGGGAGGAAGGGAGGGAGGACAGGAAGTAGGTGGAAGGAAGTAGTGTAGGAAAGAGATGGAATGAAGGAGAAGAATGTAGGTAGAAAGGAGGGTAGGAAGGAGGTAAGGAAGGAGCAGAGAGAAGTATAGAGAGAGATGAGAGAGAGAGAGAGAGAGAGAACAGACTTATAGACAGGGAGTCGGTGTTGGCTCCGTCCCTCCCAGCATTAATATCTCCAACTAATATTTAATACTATCTATAATTCCCTTATTGTCACCCTACAACTTACTCACAAGCATAAAAAATCATCAGAGCAATTGTATAATCACTGTCCCCAGTTGTTGAAATATATAATAAATTATATACAAATACATAATATGATCTATATATATATATATATATATATATATATATATATATATATTATATATATATATTTATATATATATGCTATATAGTATATATGAAATATATATATATATATATATATATAATTATATATATAATATATATACAAATACAAGGAGGAAGCATCTCGTGTCAGGGATAAAAATCGCCCGGAAGGCAATTTTGTTGGTATTATGTTGCACTATAAAATCCAATACAACAGACAATGTACTTCGTGAGCTTTTTAACCGCGACTTATGTTGGTGTGTCAGGCGCCCTCGGGTGGTGCACACCTGGGGGGGAGATAAGCGCCTTCTTCGTTAACTTGCGTGCGCCAACTACATATTTGCAAGCGTCGTAATGAGGCACTTAGCCCGGTACTGTTCCCACATCATCCTTTCCCTGTTCCGTGATCATACTTTCCTGTAACCGTGATCGACTTTGGTGTTGGTTCCTGAAGGTGTTGACTGCTGGCCGGTAGGCGAGTCCGCACCCTGATGAACCACCGCCAGCCATGAGCTCGAGTAAACACTTGTCCAGCCGAATAGCACCGCCATTGGGAGCATCACAGATTGAGTGGGTTGGAGGGTTGGAGGGGGGGTTTTACCTGGTTTATTTTCGTTATTTAGGAGGCCCTTCGGGGAGTGAGACCCATTTTTGAAAGGATGCCAAGTGGGTGAAGGGAACCGTGTGGAAAGGACCTAGTGGGATTAAGACCAAGTTGGGACAGGGATACTAAGCCATTCAATTCTTAATTTCAGAAATGACGGTACGTGAAAACATGTTATAATATGAAGTCCTAGACAGTGCCCAGAGGGAATATACACACGCAGATCACATAAGTAAGTTTAATGGTCTGTATGCCCATCTTGAATGTTGTACTTGTTGGTCAAACAGTGATACTACAAGGTAGTGGCCAGATGAATCTTCACTGAAGAGGAGAGAGGCCTGAGCTTGCTACCAACTGCAGCTCATAAGACTGCCATCCCCACGAGTCCCCTTTGGGCGGGGCAATGCATAAACACAGAGGCCTAGCTTCTCCCTACAGCCCCTTGAAGGCGGGGACTGGGCTTAGGCCTGAGACAGTTGGTCCCATATGAGTGGGTACTTTTACCTCCTCCCAATGGGAGACTTAGGTCTCGAGACAATCTACCCCAGATAGGTAGCAAGGCCGGTCACCACTACTTGAAAAGACCCGGGTTCGGGAGAATACCGGCGAAAAAAAAAAATCACATGAAGAGAACTTAGCAGTCTGGACCAACTTTTTCCATCGATGTGAGTTAGACAATCAACTGGCCTTTGTTCCTCTGGCCAATGGATACATTTTGTACTAGCCCAGCACTACAGCGTATTGTGCTGTGGGTTGTGACAGGCTGTTCGTCTACTCTCACTCAAGACGAGCAGCACACCTGGGGGAGAGGACTCATAACTGCGTGTTCTTCTGATTTGGTTTGTGGGTCGAGTCTTGGTTAATGACAAACACAAACGCACACACTCACACATACACATGCACACACACACACTCACACACCACACACATAGCCACACACACACACACACACACACACACAGCATCACACACACACACACACACACACACACAAACACACACACACATGCACACTACACACACGCACACACAACACACACACAACATACACACACAGCACACACACACACACACACTCACTACTACAACACACACACACATGCACACACACAAACACACCTCATACACACACACACACACACACACCACACAACCACACACACACACACACACACACACAGCTCACACCCACAAACACCACATAACACTACACACACAGGACACACACACACAACAACCACACAACACACACACACACACACACACACACATACACACACAAACCACACACACACACACACACACACACCACACACACACAACAATACACGCACACACACACACAACACCCACACACACACACACACACACACACAGACACACACACACATGCCACCGACACACACACAACACACACCACCACATACACACACACACACACACACATAACACACACGATACAGCCACACACACACATACACACACACACAACACACACACCACACAAAAACACACACACACACACCACGACACACACCACACACAGCATACACACACACACACACACACATACACACACAAACACACAAACACACACAGATCACACACACACACACACACACATACACACACACCCTTTCACGACAACACACACACATACACACACACACACTACACATGCACACACACTCACACACACATACACACACACACACACACACACACACACCACACACACAACACACACTACTACACACACACCACTACCCACACACCACATACACACACACAAGTGATTGAGACAAGTGGAAAAGGATGGAACAAGAGTGGGAGAGAAAATTAGGAGAAGCTTTCTGAAAAAAATGGAGAAAGAGGCTCTCGGTGAAATTGGAAAGGATTTGGAGCAGGAAACATAGAAATGGGAGCACAAGTACGAAACTGCAGTAGCCAAAAAGCCTAGAAGTGCGATAATTAGCAGGAGCGAGTTTACAGGGGCAGTGACCAGAGAAGACACAGCATAAGAACTGCGAGGTCGAACAGAATAAAAAAGAAGAATAATGATATGCAAGGTCCACATCATCTGGCCAAGGAGCCCAAGGAGTTAAGGGAAGTAGCGCTGTTGGAAGATGGCGAGGGTGATAGGTCCGAATGCTGATGCACAACAAGCTAACAAGAGCCATCGAAAAATCAAGGGAGAAACCTGACCACATTAAGCAGGATCCAGAGTCACAGAGGTGAGGCCATGGGAGGAAGCAAAGCAAAATCATGTTATCCATGCTCCAGGATAGAAGAAAACACACACTAAAGGAAGCAGGAAGAAGGAGGATATTGAGAAAATCTGCACGAAATAGTGAAGAGATTGGACGCGATTGGTAAATTATCAGAGAATAGTTGTGTACTCGAAGGAGAAACCGAGCCAATCAAGCTGATTCTCAGGACGGAGACAGTGCGGAACAGGATCCCTCCAAAGAACGGCACGATTGAAAATACTCGGATGAGTACAAGAGTGTGTTTTCTAGACAGAGGACAGAACAAAATCATAACGAACAGTCAGCTGAGGGAGAGACAAAAAACGAAATGAGCTAAAACAAGAGACAATGAGAATCACAGAGGTCATCAGAGCAGACATAACAGCAAAGGGCAAGCATCACACACAACTACTCGTCAAAAACCATACAACCTAACACACAGCCCCACACACACTACAATCCAAACCCACACCTCCACCCAACATCGAGCCCCCTATAGAATCCCCAGTATGCCACAGTCTCTCCCACCCCCACAGGCCCCCCAAACCACAGTGTTGGTAAGGAAACTGAAGGTATGGTACACAAACTCTGATGGAATAACAATAAGTGGGAGAGTGGCACGAAATGGTCAAAGAAGCATTCAGACCCGACATCATAGCTCATACAGAAACAAACTACAGGTATGATTACAGATGCCATCCTTGACGCGAACGTGATACCAAATCCTGAGGAAAGACAGAGGGAAACAAGGGGGGTGGAGTGATGGCTTTTTCTGATCAAAAATTTCGCTGGAAAATTTTTGATGAGCTGGAGAAGATATAGCGAAAAAAGTGATTACATATGGGAACACTTCACCTTGAGACCAAAGTGGTAATTAGCATTAAGAATAACCCCCACCCACAGAACATGCAGTAGGCCCAAGGGCAAGAGTACGACAGAGCAACAGAGCTATGGTTACACAACTCTAGAGTGGCCAAAGAGCACATTCTAGCAGGGCAAAGCTCCTGATCATTGGGTTACTTTAACCACAAGGAGATCGATAGGGAGACTTGGACCAAATGGGGTCCAAGATACATGAGGTCTTAAGATTAATGGAGGTGGTTACGGGAGAACTTCATGTACCAACACTTAAGGTAACACGACAAGATAGAGAGAAGGAGAACCCCCAATGCAGACTTAGTATTCACCTTTCAGTAGTGCAAGATATCGAGGACATCGCATTTTAAGACCCCTTGGGGGCAGTGACGCATGTTTTTTAAGCTTCGAATACACAGTATAGCTACAAGGGAGGGAGAAGCAGGAAGGCAACAATGAAGCCAAACTACAAGAAAGGGACTAACATGAAGAGGAACTACCTGAACGGGTTCATTGGAACAGAGACTGGCAGGAAGCCAGTTAATGAGATGATGTGAATATGTAGCAACAAAATGCAATGAGGGCTGAGAAGGTTTTACCCAAGTTAACAGGAGTAATGAAAAATCAGGATTGAGCCCATGGTTTAGCCCAAGGTTCAGGTAGGCAAAAACAAGTGTGGCTAGGAATGGAATAAATATAGAAGCAAAGGACCCAGGAGAATACTGAGAACATCTTAGAGGCCAGAAACGGAATATATGCACTAGATCAGAAGGAGGCCCATAGACAATAGAAAAGACATAGCAGCGAAAGCCAAATCTGAAACCCAAACTGTTGTACAGCCACATCAGGAGAAAAACAACAGTCAAGGACCAGGTACTCAGCTAATGAAGAAGGAGGAGAGACAACAGGAAATGACCGGAGTATGTGAAGAGACTCAACGAGATTCAAGAAGTGTTCACAGAGGAGACAGAAGGGACTCCAGAAAGACGGAGAGTGGGCACCCACAAGTGCTGGACACAGTGCACACAACCGAGAAGAAGTGTAGAAGGCTTCTGGAGTGAGCTAGATACTTCAAAGCAATGGGGGCCAGGATAACATTTCCCCATGGGAATTGAGAGAGGGAGCAAGCCTATGGTGTAAACCACTAACAACAATTCAATACAGCTATTCGAAACAGGGAGATTGCCTGAGGCAGAAGACCGCAATTTATTCCCAATCAATTAAAAAGGAGACAACATGAAGCACTAAACTAAGACCAGTGTCACTGACATGGTTAGTATCCAAAATCATGGAAAGACTTATCAGAGATGAGTGGGGAACACCTAGATAGGAAGGATCTCATCAACACAGCGCAGCATGGTTTCAGGACGGAAATCCTGTGTCACAAACCTACTGAGTTTCTATACATGTACAGCAGTAATGACAAGAGAAGAGGGTGGGTGATTGCTTTTCTGGACTGGCAAGAAGGTCTTTTACACAGTTCCACACAAGAGATTGGTGCAAAAACAAAGCTGAGGAACCAAGCAGGATAACAGGATATGCACTACAATGGATAATGGAATACTGTCAGGAAGACAGCAGCGAGTCAGTACGTGGCGTGGTGTCAAGTGGGCAACTGTGACCAGCGGGTCACCGCAGGGTCAGTCCTAGACCATGCTGTTCCCGGTATTGTGAACGACATGACGGAAGGAATAGAACTCTGATGTGTCCCTTATGCAGATGACGTGAGTTGATGAGAAGAATACACTCGATCGAAGACCAGGCATTCTACAAAAGGGATCTGGACAGGCTGCCGACCTGGTTCCAGCAATTGGCTCCTGGAGTTCAACCCACCAAGTGCAAAGTCAAGAAGGATTGGGAAGTCAACGAAGGCCGCATACGAGTAACAGTCTAGGGGGTCAAGACTAAAACCTCACTCACGGAAAAAGATCTTGGGGTGATATAACACCAAGTACTTCCCCCTGAAGGCGCACACAGGGGACGACCCTGTGGGACCCCGCTGGTCACAGGTGCCCACTCTGACACCTCGCCACGTACCATGACTCGTTGCTGTCTTCCTGCAAGTATTCCCTGATCCATTGTAGTGCCTTCCCTGTTATCCCTGCTTGGTCCTCCAGTTTTTGCACCAATCTCTTGTGTGGAACTGTGTCAAACGCCTTCTTGCAGTCCAAGAAAATGCAATCCACCCCCCCCTCCTCTCTTGTCTTACTGCTTTTCACCATGTCTTAGAACTCCAGTAGGTTTGTGTGACAAAAGGATTTCCCGTCCCTGAAACCATGTTGGCTGCTTTTTGATGAGATCGTTCCTTTCTAGGTTTTTCCACCACTCTTCTCCTGATAATCTTCTCCATGATTTTGCATGCTATACATGTCAGTGACACTGGTCTGTTAGTTTAATGCTTCATGTCTGTCTCCTTTTTTAAAGATTGGGACTACATTTGCTGTCTTCCATGCCTCAGGCAATCTCCCTGTTTCGATAGATGTATTGAATATTGTTGTTAAGGGGTACACATAGCGCCTCTTCTCCCTCTCTCAATACCATGGGGAAAATGTTATCGGGCCCCATTGCCTTTTTGAGGTATTTTAGCTCACTCAGAAGCCTCTTCACTTCTTCCCTCGTTGCGTGCACTGTGTCCAGCACATGGTGGTGTGCCCCACCTCTCCGTCTTTCTGGAGCCCCTTCTGTCTCCTCTGTGAACATTTCTTTGAATCTTTTGTTGAGTTCCTCACATACTTCACGGTCATTTCTTGTTGTCTCCTCCTCCTTCCTTCCTTAGCCTGATTACCTGGTCCTTGACTGTTGTTTTCCTCCTTGATGTGGCTGTACAACAGTTTCGGGACAGATTTGGCTTTTGCTGCTATGTCGTTTCATATTGTCTTTGGGCCTCCTTCTTATCTGTGCATATTCGTTTCTGGGGTCTTTCGACTGCTCTCCTTATTCTCCTGGGTCCTTTGCCTTCTATTTTCTTTCCATTCCCTAGCACACTTGGTTTTTGCCTCCCTGCACCTTTGGGTAAACCATGGGCTCATCCTGGCTTTTTCATTATTCCTGTTACCCTTGGGTACAAACCTCTCCTCAGCCTCCTTGCATTTTGTTGCTACATTATTCCTTTTACATGTGTGTGTGTGTGTGGGGTGTGTGTGTGTGTGGTTGTGTGTGTGTGTGTGTGTGTGTGTGTGTGTGTGAATAACACTACCTTCTCTTCTTTCACCAACCTATCCCTCTTCTGCCTCACATGTCTTCCTCTCTTCTATTCCCTTTTATTTCATTATCCCATTCGTTCTCTCCTCCATCTTTTCATTGTCTCCTCTTTCCCTTTCTCCTTGTGACTCCCTTTCATCATCTTTCCCTCCCCCTGTCTTCCCTTTCCCTCTCCATCTTCCCTTCCCCTTCCCCATCCTCTCTATCTCTCTCTCTTAGCATCCTCCCCTTCCTCTCCTTCCCCCTCCCCACCTCCCCTTCCCCTCCCCACCTCCCCTTCCCCTCCCCACCTTTTCCTCACCCCCACGTTCAGTTAAATTAGGTAGAAAACTCAATAGGGTGAAGCCAGCGTGGGAATGGGTGAGGGATGCTGCCTGGGAGACCTGAGAGATTATCTGGGAGACCTGAGAGGCCTGGTAATCCTAGGAGATTAGCTGAGAGACCTGGAAGGCCTTTTCTAAACGCATCTAGTACTAGGTGGTGCTAGAACCCACCTCAGTACAGTCACGGTTTTCACACATGAGGAAACCGAGCGGAGGTGATGCAAGTTGTGGTTTAAACTTGTATTTCCAACACCGGGACACGTACACACTTAGTGATACCTTTCACTAGTTCTACCATTATTATTATTGTTGCAGTTACCTATACTACTACTACTACTACTACTTCTACTACTACTACTACTACTACTACTACTACTACTACTACTATTACTACTACTACTATCACTACTACTACTATCACTATCACTACTACTATCACTATCACTACTACTATTCCTTTCACTACTACTACTACTGCTATCATTACTACTACTACTATTGCTACTACTACTACTGTTACTACTACTACTAATATTACTACTACTACTGCTACCGCTAATGCTACTATTACTGTTGATATTATTACTACTGCTACTACTATTATTACTAGTACATTATTCTTTTTATTTCTACTACTATTTCCCCTTTTCCTTCCCGACCTTCTCGGGGTTTAAAAGCCAGAGCTCATCTCAAACCACTGCTGAAATTTGAGGTACAAACAAGCAGAGAATAACACATTTAAAAAAAAAACAAAAACGAAGAGAAATTAAAGAAAGATGAGAAAGGAAAGGACAGGCGAGAGGGGAAGAAAGAGAGGGGAAAACAGGGGGAAAAGAGACGCACAAATAACACTTGGAAAGTGGAAAGAGGGCGATGATAATTATACTAAACGATAGCCAGGAAGGGGCAGCGAAGTGAAAAGGGGGTAAAAACCGAGAATGGAGGAGAATGGGTGTTAGGGGAAGGATGATGTAATGGGTGGTTATGGGGGGCTGGATTTGATGGGAGGGCGAGTGAGATCGAAACAACAATGGGATGTTTGATGGGGGGTAGTGTGTGGTTAGGGGGTGGGTGTGTGTGGGGGTTGGTGGTGGGTAGTGTGAGGGTTAGGTGGGGGGGTGTGTGATGGGTTTGGGGGTGGGTTTGGATGGGTTAGATGGCGGGGGACGTGATGGGTTTGATGGGGGGTTGTGTATGGGGTTTGGTGGGGGAGTGTGATGGGGTTTGGTGGGGGGGTAGTGTATGGGTTAGGTGGGGGGTAGAGTGATGGGTTAGGTGGTGGGTTGTGATGGGTTAGTGGGGGTATTGTGATGGGTTAGGTGGTGGTTGTGTGTGGGGTTTGGGGGGGGAGTGTGAGGGTTAGGGGGTGGGTGTGTGATGGGATGATGGTGGGTTTCCTGGGGTTACCGGGGTTATTCCGGGGTCAACGCCCCCGCGGCCCGGGCCAGACCAGGCCCCGATGGTCAGGGCCTGACAACGGCTTTACTTTTTGGGCCCCGCGTCCAAGTCACCACAGCCGGCTCATCCGGCACTGTTTGGGCTGTCAGCCCCTCTTTAAAGGGAGCCAGGGGTTTTTTTGGAAAAATTTCCCCCAATGTTGAGGGGGGCTGTTGAACAGTTTTGGGCCCCGGGCACTTATGGTGCTTTTTCCCTTTGTGTACCCTGGCGCCCCTACTTTTTATGGGGGCATTTTGCATCGCCTGCCCAGTCTTTTACTTTCGTAGGGAGTGTTTTGTGGCGTTTGGGGCCCTTCCTTCCAAATTTTCCAAGTGTAGATTATGATTATTCTCCCCTCCCCGTTTCAAAAGTACAAGTCAAGTGCTTAAGCGTTCCCAGTAGTAGTGTGAGGGTTAGATGGGGGTAGTGTGATGGGTTTGTGGTGGGTTGTGTGATGGGGGTTTGGTGGTGGGTAGTGGATTTATTTAGGTGATGGGAAAAAAATTTGGGATGGGGGAGGTGGGTTAGATGGGGGGTATGTATGGGGTTTGGTGGTGGGTAGTGGATGGGTTAGGTGGGGGGGTAGGGGGTGGGTTGGTGGGGGGGTAGTGTGATGGGTTAGATGGGGGGAGGGGGATGGGGTTTGTGGGGGGGTAGTGGATGGGTTTTGGTGGGTAGTGGATGGGTTAGGTGGGTTTGGGTAGTGTGATGGTTAGTGGGGGTAGTGTGATGGGTTAGGTGGGGGTAGTGTGATGGGTTGATGGGGGTAGTGTGATGGGTTAGAGGGGGGGTAGTGGATGGGTTTTTGGGGGTGGGTTGTGTGATGGGTTTGGGTGGGTAGATGAGGGTTTTTAGGTGGTGGGGTTGATGGGTTAGGTGGGGGTAGTTGTGGGTTAGGTGGGGGGGTATGTGATGGGTTAGGGGGTGGGTAGTGTGATGGGTTAATGGTGGGAGGTGATGGGTTAGTGGTGGTAGTGTGATGGGTTAGATGGTGGGGATGTGGGGGGTTAGTGTTGGGGAGTGTGAAGGGGTTTGGTGGTGGGTAGTGGGTGGGGGTTTGGTGGTGGGTAAATGTGTGGGGTTTGTGGGGGGTTGATGGGTTTGTGGGGGTAGTGTGATGGGTTTGGTGGGGGTATGTGAGGGTTGATGGGGGAGTTGATGGGGTTTGGGGGTGGGTGTGTGATGGGGTTTGATGGTGGGTAGTTGATGGGTAGTGGTGGGGAGTGGATGGGTTAATGGTGGGTTTGTGTGATGGGGTTGGTGGTGGGTAGTGGATGGGGTTTGGGTGGGGGTAGTGTGATGGGTTAGTGGTGGGTAGTTGATGGGTTGGTGGGGGTGTGGATGGGTTGATGGTGGGGGAGTGTGATGGGTTAGTGGTGGGGAGTGTGATGGGTTGGTGGTGGGATGTGGGGGTTAGATGGGGGAGTGTGATGGGGTTTGGGGGTGGGAGTGGCTGGGTTGTGGTTTGGGTAGTGTGATGGGTTAGGTGGTGGGTGTGTGTGGGGTTTGTGGTGGGTAGTGTGTGGGTAAGGTGGGGTTTTGTGGGTTAAAGATGGGGGGGGTGTGTGATGGGGTTAGGTGGGGGGTAGGGTGATGGGTTAATGGCGGGTGTGTGTGGTTTGGGGGTGGGTAGTGGATGGGTTAGATGGGGGGGTAGGGGATGGGTTTTGGTGGTGGGTAGTGTGGGTTTGGGGGGTGGATAGTGTGATGGGTTTTGATGGCGGGTAGGTGATGGGTTAGGGGGGGGTTATGTGATGGTTAGATGGGGGGGTAGTGGATGGGTTAGGTGGTGGGGGCGTGATGGGTTGATGGCGGGGAGTGTGAGGGGGTTTGGTGATGGGGAGTGTGATGGGTTAGATGGGGATATGTGAGGGTTAGATGGGGGGTATGTGATGGGTTTTGGGGGGTGGGTAGTGTGATGGGTTGGGGGGGGTAGTGTCTGGGGGTTTGATGGTGGGTAGTGTGAGGTTAGGTGGGGTAGTGTGATGGGTTAGGTTTGTGGGGGGTGTGATGGGTTAGTGGTGGGTAGTATGATGGGTTAGGTGGTGGGGAGTTTGGGGTGGGTTAAAGGTGGGGGGGTGTGATGGGTTAGATGGTGGGTAGTGTGATGGGTTAGGGGTGGGTGTGTGAGGGTTTGAGGCGGGTAGTGTTATGGGTTAGATGGTGGGGAGGTGATGGGTTAGGTGGGGGTAGTGTGATGGGTTAGATGGTGGGGGTGTGATGGGGTTTGATGGGGGGTAGGGATGGGTTAGGTGGTGGGTAGTGTGCTGGGTTAGGGTGGGAGTGGGGGGTTGGGGGTGGGTATTTGGGGTGGTTAGAGGTGGGGAGTGTGATGGGTTTTGGTGGGGGGTAGTGTGATGGTTAGATGGTGGGGTTTTGTGTGGGGTTTGTGGGGGTATGTGATGGGGTTTGATGGCGCGTAGTGTGATGGGTTAGATGGGGGGGTAGTGTATGGGTTGGTGGGGGTGTGGATGGGGTTTGTGGCGGGTGTGTGATGGGTTAGGTGGGGGGTAGTGTGAAGGGTTAGTGCGGGGAGTGTGATGGGGAGGTGGTGGGTATGTGATGGTTAGGTGGTGGATAGGTTATGGGTTAGATGGGGGGGAGTGTGATGGGGTTTGATGGTGGTTAGTGTGAGGGTTAGGGGGGTTGTTGATGGGTTAGGTGGGGGGTAGTGTGATGAGTTGATGGCGGGGTAGTGTGATGTGTTAAATGATGGGTAGTTGATGGGTTAGAGGCGGGTAGTGTAGGGGTTTGATGGGGGGTGTGTGTGGGGTTGGTGGGGGGAGTGTGGGGTTAGGTGGTGGGGAGGTGATGGGGTTTGATGGCGGGTAGTGTGATGGGTTAGATGGGGGTATGTGATGGGTTGTGGGGGTAGTGTATGGGTTGGTGGTGGGGAGGTGATGGATTAGATTCGGTAGTTGAGGGTTAGATGGCGGGTATGTGAGGGTTAGATGGCGGGTAGTGTGATGGGGAGGTGGGGGGTAGGTGATGGGTTAGTGGTGGGTAGTTGATGGATTAGATGTTGGTAGTGTGATGGGTTTGATGGGGGTAGTGTGATGGTTAGATGGCGGGTAGTGTGTGGGTTGGGGGTGGGTAGGTGATGGGTTAGGTGGTGGGTAGTGGATGGGTTAGATGGCGGGAGTGTGATGGGGTTTTGATGGGGGGTAGTGTGATGGGTTAGATGGCGGGGGAGTTTTTGATGGGGTTTGGTGGTGGGTGTGTTTGGTTAGATTTGGGAGTGGATGGGGTTTGGTGGTGGGAGTTGATGGGTTAGGTGGTGGGAGTGTGATGGGTTAGATGGCGGGTAGGTGATGGGTTAGGGGGGGGGTAGTGTGATGGGTTAGATGGCGGTATGTGATGGGAGTGGTGGGGGAGTGGTGGGGGTTTGATGGTGGGTAGTGTGATGGGTTTGATGGTGGGTAGGGGTGGGTTAGATGGGGGTAGTGTGGGGTTAGACGGGGGTAGTGTGGGGTTTGGGGGTGGGTATGTGATGGGGTTTGGTGGTGGGTGTGTAGGGTTAATGGGGGGTGTGTATGGGTTAGTGGCGGGGGAGTGTGATGGGTTTGGTGGGGGTGTGTGTGGGTTAGGTGGGGGTGTGTGAGGGTTTTGATGGGGGGTAGTGTGATGGGGGTTTGATGGCGGTATGTGATGGGTTAGATGGCGGGGGAGTGTGAGGGTTAGGGGGGGGGTGTGTGGGGTTAGATGGTGTGTGGTGATGGGTTAGATGGGGGGTAGTGTGTGGGTTAGATGGGGGATGGATGGGGTTTTGGTGGTAGTGTGTGGGTTAAATGGGGGTAATGTGATGGGATAGATGTGGGGAAAGTGATGGGGTTTGGCGGGGGAGTGTGATGGGGTTTGGTGGTGGGTAGGTGATGGGTTAGATGGTGGGTATGTGATGGGTTAGGTGGTAGGTAGTGTGATGGGGTTTCGTTGTGGGTAGTGTGATGGGTTAGATGGGGGGAGTGGATGGGTTAGATGGCGGGAATTATGGGATAGATGGTGGGGAAAACTTATGGGTTTGGGGGTGGGTTGTGAGGGTTGATGGGGGGTAAAGTGTGGGATAGATGGGGGGTTTTGGGGTGGGTAGTGTGGTGGGGTTTGGGGGGGGTAGTGGATGGTTAGGGTGGGTAGTGTGGGAGGTTTGGGGGTGGGTACGGATGGGTTAGGGGTGGGTTTGTGAGGGTAGATGGTGGGTAGTGTGATGAGTTAGATGGCGGGTAATGTGATGGGTTGATGGTGGGTAGTGTATGGGGGAGATGGTGGGGGGAGGTGATGGGGGAGATGGGGGGGAGTGTGTGGTTGATGGCGGGTGTGGTGGGTTAGATGGTGGGTAGTGTATGGGTTTGATGGTGGGGGAGTTGATGGGTTAGATGGGGGGTATTGAGGGTTGATGGTGGGTAGTGTGTGGGTTAGATGGTGGGTAGTGGATGGGTTGATGGTGGGTAGGGGATGGGGTTTGTGGTGGGTAGGTGTGGGTTGAGGGGGTAGTGTGAGGGGTTAAATGGTGGGGGTGATGGGTTAGGTGTGGGGAGTGTGATTGGTTGAGGGGGTACGTGGGTTTGGGTTAATGGCGGGTATGTGATGGGGTTGATGGTGGGTAGTGTGATGGGGTTGGTTGGGGGGGGGTGTGATGGGTTGATGGTGGGTAGTGTGATGGGTTAGATGGTGGGTATGTGATGGGTTTGGGGTGGGTGGTATGGGTTTGATGGTGGGTATGTGAAGGGGTTGATGGCGGGCAGGGGGGATGGGTTTGGTGGTGGGTAGTGTGATGGGTTAATGGGGGTAGGTGTGGGATAGATGGTGGGGGAAGTGTGAGTTGGTGGTGGGTAGTGTGTTTGGGTTTTGATGGGGGGTGTGTGGGAGGTTAGGTGGGGGGAAATGTGATGGGTTAGATGGTGGGTAGGTGGTAGGTTTTGGTGGTGGGTAGTGTGATGGGTTAGTGGTGGGTAGTGTGGTAGGGTTTGGGGGTGGGGGAGTTGTGGGGTTTGATGGTGGGGGAGTGGGTGGTTAGATGGTGGGGGTGTATGGGTTTTGGGGGGGGGGAGTGTGATGGTTAGATGGGGGGGTAGTGTGGGAGGTTAGGGGTGGGTATGTTTAGGGTTGATGGTGGGTAGTGTGGGAGGTTAGGGGGGGGTTGGTGGGTTTGTGGGGGGGGTTTTTGGGGGGTTAAATGGTGGGGGAGGGGAGGGTTAGGGTGAGTGTGGGGAGGTTATGGGGTTTGTGGGGGTTGTGTGGAGGGGGAGGTTGGTGGGTGGGTAGTGTGAGGGTTTTTGATGGGGGGTAGTGTGGTAGGTTGGGGGTGGTAGTGTATGGGTTAGATGGTGGGATGTGGGGGTTTGGTGGTGGGTTGTGAGGGGTTGATGGTGGGGGAAATGTGGTAGGGGTTTTGGTGGTGGGTTTTTATGTGATGGGGTTTGATGGTGGGGAGTGTGGTAGGTTAGGGGGGGGGGGTGGGTTTTGGGGTGGGGTGGGTTAGGGTGGGTAGTGTGAGGGTTAGATGGGGGTAAGGGTGGGTAAGGTTAGTGGTTGGGGGTAGTGTGATGGGTTAGGTGGGGGTTTTGTGGGGAATGGTGGGTAGTGTGATGGGTTTGATGGGGGGTATGTAGGGGGTTGATGGGGGTATGGATGGGTTTGATGGTGGGGAAATTTATGGGTTTGGGGGGTAGTGTGTGGGTTAGGTGGTGGGTAGTGTGATGGGTAGAGGTGGGTAGTGTGGTGGTTGGTGGTGGGTAGTGTGATGGGTTAGGGTTGGGGTGGGGGTATTGGGGGAGGGGGTTAGTGGTGGGTAGTGTGATGGGTTAGATGGGGGGTAATGTGTGGGTAGGGGGGGGTAATGTGATGGTTTGGTGGGGGTAGTGTGGTGGTTAGGTGGGGGGTAGTTGGTGGTTGGTGGTGGGTTGTTGTGGGTAGGGGGGGTAGGTGGGGGGTAGGGGTTAGGTGGTGGGTTAGTGTGGGTTGGGTTAGATGGTGGGGATGTGATGGGTTTGATGGTGGGGATGTGGTGGTTTGGTGGGGGGGTATGTGAGGGGGAGGTGGGGGGTTGTGGGGTTAGGGGGGTATTTTGATGGGGTTTGGTGGGGTATGTGTGGGGTTTGGTGGTGGGGAGTGGGGGGTGGTTAGGTGGTGGGTAGTGTGGTGGGGTTTGGTGGTGGGTAGTTGATGGGTTAAATGGTGGGTGTGTGTGGGGTTTGGTGGGGGGTAGTGTGATGGTTAGGTGGTGGGGAGTGTGGGTTAGGTGGTGGTATGTGATGGGGTTTGGTGGGGGTAGTGTGATGGGGTTTGGTGGTGGGTAGTGTGGGGGTTAGGTGGTGGGTATGTGGTGGGGTTTGGTTGGTGGGGGAGTGTAATGGGGTTTGTGGTGGGGGGTAATGGTTAGTGGTGGGGAGTTGTGGGTTAGGGGTTTGGGGGGTAATAAGGGGGGGTGATGGAGTGTGTGATGAAAGGGTTTTTTGAATGAGGGAGGGTTAAAGGGATTGAAAATTTTGGGGGGAATGGGGTTTTGTTTTGGAGGGATGGGGAAAAAAACAATGAAAATAGTGCTGACTAACACACACAACAACACACACACACACCCCACCAAAACCACCAAAAACAAAAACACACGCACACCACACACACACAGGCACACACACACACACACACCCACATACACACACACACTACACACACATAAAAACACACACACAACACACACACACACACAAAAACACACACACACAACACACACACACACACACACACACACACACAACAAAACACACACACACACACATACACACACACACACACATACACACACACACACACATACACACACACATACACACATACACACACACACACACACACACACCACTTTACACACACACACACACTTTACACACACATACCACCCCACAATACACACACCCCACACACACACACACACACACATACACACACACACACACACACACACACACACACCACACACACACACACACACACACACACACACACACACACACACACACACACACACATAACTAGGGAAGGGACTGAAGGAAGGAACACTCCACGGGAAGGAACAAAAAACACACAGAGGCTGCAAGGGAGTAAACAGTGGGAGGTGGAAAGGGAGAGATCCGTGTTTGTCTATGGGCTAGATGAAGCTAAAGGGGAAACTTATGATGAAAGAAACAGGAGGAGAAAAAAGCGATTGAAGATATCATGAAAATGATAGGCGAGGGGGACATGACCCAGGTGGCAAATTTTCGGAGAATTGGGTGGCTCACATAGAAAAGGAATCGGCCTCTCAAAGTAATTTTCAAAGGGAGAATTTAACCCGAAAAAAGTGATCCTGCAGGAGAAAGCACGGCTGAGAGGCAAGCAGGAGTTCCGGAGTGTGTACCTCGATCGAGACAGAACACAGGACGAAGGAGACAATGAAAGAGAGAGTTCAAAAACGAAAGGGAGAAATGGGGGGAAATGAAAAAGGAGAGCAGAATAACCCAGGGTCAAATGGAAGACAAGCCGCACCCCCCCGAAACACCTGCAGAAGGACTCCAGCCACGACACCTCCAAGGCAACTGAACAATCCAAACCAACCATCACACACCGATCCCTCTGTTTCCACCCCCAGCACCACAGTTACAGATTTAGAACAGAAGTTAAAAGGTTTTGGTACCCCAAGCAGATGGATTAACGAATAAACAGGGGAATGGCAAGAAAGAATCAATGAGAATTCCCCAACATCTAGCAGTTACAAAACAAAATCTGGAGACAATAACAATCATTTTTCCCCCCGGGGATACCAGATCATGAGGAAAGATAAAAGGGGGGCAGGGGGGGGGTGGGGTTGCTCTGCCGAAAAAAAACAGATGGAAATTCGAGAAAAGGGGAAAATAGATGAACGGGAGAAAGAGACACATAGCGGTAATTTCAGTCTGGGAACACAAGTGGTCATTGCAGGATGTATAATCCCCCACAGACGCAGGGGGCCCAAGGGGGAAATATAGAAGCAACAGAGAAATGGGGGACACACTTGCTGAGGTGGCAAGAAGAGCTCCTCCAGCAAGCAAATTGCGGTTATGGGGGATTTCAACCCGGGGAAATTGACTGGGAAACGGGGAGCCACAGGGGGGCCCCCGAAACAGGGAGAGAAGTTGGACGTGTCGGGAAAACCTCATGCACCAACATTTTTAAGGGACACTCCCCAGATGAGAGGGGAGGATGAACCAAAAAGATTGGACCTTGTTTCACCCGGGGCACTCAGACATTGGGGACATCAAGTATGAAGCCCCCCTGGGGAGCTAACGACCACGTGGTTCTGTGCTTTGAATACAATAGAGCTGCAAGGGAGAGAATAACAGGAGTTGAAGGGGAAAAGCCGACTAAAAAGAGGGGACACATGGGGTTTGAAGAACTTCCTGCGGGAGTCCAGGGACAGAAACTGGCGGAAAGCCAATAAATAATGATGGGTATGTAACAACAAAAAAGCAAGGGGGCAGTGGGAAAGGGTTTTTCCCAAGGCAACAGTAAAAACGGGGGGACCAGAACGACCCCTGGTTTACCCGACGGGTAAGGAGGCAAAAAAAAAAGTGCAAAAAGAATGGAAAAAGTACAGAAGGGAGAGAACACCGAAAAAAGGGGAAAAACGCAAGCCGGAATGAGTACGCACGGGAAGGGGGAGGCCCACACAGTATGAAAATGACAACATCGAAATCAAGACTGACCCCAAACGTTTTATAGCCCCACAGGGGGGAAACAACATCAAAAAAAAACCCGGGACAGATTTAAAGGACGAAGGTGGAAACTCACAAAAAATGACAGGAGGGATGTGAGGGGCTGAACAGGAGATTTTAAGGGTTTTACAGTAGAGACAGGGAAAGGGCTGTGGGGAAACAGCACAGAAGGGAAATCAAGAGGGAATAACCAACAATGTTGGATGACATCGAAAAAAACTGAGGAGGAGGGGAAGAAACTCTTTAAAGGGCCTTGACACCTCAAAGGCATGGGACCGGGGCAACATTCCCCAGGGTCCTTAGGAAGGAGCAGAGAGGTGCGTGCCCCTAACCAAACTTCAACCATCCCTTTAAACTGGGCAACTACCTGAAAAAGGAAGACAGCTAAGTAGTCCCCCCCTATTTTAAAAAAGGAAACAGAAACGAGGCACTAAAATCAGCCTGTGTCTCTGACAGTATTTGTGCAAGTCATGGGGAAGATTATAGGGGGAGAGTGGTCGAACACCTGGGAAAGGAACAAGATTTTAAAAAAAAAAAATACATGGGTTCATGGAGGCAAATCTTGTATCACAAACCTCCTGGAGTTTTATGACAAGTAACAAATAAGACCAGAAGAGGGGTGGGTAGATTACTTTCCCAACTGCAGGAAGGGCCCTTTTTACAAAAAGTTCCCCACAAAGATAGTGCAAACGGAGGGTCGGGCACAAAAAAAGGGGGGCGGGCCAAGGAAAAGGGAATACCGCCCGGGGGGCAGCACCAGTCAGGGTACGTAAAAGAGGTACACAGTGGGCCCCCTTTTATGAGCGGGGGCCCACAGGAGTCAGCTAGGACCAGTGCAAATTTTTGATATATTGAACGACATGATGGAAGGAAAGACTCGGAAGTGTCCCTTTTTCGCGATTAAACGTAAAAGTTGATGAGAAAAATTTAAAAATGGGACGGGATGGGGGCGGGACTGAAAAAGAGCCCGGGAAGGGGCCCTGGAAAAGGGGGTCCAGTAACTCCCTTTTTCAAATTCAATCCAGCCAAAACAAAGTCATGAAGATTGGGGGGGGCCAAAGAAAAAACCGCAGACAGAGAAATGGCAAAGGTGGACAAAGACACAAACCTCACTCAGGGAGAAAGACCTTGGGGGACAATAACACCGAGCACATCACCCGGAGGCACACAAAAAACCAAAAAAACCGCTGCAGCAAAAGGCCGCCTGGCAAACCGAAAAATTACGTTCCGATACCTTAATAATGAATCTTTTAAAGCCCTTTTAAACACTGTGTATGTTAGGCCCAAACTGGAGTAGCACACCAGCCCGGGAACCCACACCGGGCAAGCACGCCCAAAAAAGTTAGAAAAAGTAAAAAGGGTTTTTTGCAAAAAGGGCCCTGGCCCCCAGAGCTAAAGGGGAATTGCCCTACGGGGAAAAGGGTTTAAGGGAAAATTCAACAAACGACACTGGGGGACAAAGGGTCGGGGGAGCATAAAAACCGACATACAAATTTTGGGGGGAATAAAACAAGGGGGGACAGAGTTTGGGATGTTCCAGAGGGGGGAACACGGGGAAACAAGGGGTCAAAAACGGGAACCCTGAAGATTTCCAAACGATTCACAGGGACGTTAGGAAGTTTTTCTTCAGTCAAAAAGTTGTCACCCAAGGGGAAATACCAAGCAAGGAAGTAGGGGGCAGGAACCAAAACATAGTTTTAAGAAGGGGGAAATGACAAAGCTGGGGAAGCAGAGAGAGAGAGGACCCATTAGCGATCAGTGAAGAGGGGGGCCCAGGAGCTGAGTCTCGACCCCTGCAACCAAAATTAAGGTGAGTACACACAAAATACACATACACACACACACCCCACACACACACACAAACACACACACACCAACCCACACACACACACACACCACACAAAACACACTGAAAAGTATAGTATGCAAAATCAGGGAAAGAAAAATTATCAGGAGAAGATTGGGGGGAAACACTAGAAAGGAATGATCTCTAAACAGCACCACATGGTTTCGGGGGACGGGAAATCCTGTGTCACAAACCTACTGAGTTCATGACTTTGGTGCCCGCAGTAAAAACAAGAAGAAAAGGGGTGGGGGTTTGCATTTTCCTTGGACTACAAGAAGGCTTTTTAACACATTTCCCAAACACAAGAGTTTGGGTGCAAAAACTGGGGGGACCAACGGATAACGGGGAAAGGGGAAACAAACAATGGATCAGGGAATACTTTCGGGAAAAGACACCCAGCGAGTCATGGAACGGGGCAGGTGCCCCAGAGTGGGCACCTGTTACCCCGCGGGTCCCCAGGGGTCAGTCCTAGGGCCCCAAAAGGGCTGAAGTTGATGAGAAGAAAAAACACTCATCGAAAAACCAGGCAAAAACTAAAAAAGGGGTCTGGACAGGCTACAGACCCCGGTCCACAATTGGGTTCCCTTTTAGTTCAATCCCACAAAGGCCAAAAACATGAAGATTTGGGGGGGAAGGGGGAAAGAAAGGCCCCAAAACCGAGAAAAGTCTAAAAGGGGGGCAGAGACTACAAAAACCCCACCAAGGAAAAAGAATTTTTGGGGGGAGTTTAAAAACCAGGGCCCCTCTCCTGAAGCGCCCCATCAACCAAATAACTGCTGCAGCATATGGGCGCCTAGCAAACCCAAAAAGCATTCCCACAACTTTTAAAAAGGGAAAAATTCAGGAAACCCCGTACAAACCCTATACGTTAGGGCCCCTTTGGAGTATGCCACCCTTTGGAACCCCACCCTAGCCCAACACTAAAAAAACTAGAGAAATGCAAAGGTTTTTCAACAAGACTAGTCCCAGAGGGGCCCCCAAGAGGGATGCCTAAAGAGAAAAGGTTTTAGGGAAATAACCCTGACGACCTGGAGGACAGGAGAGATAGGGGGGCATGATACGACATTCAAAATACTGGAGAGGAAAATTTACAAGGTGGAAAAAGACAGGAAGTTCCCCGAGATTTGGGCACAGTAACAAAAGGGGGGACAGTTGGGAAACGAAGACACAGATGAAACAAAAGGGATTTAGGAAGTATTTTTTTCAAACCCAGAGTAGTCAGTAAGTGGAAAAATTTTTGGGGGGCGAGTAGTGGAAGGCCGGGCCATACATACTTTAAAACAGAGGTAAAGATAAAGCCACGGCTCAGGGGAGTGACCTAGTACGATCAAATGAAAGGGGGGGGCCCCGGAGCCGGACCCGACCCCCGCAACCTCAAATAGGTGAGTACAACTAGGTGATACACATACACACACACCCATACACACACACACACAAACACACACACAAACACAACCACAAAAACACACAAACACACACACCCCACATAAACACACACACACACACACAACACACACACACCCACACACACACATAAACACACACACCACAAAACCCTAACACACACAAACACACCACCAAAACCACACACACCACCCACACAAAACACCCAAAAAACACAAAACACCCCACACCTGACTCCTTTCCAACCTTTAGTCTCATATACAAAATAAATTTTTTTCCTGGGAGGGCAGATATTTCCAACACTATTACAGTTTTTTAAAATTAATTCACATACCAAAACCCCCAAAAAATGTATATGTATTTGCGTGGGATTTAATTTACGGTAAAATATAACTGCTTTAATAAACTCCTCTATTAAATACAATAGCGCATTATATATATAAATATATATAAAAATAAATTTTTATATATATATATATATATATATATATATATATAAATAAAATAAATTTTTATATATATATAAAATTTTAAATTAAATATTATATATATATTATATATATATATATATTATATATATAATATATATTTTATTATATATATAATTTATATATATAGATAAGATATAATTTTTTATATGTATGTAGGGATTACCATTTTTTGACGTTTTGAGACTTCAAAACTCAAATGTAAAGTGTTTAAAATGTCTATAAAATTTTTAAAAGGAGAGACAATCAACAGTGTGTGGTAGGTTTGGTTACTAAAAGCAGGTTTTGCAAACCCTACAGAAGCTCCCCGGTCAAACAATTTACATTTTAATTTTTTTCTATATAAATTTTTTTTTCTGTTTTAAAAAAGACATTATCAACATTGAGAAACATTTTTGTCTTTGTTTTGCGTTACCCTCGAGCCGGTGAGATTAATGGCTTCCAGATTATTACCGTTACGTTACGTTCGTTACAGCTGGTTTAGTGAGGCGTGTCACGATCTTACCATTTCTGTCATTGGCTGATAGAGACATTATCTTTTTTCTTGTGTATTTGGTCTGTCATTGTCGAAATGTCTAAGAACAGACGTAGGTCTCAAGTACAGGGCTGACACCCGTTGTTTCTCTGATCTTATCAAATACTCGGGACTGCTGGTGCGAATCACTGTACCATTAGCGAGTTACAGGTGGAATTATATGAATTATGTATTGTTTGTGTGTTTGTAGGTTAAGTTGCGTGTGTGAGGGGCGTGTGTGAGTCACGTGTGTGAAGATCGCTGTGTAAAGGGACGGGTGTGAGTCAGGTGTTGAGGGGGGGACGTGTGTGGCCGGGTGTGTGAGAGGGGGACTTTGTGAGTCAGGTGTTTTGAGAGGGGCGTTGTAATCGGGTGTGTGAGGGGGGGGCGTGTGTGGCCAGGTGTGGGGAGAGGGGGACGTGTGTGAGCCAGGTGGTGGGGGGGGAGTGTGAAAGTCAGGTGTTGAGGGGGGGTAGGGGGTTGGGGGTCGGGTGTGTGGAGGGGGGCGTTTTGGGGTCAGGTGGTGAGGGGGGGGAGGTGTGAGCCAGGTGGTGAGGGGGGGTAGTGGTGGTCAGGTTGTGAGGGGGGGGACGTTGGGAGTCAGGTGTGTGAGAGGGGGCGTTTTGGGGGAGCAGGTGTGTAGAGGGGGAGTTGTGAGTCAGAGTTGAGGGGGGGGGACGTGTGTGAGTCGGTGGTGAAGGGGGTACGTGGTGAGTCAGGTGTGGAGAGGGGGACGTGTTGGTGAGGTGTGTGAGAGGGGGAGTGTGTGGTCAGGTGTGTGAGAGGGGGACGTGTGTGAGTGGTGTGTGAGGGGGGGACGTGTGTAAGTCAGGTTGTGGGGGGGACGTGTTGAGTAGGTGTGTGAGAGGGGGGACTGTGTGAATCAGGTGGTGAGAGGGGGACGGTGTGAGTCGGTTGTGAGGGGGGGAGTGTGTGAGCCAGGTGTGTGAGGGGGGGACGTGTGTGATAGATGGTGAGAGGGGGGGTGTGTGAGTCGGGTGTGTAGAGGGGGACGTGTGTGGTCAGGTGTGTAGAGGGGGGACGTGGGGGTCAGGTGTTGAGAGGGGGGATGGGGAGTAGGTGTGTGAGGGGGGGACGGTGAATCAGGGTGTGAGGGGGGAGTGTGTGAGTCAGGTGTGTGAGGGGGGGGTACGTGTGTGAGTAGGTGGTGAGAGGGGGACGTGGTGATCAGGTTGAAAGGGGGGGGGGACGTGGTGAGTCAGGTGTAAAGGGGGGGGACGTGTGTGTGTCAGGTGTGTAGAGGGGGGGACGTGTGGATTTCGGTTGTGAGAGGGGGGACTGTGGAGTCCCGTGTGTGAGGGGGGGGCGTTGTGATTAGGTGTGTGAGGGGGGGGACGTTGTAAGTCGGGTGTGGAGAGGGGGGACGTTGTTGTAGGTGTGTGAGAGGGGGGACGTGTGTGGTCAGGTGGGAGAGGGGGGACGTTGTGAGTGGGTGTGAAGGGGGACGGGGTTGAGTCGGTGTGTGAGGGGGGGGAGTGTGTGAGTCGGGTGGTGAGGGGGGGGGACGTGTTACCCGGGTGTGAGGGGGGGGACGTGTGTGAGTCAGGTGTGTGAGGGGGGGCGTGTGTGAGATCAGGTTTTTGGGGGAGAGGGGGACGTGGTGAGTCAGGGTTGAGGGGGGGGACGTGTGTGAGTCGGGTGTGTGAGGGGGGATGTGTGATCGGGTGTGTGAGGGGGGGGACGTGTGTGAGTCAGGTGTGTGGAGGGGGGACGTGTGTGAGTCGGGGTGTGAGAGGGGGACGTTGTGGCGGGGTGAGAGGGGGAGTGTGTGAGCAGGTGTGTGAGAAGGGGAGTGTGGAGTCAGGTGTGTGGAGGGGGACGTGTGTGATCAGGGGGTTGAAAAGGGGGACGTGTGTGAGTCAGGTGTGTGAGGGGGGGATTTGTGGAGTCAGGGGTGAGAAGGGACGTGTGTGATAGGTGTTTTGAAGGGGGAAGTGTGTGAGCGGTGTGTGGAAGGGGACGTGTGTGAGTCAGGTTGTGAGGGGGGCTGTGTAGTCAGGGTTGAGAAGGGGCGTGGTAGTCAGGTGTGTGGGGGGGGGACGTGTGTGAGTCAGGTGTTGTGAGAAGGGGAGTTGTGAGTCAGGTGTGTGAGAGGGGACGGTGGATCAGGTGTGTAGAAGGGGGGAGTGTGTGAGTCGGTGGTGAGAGGGGGACGTGTGGGTAGTGTGTGAGAGGGGACGTGTGGAGTCGGGTTTGAGAGGGGGAGTGTTTGAGTCGGGGGTTTGAAAAGGGGGACGGGGTGATCAGGTGTTTTGAAGGGGGAGTGTGTGGTAGGGTGTGAGAAGGGGCGGTGTGAGTCAGGTGTGTGAGAGGGGGACGTGTGGAGTCAGGTGTGGAAAGGGACGTGTGTGAGTCGGGTGCCCTAGTAGTCATAAAACCTGAGTAATGATGGGACTTTACTTTATGCTTGAAGCTTCGACTCTTTAGCCTCGTACTTCAGTGGGGGGTTTGATTTTTGGTGTCATCCCAGCTCGTGTGTCTCACCACCCTACAGTGGTGTACCCACCCGCTACGTGGTGTCATCACCATCTACGTGGTGTCATCACCACCTACAGGGGTGTCATCACCACGCTACGTGAGTCACACCCCCTACGTGGTGTCATACCACGCTACAGTTGCACCCCACGACATGGTGTCATCCCATCCTAAGTGGTGTCATCACCACGTCTGGTGTCATAAAACCCCGCTACGTGGTGTCATCCCATCCTAAGGGGTGTCTCACCACGCTACGTGGGTCATAAACCACGCTCAGTGAGTCATCACACCCTACAGGGGTGTCATCACCACGCTACGTGGTGTACACCACTACAGGGGGTGTCATCACCACCTACAGGGTGTATCACAACGTACAGTGGTGTTATCACCATGCCACAGGGGGATGGTTGAATATATTGTTTTATATAGTTTCGACCGCACATTCTTGGCCTGGTAAACCCCCGGGCTCGCATCGTCTTTTGTCTTGAGGACCTCGAGTGTGTCTGTCTGTCCGCTGGAAATTCATATTTCCGCCATTTTTATAGGGCCATTAAAACGTTTTAATAATGGTGTTTAATTAAAATAAATTTGGGTTTCTGTAGCCGGGTTTTAGCTTCACTATTTTCCAAGGTGTACTCGGTAGTTGTGGGCTAAAGGATTTGAATCTTCTCGGTCTTCCTTTTGGGTGAGTGATGGAGTTTCCTTTTGAGCATTGTGGGTCTTATTATACTTAATTTTAATAGTCTTTTTTGTGTCTTTAACTGCCTTTTTTAGGCTATTTTTGTAGTAGGAGGCAGGCCGTGTCGTGGTGCCCATTACAACAATTTATTCCCCATATATTTTTTTTTTGCATATTATATTCATTATGCCTCTCTAAAAAAAAAACCTTTTGTACTCTTGGGAAATCGTTCTCTTTCATTTTTTCCATTGGTCTATTGTTTCCTTCTTGAAGGTACTAAAAATTTTTTTCTTTTTTTCTGATTTTCCCCCAAACCTACTTGACCTCAGAGATTTTTGCAAAACTGAGGCTGAGCACGCATGCCCGTTGCTTTTGCTGTCTAGTGTTAGTCAAGTCTGTAGTGGGAAGCAGCTTATTAGTAGGGCACCGCTTCGGAAAAATAGGGTACAGTTTTTTACCTGTGTCTTAATTCCCCCCTTTTTTCCCGTTTTGTCGATACTGGCTATTACAAAGATGGAGAAAGTAGGAGCAGTTTTGAGGTGGTCAGTCCCTAAAGACAAATTTATTGGACATATTTTGATCCTGGAACCTTGGTCAAATATAGAGTGACTAAAGTTCAAGGACCGAAACATCCCCAATAAAAATGTCCGAAATAAGCGCACTGTGTGTATTTTTTTCCCTTAAATTGTGAAGCAGCTTATCAAAACCTTATTGTTCATTTGGCATAAAATCTTTCCATCTATTTTTTTCCCTTTATTCCTTCTGGGAAAAACATTATCAGTGCAAGCACACATCATTGTGGCACCCCACTCATCACATTTTCCCCACACAAGAACATTTCCCCACCCTCCTCTTATCTCTGCTCGTCTTTTTTCTCAAAAAAAAAAAACCTTCACCTTTCAAGAGATTTTTTTCCCCATTTTTCTGAGAGTCTTTCATGGAAAATCAGTGATAGCTTGCTTAAATTTTAGGGTAACTAAATTTTGTCAGTTGATTCTTTTCCTGAGTAATTTCGTTTAAAGTTTAAGGGATCAGGAACTTTTTCCCGGCGGAAGCTTCCTGGCTGGGGCAGGGGCTACACAACACCACCCTCTCCCCGGTGGTGCAGGGGGCTCCACCACCACACCTCCTGGGTGTGCAGGGGCACACAAAAACCAACTCTCCCGGCTGGTGCAGGGAAATACACAACACCACACTCTCCTGGGTGGTCAGGAGGCTACACAACAACCCCCCCCCCCTCCTGGGGTGCAGGAGGCTACACAACACCACACTCTCCTGGCTGGTGCAGGAGGCTACACAACACCACACTCTCCTGGCTGGTGCAGGAGGCTACACAACACCACACTCTCCTGGCTGGTGCAGGAGGCTACACAACACCACACTCTTCGGCTTCAACACCCAACACCCACTCTTCTTAAACCCCCCAACCCAACCCCCCAATTCACCCCCCTCTTCTTTCCACACAACACCAACCTTCCCGGTTTTCAAAATACAAACACCCCTCTCCTCTTGCCAAGGGTCACAACACCACACTCCCCTTTTCAAACCCCCCCCACCTTGGCTGGGGGGGGGGGTCCCAACATTCCCTTTCAGGGCACAAAACCACACCCCCGGTGGTGCGGGGCTCACAACCCCCCCTCCTGGGGTGCAGGAGGCACACAACACCACACTCTCCCGGGTGGTGAGGGTACACACACCCCCTCTCCCGGCTGGTGCAGGGGGCTAACAAACCACCTCTCCGGTGGTGCAGGGCTACACAACACCACCCTCTGGTGGTGCAGGGGACACAACACCCCCTCTCCCGGCTGGGCAGGGGGTACACAAAAACCAACTCTCCGGCGGTGCAGGAGGGGACACAACACCACCTCTCCGGTGGTGCAGGAGGCTACACAACACCCACTCCCTGGTGGTAGGAGGGTACACAAAAACCCCCACTCCTGGTGTGGGGCAGGGGGGCTAACCCCCACTCCCTCTGGGGCAGGAGGTACAAAACACCCACCTCCTGGCTGGGCAGGGGGGTACACAACACCCATCTTCTGGCTGGGGCAGGGGGCTACACAATCCACACTTCCTGGCTGGTGCAGGAGGCTCCAAACCCCACTTTCCCGGCTGGGCAGGAGGGGTACACAACCCCCACACTCCGGTGGTGAGGGGGCTAAAAAACCCACAAATTCCTGGTGTGCGGAAACTACAAAAAAACCAATCTCCCGGGCTGGTCAGGACTAAAAAACACCACACTCTCCCGGTGGTGCAGGAAGCTACACAACACCACATCCCTGGCTGCTGCGGAAACTACAAAACACCACATCTCCCCGGCTGGGCAGGAGGACACAACCCCCTTTTGGCTGGGAGGAGCTACACAACACCACACTCTCCCGGCGGTCAGGGGAACTACAAACACCACACTCTCCCGGTGGTGCAGGAGGGTACACAAAACCCACTTTGGTGGGGCAGGGGGGCTACAAACCCCACACTCTCCTGGCTGGTGCAGGAGGTACACAAACCCCAAAACCCCTCTGGCTGGGGAGGAGGCCCACAACACCACATCTCCTGGCTTGCGGAGGTACACAACCCACACTTTCCCCGGCTGGTGCAGGAGGCCACCCCAACACCCCTTCCGGTGGGGCAGGGGGCACACAACACCACACTCCCTGGCTGGTGCGGAGGCTACACAACCCACACTTCCTGGCTGGTGCGGGGGCACACAACACCACATTCCTGGCTTTGGGGCAGGGGCTACACAACACCACACTCTCCGGCGGTGTGGAGGCTACCAAAAACCACCTCCTGGCTGGTGCAGGGGACCAACACACACTCTCCTGGTGGTGCAGAGGCTACCAACCCACACTCTCCTGGCTGGTGCAGGGGGCTACACAACACCAACTCTCCTGGCTGGTGGGGAGGTCACAACCACACTCTCCTGGGTGGTGCAGGAAAGGGTACACAACACCCATCTCCCGGGGGTGCAGGGGCTCACAACACCCACTCTCCTGGGTGGTGCAGGAGCTACACAACCCCACTCCCCGTGGGGCAGGGGGCTACACAACACCCATTCCCCGGCTGGTGCAGGAGGCTACACAAAACACACCTCCTGGGGTGGTGCGGAGGCTACAAACCCACACTCTCCTGGGTGGTGCAGGGGCTACACAAACCCCCTCTCCCGGCTGGTGCAGGGGTACACAAACCCACTCCCTGGTGGGGCAGGGGGCTACACAACACCACACTCTCCTGGCTGGTGAGGGGCAACAACACCCACTCTCCTGGCTGGTGCAGGAGGGGCACAACACCCCACTTCCCCCTGGTGCAGGAGGCTACACAACACCACACTTCCCGGCGGTGCAGGGGCTACCACAACACCACCATCTCCGGATGGTGCAGGAGGCACACAAAACCGCACTCTCCGGCTGGTGCAGGAGGGGTAAAAACACCCACTTCCCCGGGTGGTGCAGGAGGTACACAAAACCACACTCTCCCGGCTGGTGAGGGGTACACAAAACCCCCACTTCCTGGCTGGTCAGGAGGGTCACAACACCCCACTCTCCTGGCTGGTGCAGGAGGCTACACAACACCACACTCTCCTGGCTGGTGCAGGAGGCTACACAACACCACACTCTCCTGGCTGGTGCAGGAGGCTACACAACACCACACTCTCCTGGCTGGTGCAGGAGGCTACAAACACCACACCTCGGGGGTGGGGGGCTAACAACACCACACTCTCCTGGCTGGTGCAGGAGGCTACACAAAAACCCCCCTCTCCTGGTGGGCAGGAGGCTACCCAACCCACTTATTTGGTGGGCGGAGGCTACCACAAACCACACTTCCTGGCTGGGGCAGGGGGCTACACAACACCCACCCTTCCTGGCTTGCAGGAGGCTACACAAAACCCCACTTTGGCTGGGTGCAGGAGGCTACAAAAAAACCCCACTCTTGGCTGGTGCAGGAGGTACACAACACCACACTCTCCTGGTGGTGCAGGGGGCTACACAAAACCCCCACCCCTTTTGGGGGGGAGGAGGGTACAAACACCACACTCCGGCTGGTGCGGAGGTTTCACAAAAACCAACTCCCGGTGGGGGGAGGAGGCTCACAACACCACTCTCCTGCTGGGGAGGAGGCTACACAACACCCCACCTCCGGGTGGTGCAGGAGGCCCCCAAAAACCACACTCTCCTGGGGGGTGAGGAGGGTACACAAAACCACACTTCCCGGTGGGCAGGGGCACCAACACCACCTCTCTGGTGGTGCAGGAGGGACACAAACCACACTCTCCTGGCTGGTGCAGGAGGTTACACAACACCACACTCTCCTGGCTGGTGCAGGAGGCTACACAACACCACACTCTCCTGGCTGGTGCAGGAGGCTACACAACACCACACTCTCCTGGCTGGTGCAGGAGGCCCCAAAAAACCACACTCTCCGGCTGGTGAGGGGTAAAAACACCACACTCTCCTGGCTGGTGCAGGAGGCTACACAACACCACACTCTCCTGGCTGGTGCAGGAGGCTACACAACACCACACTCTCCTGGCTGGTGCAGGAGGCTACACAACACCACACTTCCTGGCTGGGAGGGGGCTACACAACCACACTCTCCTGGGGTGGTGAGGGGGTACACACACACACTCTCCGGGGTGGTGCAGGGGTTTCACAACACCCCCACCCCCTCCTGGCTGGGGCAGGAGGCTACACAACACCACACTCTCCTGGCTGGGCAGGGGGCTACAAACCACACCTTCCGGCTGGTGCGGAGGTACAAACACCACCTTCCTGGCTGGGGAGGAGGGAAACAAACACCACACTTTCCTGGCTGGGCAGGAGGCTACACAACACCACACTCTCCGGCTGGTTTCAGGAGGCTACACAAAAACACCCCCGGTGGTGCGGAGGCCCCCCAAAACCACACTCTCCTGGTGGTGCAGGAGGTTAACAAAACCACCCCTCTCCTGGTGGTGAGGAGGCACACAACACCACCTCCTGGCTGGTGCAGGAGGCTACACAACACCCCTTCCCGGCGGTGCGGAAGGTTTCAAAAAAACCACACTCTCCCGGTGGTGCGGAGGGTACACAACCCACACTTCCTGGCTGGTGCAGGAGGCTACACAACCCAACATCTCCTGGTGGTGCAGGAGGCTCAAAACCACCTCTCCTGGCTGGTGCAGGGGCTAACAACACCACACTTCCGGCTGGTGCAGGGCTAACAACACACACTCTCCTGGCTGGTGCAGGAGGTACACAAACACACTCTCCTGGCTGGGCAGGAGGTTTCACAAAACCCCCAAATCCCTGGCTGGTGGGAGGTACACAAAAACCCCACTCTCCTGGCTGGTAAGGCACACAACACCCCACTCTCCCGGGGTGCAGGAGGACACAACACCACCTCTCCTGGTGGTGAGGGGGCCAAACACCACATCTCCTGGTGGTGCAGGAGGGCACACACACCCTCTCCTGGTGGTGCAGGGGGCACACAACACCAACTCCCTTGGCTGGTGCAGGAGGTTTTCACAAAACCACACTCTCCTGGGTGGTGCAGGGGGCTACACAACACCACACTCTCTGGGTGGGCAAGGCTACACAACCCAAAACTCTCCCGGTGGTGCAGGGGGTAAAAACACCCACTTCCCCGGCGGGGCAGGAGGGTCAAACACCACACTCCCGGCTGGTGCAGGGGTACACAACACCACACTCTCCCGGCTGGTGCGGAGGCTACAAACACCACACTCTCGGCTGGTGCAGGAGGGTACACAACACCCCACCTTTCCCGGTGGTGCAGGGGTTTCACAACCCACACTCTCCTGGTGGGAGGAGGTACACAAACCCCACTCTCCTGGCTGGTGCGGGGGACCAACACCACCTTTGGGGTGCAGGGGGTTACAAACCACACTCTTGGCGGGCAGGAGGCTACACAAATCCCCTTCCCCCGGTGGTGCAGGAGGTACACAAACCCCCACTCTCCCGGTGGTGCAGGGGTACAAACACCCCACCTCCGGCTGGGCAGGAGGCTCACAACACCACCTCTCCTGGTGGTGAGGAGGCTACACAACCCCACTCTCCTGGTGGGGCAGGAGGTCACAACACCACACTCTCCTGGCTGGGGAGGAGGAACAAACACCCATCCCTGGCTGGGGCAGGAGGCTCACAACACCCCAAATCTCCGGCTGGGCGGGGGCTCACAACACCCACTCCCTGGGGTGCAGGAGGTCACAACACCACACTCTCCTGGCTGGTGAGGGGGTCACAACACACACTCTCCCGGGGTGGTGCAGGAGGCTACAAACACCACCTTCCCGGCTGGTGCAGGGGGCTCACAACACCACACTTCCTGGTGGGGCAGGAGGCTACACAACACCCCCTCTCCTGCTGGTGCAGAAAGGGTACACAACACCACACTTCCTGGCTGGTGCGGAGGGTACAAAACCACACTCTCCTGGCTGGTGCAGGAGGCTACACAACACCACACTCTCCTGGCTGGTGCAGGAGGCTACACAACACCACACTCTCCTGGCTGGTGAGGAGGGCCCCCCAAAAACCACACTCTCCTGGCTGGTGGGGGTACCAAAACCAACTCTCCTGGGTGGGAGGAGGCTCACAACACCAACTCTCCTGGGTGGTGCAGGAGGCACCAACACCACCTCCCTGGGGTGCAGGAAGTACAAACACCACACCTCCTGGTGGGCAGGAGGGAAAAACACCCACTCCCCCTGGGTGGTGCAGGAGGCACACAAAAAACCCCACCTCTGCTTCGGGGGACCCCCTCCCTCTGGGCAGGAAGGGTACTCAAACCCCCAACTCTCCTGGCTGGGCAGGAGGCTACAAACACCCACTTCCCGGCTGGGGCAGGAGGAAAAACACCACCTCCTGGCTGGGCAGGGGGCTACACAACACCACACTCTCCTGGCTGGGGCAGGAGGCTAACCCAAAACCCCACTTCCTGGCTGGTGCGGAGCTACACAACACCCCCCTCCTGGCTGGGGCAGGAGGCTCAAACACCCACTCTCCTGGCTGGTGCGGGGGCTCACAACACCCCACCTCCGGGGTGGTGCAGGACTACACCACCACACTCTCCTGGCGGTGAGGAGGTACACAACACCACACCTCCTGGCTGGTGCGGGGCTCACAACACCACCTCTCCTGGCTGGGGAGGGGGCTACACAACACCCACTCTCCCCGGCTGGTGCAGGGGCTACACAAAAACCCCACCTCCTGGGTGGTGCAGGGGGCTCACAACACCCACCTCCTGGGTGGTGCAGGGGGTACACAACACCCACTCTCCTGGCTGGGGCAGGGGGCTACACAAAACCCCCACTCTCCTGGCTGGTGCAGGAGGGTACAAAAAAACCACACTCCCTGGGGGTGCAGGGGGCTAACAACACCACACTCTCCTGGCTGGTGCAGGAGGCTACACAACACCACACTCTCCTGGCTGGTGCAGGAGGCTACACAACACCACACTCTCCTGGCTGGTGCAGGAGGCTACACAACACCACACTCTCCTGGCTGGTGCAGGAGGCTACACAAACCACCTCCCTGGGTGGTGCAGGGGGCTACACAACCCACACCTCCTGGCTGGTGCAGGAGGCACAAACACCACACTCTCCGGCTGGTGCGGGGCTACAAACACCACACTCTCCCCGGCTGGTGAGGAGGTTTAAAAACACCCATCTCCTGGTGGTGCGGAGGAACAAACCCCACTCTTGGCTGGTGCAGGAGGCTACACAAAACCCACTTCTGGCTGGTGCAGGAGGCCCCCACAACACCCCACTCTCCGGTGGGCGGAGGCTCCAAAACCCCCACTCTCCGGCTGGTGCGGAGGCTACAAAACCACACTCTCCTGGTGGTGCAGGGGCTACACAACACCCCCCTCTCCCGCTGGGGCAGGAGGCCACACAAAACCCCCACTCTCCTGGCTGGGGCAGGAGGCTACACAACCCCCTCTCCTGGTGGTGCAGGAGCTACACAACACAAAACCCCCTGGGGGTGCAGGAGGCCACACAACACCCACTCTCTGGTGGGCGGAGGCCACACACCACACTCCCTGCTGGTGCGGAGGCTACACAAACCCCACTTCCTTTGGGGGGCAGGGGCTCCCAACCCCCCTCTCCTGGCTGGTGCAGGAGGCACAAACCCACACTTCCTGGTGGGGGGCTACAAACACCACTCTCCCGGCGGTGCAGGAGGGACACAACACCACACTCTCCCGGCTGGTGCAGGAGGCTACAAACCCCCACCCTCCCGGGTGGGCAGGGGCACCAAAACCCCCACTTCCTGGGGTGCAGGGGCTACACAACACCACACTCTCCCGGGGTGGTGCAGGAGGGACACAACACCACACTCTCCTGGGGGCAGGAGGGTACAAAACACCACCTCTCCCCGGCTGGTGAGGGGGCTACACAACCACCACACTCTCCTGGTGGTGAGGAGGCCCACAACACCACACTCTCCTGGGTGGGGCGGAGGACCAACACCACACTCTCCTGGTGGTGCAGGAGGCCCAACAACACCACACTCTCCTGGCTGGTGCAGGAGGTACACAAAAACCACCCCCCTCCTGGTGGTGCAGGGGGCCACACAACACCACCTCTCCCGGCTGGGCAGGGGCACACCACCCAAATCTCCGGCTGGTGCAGGAGGGTACCAACACCCCCACCTCCCCGGCTGGTGCAGGGGGCTACACATCCCACTCTCCTCTGGTGCAGGAGGACACAACCCACACTCTCTGGCTGGTGCAGGAGGGTACACAACACCACCTTCCTGGCTGGTGCGGAGGCCCAACAACACCACCTCTCCTCCGGGCAGGAGGCTACCAAAACCCCCACTCTCCTGGGGGTGCAGGAGGCTACACAACACCCCATCTCCGCTTTTGGGAACAAAACCCAAAGTGGTGGGGGGCTAAAAAAAATTTGGGGGGTTTTGGGAAGGGAGGGGGGGAAAAAAATCTCTGGGGTAGGGGTAACAAAAATTTTTGGGGGGTGAACTGTAAATGGTGGTGGGGGGAACTGTGAAAGTGGGGGTGGGGGGAATGTGAAAAAGTAGGGGGTGAAATGTTTAAAGTGGGAGGTGGCGAACTGTAAAGTGGGGGGTTGAACTTGAAAGTGTAGGTGGGTTTAACTGTGAAAGTGGAGTGGTGACTGGAAATGGTAGGTGGGGTGAACTGTGAAAAAGGTAGGGGGGTGAAACCCGTGAAAATGGTAGGTGGTGAACTGTGAAAAATGGTAGGTGGGGGAACTTGGGGGAAATGGGGTGGCCGAGGGGGGAGGTGGGTGAACTGGAAAGTGGGGAGGTGGGGGAACTGTGAAAAGGGTAGGTGGTGAACTGTGAAAAAGGGTTTGGTTTTAACTTTTTTTGTTTTAGGTGGTTAAAAATGGAAAATTTAAATTCTAAACTTTTATTAATTTTAAATAAAGGGGGTTTTCTTTTTTTAAAATTAGTGAAAAAATTTTAATTAAGTGGCCCGAATTGAAGGCCTTGAAATATTTATTAAAATCTTTTTTTTTTATTAAAATAATATTTAAAAATATAAATTATAAATTTTTTAAATTTTAAATAATTTTTTTTTTTTTAATTTTATTATTATAATTTTTAAACAATTGGGGGATTTGGGGTTTGCCCCAATCCCCCCGTTTCCCCCGGTTTTTTCTTTAATCCCTATATTTTTTAAAATATAGGGGGGAAAAAATTTTTTTTTTATTTAAATTTTAAATTTTTTTACCTTAAAATTATATTTTATAAAAAAATTAATTTTTAAAATTTTTGGGAAAGTTGGGGTTTCCCCCCTCCATGGAGGCCGGTTTTCCCCCCTTAAAAGGGAATTGATTTTTCCCCACTTTTTTGTGGGGGGGCCCCCAAACCCCCTTTTCCTTTAAAAACAAATTCCCTCGATCTGTTTACCTCAAAAGGAGTTTATCCAACTTTATACCGCCCCGGGGAATTATTGATTTCTCCCCTTTAAATTTGTTTTAAACTTTCTCAAAATTTTTTTATTATTAATTATTTATTATTTTTTAAAATTTTAATTTTTTTTTTTTAAAAAAAATTAATTATTTTTAATTTTATTTTTAAAAATTATTAATTTTTATTAATAAATTTTTGTTTTTTTTCCCACATTTTACTTTGGGGACTTTTATTAATGGTTTTGTTTAGGCTTCCCCCAATTTTATTTTAAAATTTTATTATTTTAAAATTTATTTAATTTTAATTTTTATTTTATTTTGTTTATTTATAGTTTATTTAAAATTAATAATAAATTTTATTATTTTTAAAAATTTTTAAAAATGTTGTTTTCCCCAAAAAGAGGGGTTTTTGTATTTTTTAAAAAAGGGTTGTTAAGTTTCTTTGGCAATGCCTTTGTGGCAACCCCCGGCCCTTCCAGTTTGGATGTTTTTTACCGAAGCACCCCGGCCTTCCCATTTTACCCGAAATTTTAATTTTAAGTTTCTACTGGCGCAAATCATGCAAGTTTATTTAAAATTTAATAATATATTATTATTTTTAAATTTAAAATTTTTTTAAAATTTTTTATTTAAAATTTTAATTTTTGAGACAACCGTTATAAACCCGGGCAGACCTATTAACAGGCACTCTTTAACGAATAACAAATTATTCCTGCGAAATTTGCCAAAAAAAAAATTGTTTATGGCAAATTTTAAAAATTTATTTATTAATATAAATTTTAAAAATATATAAAAAATAGGGAAATTAATAAATAAATTTTTTTAAAATTATTTTTTCAAGGGGCAAGGAAAAATTTTAATTTGGACGCAGCCACCAAAAATACCCCCAGCCGACTCTAACCTGATTATCCAGGGTTTTCCACCCGACCCAATTTGCGCAAAACCCCCACCAAGGAAATTTGGTTTGATCTATTTTTTTTTTAAAATTTTTTTATGTAAATTGGGGGGGGAAAATTTTAAATTTTGGGGGGAGAGGGGGGGGATGGGGGTTGGGGGGGGGGGGGGGGGGGGGGGGGGGGGGGGGGGTGTGGGGGGTGTTGGGGGGTACCTGGCCCCAACCCTTTTTTAGAAGCTTTTCCCGGGAAACAAGTTTGTTGAACAGTGCGAATTTTGGGAAAAACCTTTCCCCCCTCTGTTGGGCCTAAATTTTAAATTAAAATACTTTGGGCCCGCTGGCTCCAACCCCCACTACCCAAAAAAACCACCCCACACCCAACCCCACCCCCCCAAAACCCCCACCCAACAAACCAGGCAGACATACTATACACAGAATATATACACAGATTATATACACTGACAGACCAATTTGCAGCAAAACGACAGAAATTGTTTGATGGCTATAATTTTAATTTATTTATGTGACAGTATTGACGAGAGTTGTTGAGTGGGGGAGGGGGAGGCGGAGGATGGGGAGTAAGTGGGGGGAGGGAGAGGCGGAGGGGGGGGAGAGTAAGTGGAGACAGGTGTAGAGCTACACCTGCACACAGTATCTGTCAAGAAGCTTCATCTGTGTTGAACAAGTGTTGACGAAGATGAGAATTTGAATCTCTCAGGACTCTGTCAGTCCTAACCTAAATTAGTACTCTCTGCCAGTCCTGACTCTCAGGACTCTCTGCCAGTCCTGACTCTCAGGACTCTCTGCCAGTCCTGACTCTCAGGACTCTCTGTCAGTCCTGACTCTCAGGACTCTCTGTCAGTCCTTATTCTCAGGACTCTCTGCCAGTCCTGACTCTTAGTTCTCTCTTAGTCCTGAAAAGCTTATTAATTTATGTAAATAGGGCGGAAGACTAACAATATAAGTTGAGAGAGAGAGAGAATGTGTATTGTGTTTGTGTGTGTATGTGTTGTGTGTGTGTGTGTGTGTGTGTGGTGTGTGTGGGTGTGTGTGTGTGTGTGTGTGTGTGTGTGTGTGGTGTGTGTGTGTGTGTGTGTGTGTGTGTGTGTGACTGACTGGCACAGTCAACCTGTTTCCAGGAAGACTGTTCTCCACGGCAGTAATCAATTGACTTTAGTTGAACAGTCAGTCAGTAATCTTGGAACAAACGGTATTGTAACCACCCTCAATGTTGGTCAAATTACATGTTACAGTTAATTACAGCAGCTGACTGACTCGCCAGCGATGTAGCTCACACACACACACACACACACATACACACATGAGTACACACACACACACACACACACACACACACACACACACACACACACACACACACACACACACACACACACACACACACACACACACACACACACACACCACACACACACAATACACACACATACACACATACACACACAAGAAGACTTTCGACACAGTTCCACACAAGAGATCAGTGCAAAAGCTAGAGGGTCAGGCAAGAATAACAGGAAAGGCGCTGCAGTGGATCAGAGATTACTTGACAGAAAGGAAACAACGAGTGATGGTACGTGACGAGGTGTCAGTGTGGGTGCCTGTGACGAGCGGGGTTCCGCAGGGGTCAGTCATAGGGCCAGTGCTGTTTTTGGAATATGTGAACAACATGACACAAGGGATAGATTCAGGTGTGTCCCTGTTTGCAGACGATATGAAACTAATACGAAGAATTCAAACGGACGAGGATTAGGTAGGACCACAGGGATCTGGAGAGGCTGCAAGCTTGGTCCAACAACTGGTTTTTGGAGTTTAACCCCACCAAGTGCAAAGTCATGAAGATTGGGAAAGATCAAAGAAGACAGCGGATGGAGTACAGACTAAGGAGCCAAAGTCTATAAGCCATACCCAAGGACAAAGATGTTGGGGTGAGTATCATACCGAGCACAACTCCTGAGGCGCACATTAGCCAAATAACTGTTGCAGCATATGGGCGCCTGGCAACCCTGAGAGAGCATTTTCATATTTGAGTCAGGAGTCATTCACGACACTGTACACCGTGTACGTCAGATCCATATTGAAGTATGCACTACCAGTATGGAGCCCACACCTGGTCAAGCACGTCAAGAAATTAGAGAAAGTGCGAAGGTTTGCAAGAAGACTAATCCCGGAGCTGAGGGTATGTCCTACCAGGAGAGGTTAAGGTAACTCAACCCGACGACACTGGAGGGCAGGAAGAAGAGGTTACATGATAACGACATATAAAGTTCTGAGAGGAATTGACAAGATGACTAGGGACAGAATGTTTCAGAGATGGGACACAGCAACAAGGGGTCACAACTGGAAGCTGAGAACTCAGATGAGTCACAGGGATGTTAGGAAGCATTTTTTTTCAGTCATAGAGTTGTCAGGAAGAGGAGCACTGGAGAGTGATGTAGTGGAGGCAGGATCCATACTTAGCTTAAGAAGAGGTACGAAAAAAAGCTAATGTTGTAAGGAGAGAATGAACCTAGTAGCGACCAGTGAAGAGGCGGGGCTAGAAGCTGTGACTCGACCCCTGCGACCACAAATAGGTGAGTACAAATAGGGTGAGAACACACACACATACACACACACACACACACCAACACACACACACACACACACACACACACACACACACACACACACACACACACACACAGTCCACCAGGTACTCTGTGCACAGTCACAGGTTCACTCGGAAATAGAGACATTTAAGACTATCACTTAGCCACAATAACTATCATTAAGCCTCACAACAGCAGCCAGGGACACCAGTTCTGAAATATTACCTTCACATGAGTCACACCAGGATCAATATTCGAAGCTGATTGTCACGAACAGAAGTACTGTGCAGCAGTGTGCAGCACACCCCTTCCATGCTGTGAATACTGCACAGAGGAAGTGATCACCTCTCAGTGGATCGAGTCTTCACCACTACTGCGCTGAATGACACATTCATGACTTTACAGTTTCACATACATACAGTCTAAATTATGCTTGAGATGGCACTATTACTTGTATTGGCACTCTCGGCGCTATAGTGTGGCACTCGTTGTGCTGTTGGACACTTGGCACCTTTGGTGGCACTGAAAGCTCAATAACAAGCAATGAATGAGTTAAGAATATCGAGTGATGGCACTCTTCACACCTCTAGTGGCACTCTTCACACCTGTGATGGTGCTCTTAACACCTCTGGTGCCACTCTTTGCACCTCTGATGGCACTCTTTACACCTCTACTTTCAGTACACTTGCTGCAGGCAAGAATAACATTGTAGTGTTATTTAGTGACTGTTGAGCACAGTGATATAGCCTTGCTGAGAGCATTGATGTAGGCCTGCTGAGCATTGATGTAGCCTTGCTGAGCATTGATGTAGCCTTGCTGAGCATTGATGTAGCCTTGCTGAGCATTGATGTAGCCTTACTGAGCACTGATGTAGCCTTGCTGAGCATTGATGCAGCCTTGCTCATGCTGAGCACAGTGATGTAGCCTTGCTGAGTGTAGTGATGTAGTCTTGCTGAGTGTAGTGATGTAGTCTTGCTGAGTGTAGTGATGTAGCCTTGCTGAGTGTAGTAATGTAGCCTTGCTGAGTGTAGTGATGTAGCCTTGCTGAGTGTAGTGATGTAGCCTTGCTGAGTGTAGTGATGTAGCCTTGCTGAGTGTAGTAATGTAGCCTTGCTGAGTGTAGTAATGTAGCCTTGCTGAGTGTAGTGATGTAGCCTTGCTGAGTGTAGTGATGTAGCCTTGCTGAGTGGAGTAATATAGCCCTGCTGAGTGTAGTGATGTAGCCTTGCTGAGTGTAGTGATGTAGCCTTGCTGAGTGTAGTAATGTAGCCTTGCTGAGTGTAGTAATGTAGCCTTGCTGAGTGTAGTAATATAGCCTTGCTGAGTGTAGTAATGTAGCCTTGCTGAGTGTAGTAATGTAGCCTTGCTGAGTGTAGTGATGTAGCCTTGCTGAGTGTAGTAATATAGCCTTGCTGAGTGTAGTAATGTAGCCTTGCTGAGTGTAGTAATGTAGCCTTGCTGAGGGTAGTGATGTAGCCTTGCTGAGTGTAGTAATGTAGCCTTGCTGAGAGTAGTAATGTAGCCTTGCTGAGTGTAGTGATGTAGCCTTGCTGAGGGTAGTGATGTAGCCTTGCTGAGTGTAGTAATGTAGCCTTGCTGAGTGTAGTAATGTAGCCTTGCTGAGTGTAGTAATGTAGCCTTGCTGAGGGTAGTGATGTAGCCTTGCTGAGTGTAGTAATGTAGCCTTGCTGAGTGTAGTAATGTAGCCTTGCTGAGTGTAGTAATATAGCCTTGCTGAGTGTAGTAATGTAGCCTTGCTGAGTGTAGTAATGTAGCCTTGCTGAGGGTAGTGATGTAGCCTTGCTGAGTGTAGTAATGTAGCCTTGCTGAGTGTAGTAATGTAGCCTTGCTGAGTGTAGTAATGTAGCCTTGTGAGTGTAGTGATTGTAGCCTTGCTGAGTGTAGTGATGTAGCCTTGCTGAGTGTAGTATATAGCCTTGCTGAGTGTAGTAATGTAGCCTTGCTGAGTGTAGTAATATAGCCTTGCTGAGTGTAGTAATGTAGCCTTGCTAAGTGTAGTAATGTAGCCTTGCTGAGGGTAGTGATGTAGCCTTGCTGAGTGTAGTAATGTAGCCTTGCTGAGTGTAGTAATGTAGCCTTGCTGAGTGTAGTAATATAGCCTTGCTGAGTGTAGTAATGTAGCCTTGCTGAGTGTAGTAATGTTGCCTTGCTGAGTGTAGTGATGTAGCCTTGCTGAGTGTAGTAATGTAGCCTTGCTGAGTGTAGTGATGTAGCCTTGCTGAGTGTAGTAATGTAGCCTTGCTGAGTGTAGTAATGTAGCCTTGCTGAGTGTAGTGATGTAGCCTTGCTGAGTGTAGTAATGTAGTAATGTAGCCTTGCTGAGGGTAGTGATGTAGCCTTGCTGAGTGTAGTAATGTAGCCTTGCTGAGTGTAGTAATGTAGCCTTGCTGAGTGTATTAATGTAGCCTTGCTGAGTGTAGTGATGTAGCCTTGCTGAGTGTAGTAATACAGCCTTGCTGAGTGTAGTAATGTAGCCTTGCTGAGTGTAGTGATGTAGCCTTGCTGAGTGTAGTAATGTAGCCTTGCTGAGTGTAGTAATGTAGCCTTGCTGAGTGTAGTGATGTAGCCTTGCTGAGTGTAGTAACGTAGCCTTGCTGAGTGTAGTAATGTAGCCTTGCTGAGTGTAGTAATATAGCCTTGCTGAGTGTAGTAATGTAGCCTTGCTGAGTGTAGTGATGTAGCCTTGCTGAGTGTAGTAATGTAGCCTTGCTGAGTGTAGTAATGTAGCCTTGCTGAGTGTAGTAATGTAGCCTTGCTGAGTGTAGTGATGTAGCCTTGCTGAGTGTAGTAATGTAGCCTTGCTGAGTGTAGTAATGTAGCCTTGCTGAGTGTAGTGATGTAGCCTTGCTGAGTGTAGTGATGTAGCCTTGCTGAGTGTAGTAATGTAGCCTTGCTGAGTGTAGTAATGTAGCCTTGCTGATTGTAGTAATGTAGCCTTGCTGAGTGTTGTAATGTAGCCTTGCTGAGTGTAGTAATGTAGCCTTGCTGAGTGTAGTGATGTAGCCTTGCTGAGTGTAGTGATGTAGCCTTGCTGAATGTAGTAATGTAGCCTTGCTGAGTGTAGTAATGTAGCCTTGCTGAGTGTAGTGATGTAGCCTTGCTGAGTGTAGTGATGTAGCCTTGCTGAGTGTAGTGATGTAGCCTTGCTGAGTGTAGTGATGTAGTCTTGCTGAGTGTAGTAATGTAGCCTTGCTGAGTGTAGTGATGTAGCCTTGCTGAGTGTAGTGATGTAGCCTTGCTGGGTGTAGTAATATAGCCTTGCTGAGTGTAGTGATGTAGCCTTGCTGAGTGTAGTAATGTAGCCTTGCTGAGTGTAGTAATGTAGCCTTGCTGAGTGTAGTGATGTAGCCTTGCTGAGTGTAGTAATGTAGCCTATTACTGAGTGTAGTAATGTAGCCTTGCTGAGTGTAGTGATGTAGCCTTGCTGAGTGTAGTGATGTAGCCTTGCTGAATGTAGTAATGTAGCCTTGCTGAGTGTAGTAATGTAGCCTTGCTGAGTGTAGTGATGTAGTCTTGCTGAGTGTAGTGATGTAGTCTTGCTGAGTGTAGTGATGTAGCCTTGCTGAGTGTAGTGATGTAGTCTTGCTGAGTGTTGTGATGTAGTCTTGCTGAGTGTAGTGATGTAGTCTTGCTGAGTGTAGTGATGTAGTCTTGCTGAGTGTAGTAATGTAGCCTTGCTGAGTGTAGTGATGTAGTCTTGCTGAGTGTAGTGATGTAGTCTTGCTGAGTGTAGTGATGTAGTCTTGCTGAGTGTAGTGATGTAGCCTTGCTGAGTGTAGTAATGTAGCCTTGCTGAGTGTAGTGATGTAGTCTTGCTGAGTGTTGTGATGTAGTCTTGCTGAGTGTAGTGATGTAGTCTTGCTGAGTGTAGTGATGTAGTCTTGCTGAGTGTAGTGATGTAGCCTTGCTGAGTGTAGTGATGTAGTCTTGCTGAGTGTAGTGATGTAGCCTTGCGTATTACGTATGTGTGTGCGTATATACACTGAGAGATACTCACTTCTCGGTATATATACCCTTGGCTACAATGGTGTGACACACTTGTGGGTGGGGTAAAGGGGGAAGTGGGTGGGTGGGTGGGTGACAAGGGTGTGGGTGGGAGGCAGTGATCCATAAGTCATCACTGATTCACCACCATAATAACGCCAGTGAAATGCTTCACCAGCACCAACAACCTGCTCGAACAACTGTCTCGAAATCGCTGCCACCTACCCTTCCCCCCCCCAAAAAAAAGCCAATTCGTATTAACTATGATAAAGAAACCATAAATTGGGTTAAAAGCTTTAATTCTCTCTCGTTGTCTCACACACGGAATTCCTGGGGCTATTAAACTACGATTTAGCTGTCAGACTGAACGATTGCTGGAGGTAAATATTCGGGGGTCAGCGCCCCCTTTTCCCCCCTCAGCACGAGAAATATCCGTAAATCGCCCGATCGAACCCGTGTCCTCGCTGTTGGTGTCGGAGAACCACACCGTTGCGCCACCTCTGTTTGATTCACCGTTCAACAGCATGCTATCGTCTCTCCTAAATTTCTTCTGTTTATGTTCAATTTCTCCTGGAGAACTGTTATTGTATGTGGCTCTGATGGTGTGAGGGGAAGGGGGAGAGAAGGGGAGAAAAGGGGAGAGAAAGGGGAGAGAAGGGGATAGAGAAGGGTGGAACATGTCGATAACTGCTATGGAGGGGAATGGTGATGGTACTGGTGATGATGATGGTGATAGTAATAATGGTGGTGGTGGTGGTGATAGTGATGATGGTGATGATACAGGAGGAGGTTGTCAGGTCGAAGATAATGTTGGAAGATCATGGTAATGGTGTAAATGGAACATATACACTAATAGCTGTGTATCTGTCTACATACACTTACAGGCGTACATCTCTGTGTACATACACTGACAGGTATACACACACACACACACACACACACACACACACACACATATATATATATAATATATATATATATATATATATAATATATATATATATATATATAATATATATATACCTGTGTATATTCAGTGAGACATGTGTATCTCTGTGTATACATACAGTGGAAGGTGTATATACCTCAGTGTATATCCCTTAGTGTATATATCCTGAGAGTTTACGTTAATCTGTGTTTTAGGTATTCAAGTGTTCATGACTGGTGGTGTACAGGTGACATGCAGCCTTACCTAATGACCCTCGTGTAGTAGATAGACTTGAAACCTGTGTAACCGAACCCAGGCTGGTTCGTAATTAATTTACAGGAATTATCATCGAAATTATTTAAAAAATTAGAATATACGAATATTTACTAGTTATTGTTTCTCTCTTTGTTTCTCTTTTCGTTTATCTGTTCCTTGTTCTCCATTCGTTCTCATTCCTCTTTCTTCTGCTTCTACTTCTTTTCCTTATTTGTCTTACCCTTTCTTCTTTTTCTCTCCTTATTGCCTTTTTCTTGTTGTTTTCTTTCGGTTCCTTGTCATCACCTGTTTTCTTCCTCCTCTTCCTCTTCCTCCTACTTTTCCTCCTCTTCCTCCTCCTCTCACAATACATCAACGCTTGACGTCGTGAACGTCATCAATCAACTGACCAATCACCTCCTGGAAACTCCGTGACGTCACTAGATGGGCCTAGATTGCCTGGGGGGGGCGGAGGGGGGCACCGCCCCCTCCGCCACTAGTGAGTGATGGCTCTTTAATTCAATTTTGCATGACTGATGGGTAGGTTAGACAGCTTATTTGCATAAGTGCTGAATTATTATCGTAGTGCAGAGCGCTCTCTCAGCGCTCTGTTTTGCATATTAAGAGCTCTTTTTCTGCTCTCTTTATCTTCACTAAAGAGCTCTTTCTTGCTCTTTTTAATCTTCAGTATTAAGAACTCTTTTTTCTGGTGTGTGTGTGTGGTGTGTGTGTGTGTGTGTACTCACCTATTTGTACTCACCTATTTGTGGTTGCAGGGGTCGAGTCATAGCTCCTGGCCCCGCCTCTTCGCTGATTGCTACTAGGTCCTCTCTCTCCCTGCTCCATGAACTCTATCATACCTCGCCTTAAAACTATGTATGGTTCCCGCCTCCACTACGTCACTTTCTAGGCTATTCCACGGCCTGACTACTCTATGACTGAAGAAATACTTCCTAACATCCCTTTGATTCATCTGAGTCTTCAACTTCCAATTGTGACCTCTTGTGTCTGTGTCCCATCTCTGGAACATCCTGTCTTTGTCCACCTTGTCTATTCCGCGCAGTATTTTGTATGTCGTTATCATGTCTCCCCTGACCCTCCTGGCCTCCAGTGTCGTCAGGCCGATTTCCCTCAACCTTTCTTCGTAGGACAATCCCCGTAGCTCTGGGACTAGTCTTGTTGCAAACCTTTGCACTTTCTCTAATTTCTTGAAGTGCTTGACTAGGTGTGGATTCCAAACTGGTGCTGCATACTCCAGTATGGGACTGACGTAAATGGTATACAGAGTCTTAAACGAATCCTTACTGAGGTATCGGAACGCTATCCGTAGGTTTGCCAGGCGCCCGTATGCTGCAGCAGTTATCTGATTGATGTGCGCCTCAGGAGATATCCTCGGGTGTTATACTCACCCCAGATCTTTTTCCTTGAGTGAGGTTTGCAGTCTTTGGCCATCTAAACTATATTGTGTCTGCGGTCTTCTTTGCCCTTCCCCAATCTTCATGACTTTGCATTTGGCAGGGTTAAATTCAAGGAGCCAGTTGCTGGACCGGCTTGTAGCCTGTCCAGGTCTCTTTGTAGTCCTGCCTGATCCTCATCCGATTTGATTCTTCTCATTAACTTCGCATCATCTGCAAACAAGGACACTTCTGAGTCTATCCCTTCCGTTATGTCGTTCACATATACCAAGAACAGCACAGGTCCTAGGACTGACCCCTGTGGAACCCCGCTTGTCACAGGCGCCCACTCTGACACCTCGTCGCGTACCATGACTCGTTGTTGCCTCCCTGTCAGGTATTCTCTGATCCATTGCAGTGCCTTTCCTGTTATGTGTGCCTGATCCTCTAGCTTTTGCAGTAACCTCTTGTGAGGAACTGTGTCGAAGGCCTTCTTGCAGTCCAAAAATATGCAGTCGATCCACCCCTCTCTCTCTTGTCTTACTTCTGTCACCTTGTCATAAAACTCTAGTAGGTTTGTGACACAGGATTTTCCTTCCCTGAGACCG
>NC_069418.1:2850782-2865782 GCF_026875155.1 Cherax quadricarinatus | reverse complement strand
CTCGGGCCCGGGATTTCCCTAAAACCTTTTTCGTAGGACAACCCCCCGTAGCTCTGGGACAGTCTTGTTCCCCAAACCCTTTGACTTTCTCAAATTTCTTGAAGTGTTTGGACTAGGTGGGGGATTCCAAACTGGTGCGGGCATACTCCAGTATGGGACGGGACGTAAATGGAAATTCAGAGTTTTAAAAACGAACCCTTTTTCTGAGGTATCGGAAGCTATCCGTAGGTTTCCCCGGGGCGCCCGTATGCTGCAGCAGTTATCGGGATTGATGTGCGCCTCAGGAGATACCCTCGGGGGTTTACTCCCCCCCAGATTTTTTCCCTTGAGTGAGGTTTGCAGTTTTTGGGGCCTTTCTAACTATATTGTGTCTGCGGTTTTTTCCCCCTTTCCCCCAATCTTCTGACTTTGCTTTTGGCATTTTTAAATTTAAAAGGGAAACCCATTTTGGCTGGCCCGGCTTGTAGCCTGTCCAGGTCTCTTTTGCCCTCCCCTGACCCTCTTTTCGATTTGATTCTTCTCATTAACTTCGCATTATCTGCAAAAAAGGGGCACTTCTGAGTCTACCCCTTCCGTTATGTCGTTCACATTCCAAGAACGAAAGGTTTCCTAGGACTGTCCCCCTGGGGAAAACCCCGCTTGTCACGGCGCCCACTCGGGAACCTCGTCCCCGTACATGACTCGTTGTTCCCTCCCGGCCCGGTATTCTCTGATCCATTGCAGTCCCTTTTCCCGGGTTATGTGTGCCTGATCCCTAGCTTTTGCAGAAACCTTTGTGGGGGAAACTGTTTTCGAAGGCCTTCTTGCAGTCCAAAAATATGCAGTGGATCCCCCCTTTTCTCTTCTTGTTTTACTTTTTCCCCTTTGGTCAAAAAATTTAAAGTAGGTTTGGGGACACAGGATTTTCCTTCCCTGGGGAACCGTGCGGGTTTGTCAATTATACACTTTTTTCTTTCCAGGTGCCCCACCCCTTTCCTCCTGATGATTTTTCCCCAAGGGACCTTGCATATATACACGTTAGTGAACGGTTTCTGTAGTTTAGGGGCCCCCATGTCGTCCCCCTTTTTTAAAAATTGGGAAAACATTGCCATTTTCCATACTCAGGGAGTTCCCCATTTTCAAAGATGTTTTTGAAGATCTTTTTTAAAGGGGGCTCAACAATACTCTGCCCCTTTTTAAAGGACCCATGGAGAGTTTTTTGTCTGGTCCCACCCCCTTTGAGGTGTCAAGTTCCCCATAGCAGCTTCTTCACCTCCTCCTTGGTTATATATACCTCATCCAGCATTGCTGGTGGGGCCCTCCTTTTTGTTTTCCCTGGAGTCCTTTTTTGTTTCCACTGTAAAAAACCTTTTTAAAAATTTGTGTTGAGCTCCTGAATGCCTTTGGTGGGTTTCTTGTGAATTCCCCATCCCCCTTCCTCATTCTGTTACCGGTCCTTTGCCCGTTTTTTTCTTGATGTGGCTTTTAACAAAGCTTCGGGGTAAATCTTTACTTTTGATGAAATTTTCTTTTTCATATTGTCTCTAAAGCCCCCCCTTCTTATCGTGCTTATTCGTTTCTGGCTCTTCGGTGTTTTTCTTTTTTTTCCCTGGTTCTCTGTCTTCTTTTTCCCTTTTTCATTTTTTTGGGAAAACCCCTAGTTTTTGCCCCCCTACACCTTTGGGTGAACCAAGGACCGTTCTGTTTTCCCCAAATTTTTTCTTTTTCCCCTTGGGGAACAAACCTCTCCCTCTCCTCCTTGCATTTTGTTCCCTTTTTTTCCCTTCTTTTTCTTGTAGGGTTTTTCTTTTCCGTTCCCTCCCCCAACTGAATGTCTTGAAGGAATTTCCCCTCATGCCTGGTAATTCCCCCTTTTGGGGGTAGTTGGGTTTTTTTCCCAGCCTTTCCTCCCTTCTCTCCCCCTTTTGGGCTCAATTTTGTAGTCGAACCACAAAAAACCACTGGTCACTAGCCCCCAAAGGGCCCTTTTCCCTAATGATCCCCTCGATGCCCGAACTACTCATGGTGAAAAACAAGGGTCCACCCTTGCTGGTTCTCCTCCCCTCTCTCTTGGTAGTGTTTTAAACCCATTTTGGGATGCGGTGGGGTTTTTTTCCCAAGTACCCCATCATACTTGGCTCTCCTTTGGTTTCGGGGACCCCATGGGGCTCCGGGTTTTTCCCCAAAAGCAATCTCCTTGTGATTAAAATCCCCCAAAATGGGAAAACTTGCCCCCCCCATGTGGGGCTTCCTGGCCCCACCTCGGTTGTGAGTCGTTCATTGCTTGTTGCCTCATCTTTATTCTTCTCTTGGCCTCCTGCATTTGTGGTGGGTTGTACTTTCCCGAAATTTTCCCCTTATGCCCCTCAAAATGGATTGTTCCTACTAAGTAGTCCCTTTCGCCCTTTCCCACCATTCCTTCCATTTTCCCCAAAACCCCACTTTTTTTTTAAGGGAGCAGTGCAACCCTCCTGCCCCTCTCCTCCCTCTGTTTTTTCCCTGGAGGTTTGGTACCCGGTTTAAAAAGATTGAATCTGTTATTATTCTGGGGGGGTTTTTTGTTTCGTGATTGCTTTTTATGCGGGGGATGTCTTTTTGTTTTCTTTCGTGCCACTCCTCATACTTTTTTTGTTTTCCATCTCCCATTTGTATCCCAAACCCCTTTCAATTTTTTTTAAAAAGGATTTGGGGTTTCTGGGAGGTATATTGGGGTTGGGGAAGTGGGAGACTGGTAAGGTTTTTGGGTTTTGTTGCTGTGGGGGTGGTGTTTGTAATGTGGTGGGGGGGGGGGCTTTGGAGGGTGGCATGGGGTTTTGTTTTTGAGTGTTTGGTTGCACTGGGGTTGACCGGGTTTTGGGGGGGCTTCTATAGGAAGTTGTGAGGGGGAGGCTGCATTTGTCTTCTTCCTGGGTCTGGGATCTCCTTTTCTGTCTTCTCCTTTCCCCTTTTTTCCCTCCTTTCCCCTTTGTCCCAAATCTCTCTCAGTTTCTGTGTGTGTTTTAAAATTTATATATATTTATGGGGTTTTGTGTGTGGGGTGTGTGTGTGTGTGTGTGTGTGGTGTATGGTGTGGGGGCGTTTTGGTATATGGGGTGTATGTGTGGTGTTTTGTGTATGTGTGTGTGTGTGTTGTGTGTGTGTGTGTGTGTGTGTGTGTGTGTGTGGTGGGGTGTGTGAGTTTGTGTTTTTGTGTGTGTGTGTGTGTGGTGTGGGGGTGTCGTGTGTGTGTTAGTTACCATTTGGCCCTAGGCACATGTCGATTAGACACTGGGCCCCTTTTGTATGTGCATGCGTTGTGTGTGTGTGTGTGTGGTTTTGTTGTGTGTGTGTGTGTGTGTGTGTGGGGTTTTTTGTGTTTTGTGGGTGTGTGTGTATCAGTGTGTGTGTTTCAGTGTGTGTGTTTTCAGTTTTAGTTCCCTTTTGGGTTTCCTAGGCACATGTCGATTAGCCCAGGGGGCCCCGTGGGGGGTTGCCCAGTGGTGGTTTTCCGTGTTAGTTCCCAAATTTGGTCCTAGGCACATGTCAATTAGACACTAGGCCTGTTTTTTTTGGGGCATGCGTGTGTATGTGGATTGTATTTTGGGTGTGTGTGTATGTGTGTGTGTGTATGTTTTGTGTTGTATTTTGTGTGTGTCTGTGTTTGTGTGTGTGTTGGGGTATGTGTGTATGGTGTTATTTTCGATTTGTGTTGTGTGTGTGTGTGTGTGTGTGTGTGTGTGTGTGTGTTGTGTGTTGTGTGTGTGTGTTTTGTATGTGTGTATTTTTGTATGTTGTGTTTTGGGGTTGTGTGTATGGGTGTGTATGTGTGGGTGTATGTGTGTGGTTTTTTGTGTGTGTGTACTCCCCTTTTTTGTACTCCCCCTATTTGTGGTTGCGGGGGTTTAAAGTCCTAGCCCCGGGCCCCCCGCCTCTTCAAAGGGTTTTGCTTTTTTGCCCCTTTCTCTCTCCCCGCTCCATGAGTTTTAAATAAAAACCTGTTTTTAAAAAACTGGTATGGTTCCTGCCCCCACTACGTAAATTTTTGGGCCCTATTCCACCCCTTAAAAACTCTTTGACTAAAGAAATACTTCCTACTATTCTCTGATTTCTTTTTGTGTCTTCAATTCCCAAATTTGGGGCCCTCTTGTTTCTGTGTCCCCCCCGGGAAAATTTCCTTTTGCCCTTGTCCACCCTTGTCTTTTCACGCAGTATTTTTATGTCGTTATCATGCTCCCTGCCCCCTCCTGTCCCCCAGGGGTCGTCAGGCCGATTTCCTTAATCTTTTTTTCATGGGAAATTTCCCCCCTTTAGCTTTTGGAAAAATAACCTTGTTGCAAACCTTTGTATTTTCTCTAGTTTCTTGAGGGGTTTTTATAAAGTGCGGGTTAAAACAGGTGCTCCCATACTCCAGTAGGGCCCCTTGATTTTTAACACGGTGTACAGTTTTCTTGAATGATGTGTGTGTTTTTGTTTGTGTGGGGTGTATGTGTGTGTTGTGTGTGTGTGTGTGGTATGTGTGGTATTTTTGTGTACTCACCTAATTGTACTCCCCTAATTGTGGTTGCGGGTTTTTCGAGACTCAGCCCCTTTGGCCCCCCCCTTTCATGATTGCTATAGGCCCTCTCTTCTTGCCCCCTGAGCTTTATCTTTCCCTCTTCTTAAAACTATGTATGGTTCCTCCCTCCATTTCCCTTAAACTAGCTGGGGCTTTTCCCCAAACTTCCTGACGCTCTATGAATGAAAAAATACTTCCAAAACGCCCCTGTGACTCTTTCTGATTCTTCAGTCCCAGTTGTGACCCCTTGTTCCTGTGCCCCTCTCGGGAAATATCCTATCCTTCCACCTTGTCTTTTCCCCGCAGTTTCTTGTATGTCGTTTTTTAAAGTCTCCCGGGCCCCTTTTGTCCTCCAGGGTCGTCAGTCCGAAATTTTCCCTTTAAATTCCCCGTACGGGCATTCCCCCAGTCTGGGACTAGGGTTTTGGCCCAAAAAATTTTTACTTTCCCCTAAATTCTTGGGCGTTCTTGACCAGGTGTGGGCTTTCCCGACTGGTTCTGATAATCCAGTATGGGGGCCTTTCCATTTCACAGTGTTCAGGGGTCTTGAACGATTCCTTATTAAGGTTTTCGGAACGCTTTTCTCAGGGTTTTCCAGGCGCCCCTAGCTGGGAGCGGTTATTTGGTTGATGGGTGCCTCCGGGGATGTGCCGGTTTTTATGGTGAAACCCCCAAAGGGCTTTCCCCCCTGAGTGAGGTCTGTTGTCTTTGTCCACCTAGCCTAACTCTGTCTTTCTTTCTTCTTTGCCCCCCCCCAATTTTATGACTTTGCATTTGGCTGGTTGAATTTTGAGAAGCCAGTTTTTGGAAACCCCAGTCCAGCCCTGTCCAAAGGGTTTTTTGCAGTCCTACTTTATCCTCATCCGATTTAACTCTTCTCATCAATTCACGTCATCTGCGAACAAGGACACTTCAGATCTTTTTTCCTTCCATCATTTTCGTTCAAATATTAAAAAAATTTCACTTTGGGCTTAAGGGAAAAAAACCCCCGTGGGGCCCGCTCGTCCCCTGGCGTATGTGTGTGTGTGTGTGTGTGGTGTGTGGGGTGTGTGTGGGTGTTTTGTGGTGTGTGTGTGTGTTTTGTGTGTGGGGTTTTGTGTGTGTGTGTGTGTTTGTATGTGTGTGTTTTTTTTGGTGTGTGTTTTGTGTGGTGTGTGTGTGTGTGTGTGTGTTGTGTGTGTTTTATGGTGTGTTTTACTCACCCATTTGTACTACCTATTTGTGGTTGCGGGGTCGGAAATCACAGCCCCCTGGCCCCCCCTTTTCGCTGATTTTACTAGGTCCTCTCTCTCCCCGCTCCATTTAGCTCTTTTTACCTCGCCTTAAAACTTTTGTATGGTTTCCCCCCTCCCCCTACGTCCTTTCTAGGCTATTTCCCCGGCCTGGCTTTCTTTTATGACTGAAGAAATTTTTCCTAAAAATCCCTTTGATTTATCTGAAATCTTCAACTTCCCAAATTTTGAAACCCCTTTTTGTCTTGGGCCCCCCTCTGGAATCCCGTTTTTTGTCCACCTTTGTCAATTCCGCGCAAATATTTTTTTAAAGTCGTTATCATTCTCCCCCGGGCCTCCTGTCCTCCAGTGTCGTCAGGCCCATTTCCCCTCAACCCTTTTTTCGTAGGCAATCCCCGAGCTCTGGGGTACTCTTGTTGCCCAAAACCCTTTTCACTTTCTCTAATTTTTTTGACGTGTTTTACTAGGTGTGGTTCCCAAATGGTGCTGCATACTCCAGTATGGGGCCCGAAGTAAATGGGATACAGAGTCCTAAAAGAAAACCTTTCTTTAGGTTCGGAACGCTATCCGTAGGTTTTCCAAGGGGGCCGTTATTTCTGCAGCAGTTATCTGATTGATGTGCGCCTCAGGAGATATGCTCGGGGTTTTTACTCACCCCCCGTCTTTTTCCTTGAGGAGGTTTTTCAGTCTTTGGCCATCCCAAAATTTTATTGGGCTCCGGGCTTTTTTGCCCTTCCCCAATCTTTATGACTTTTTCATTTGGGGGGTTAAAATTTAAGGAGCCCGTTTCTGGACCAGGCTTGTAGCCTGGGCCAGGTTTCTTTGTTTGTCTTGCCGATCCTATCCGATTTGATTTTTTTAATTTTTAAATTTTGCATCATCTGCAAACAAAAAAAAAAAAGGGCACTTCTGGGGTTATCCCTTCGTTATGGGGCGTTCCATTTCCAAGGAAAAAGCACAGGGCCTGGACTGGGCCCCTTTTGGAACCCCCCTTTTTCACCCCCCGGGCCCACTCTTACACCTCGTCGCGTACCATGACTCGTTGTTGCCTCCCGACAGGTATTCTCTGATCCATTGCGTTCCCCTTTTTTGTTATGTGTGCCTGATCCTCTAGCTTTTTTTCAGCAAACCCCTTGTGAGGAACTGTGTCGAAGGCCTTTTGCAGTCCAAAAAAAAGCAAAATTTTGATCCCCCCCTCTTCTCTTGTTTCCCTTTTCCCCCGTACCTTGTCTTTAAAAATCTAAATAGGTTTGTGACACTGGATTTTCCTTCCCGAAAACCGTGCTGGTTGCATTTTACACTTGGGTTTTTTTCCAGGTGCCCCCCCCTCTCCTCCTGAAAGATTTCTCCATGGGCCTTGCATACTATAAACGTTAGTGATTCAGGTCCCGTAGTTTAGTGCCTCATGTCTTTTCTCCCTTTTTAAAAAATTGGGCTTTCCCTTTTCCCTTTTCCTAACCCCGGGAGTTGCCCAAATTTCCCAAATGATGGGGTTGAAGATCTTTGTTAATGGGTCATACAATATCTCTGCCCCTCTTTAAGGCCCATGGGAGGGTGTTGTCTGGTCCCCCCCACCTTTTAGGGGTCAAGTTCGCATAGCAGCTTCTTCACCCCCCCCCCTTGGTTTTTGTACCTATCCAGGGACTTGCGGGTGTGCCCCCCCGTTCTGATTTCCTGGAGTCCCACTGGGTTTCCATGTAAATACCTCTTTAAAACTTGTGTTTAGTCCTGACATTCCCCATGGGCGTTTCTTGTGAATTTCCCCAAACACCATTCCTCAGTCTGAATTTTTTGGTCCCTTTAAATGTTGTTTTCTCTGATGTGGGCTGTACAACAGCTTTGGGTCAGTCTTTACTTTTTATGCTATGTTTATTTTCATATTGTCTTTTGAGTCCCTTTTTATCTGTGAATATTCGTTTCCCGGCTCTTCGGCCGGGTTTCTTTATTTTTTCCCGAGTTCTCTGTCTTCTGTACCCCTTTTCCTTCTTAGTACACCTAGTTTTTGCCTCCCTACAAATTTGGGTGGGAAACCCAAAGGGCTCGTTTTTGTTCTTCCCATTATTTTTGTTTTCCCCTTTGGGGAAAAAACCTCTCCTCTGCCTCCTTGGGATTTTGTTGCTAATTTGTCCATCATTTCTTTTTACTGGTTTTCCCGTCAGTTCCCTCTCCCCCTGAATGTCTTGAAGGAAAATTCCTTTAAAGCCTGAGTAATTCCCCCCTTTTTTAGTTTGGGTTTTTTTTGCCCATTTTTTGTTTCTCTCCCACCCGGAGCTCAACATGTAGCGAAGCACAGAACCAATGATACAGCTCCCCGAGGCCTTTTAAAACTGATTTCCATCGATGTCCCCAACTACTTTTGGTGAATACAAGGTCCAGTCTTGCTGGTTTCATCCTCTCCTCTCTCTTGGGGAGTGTCTTACATGGGTTTATGCATGGGTTTTTCCCGTTTCCCCCATCCTCATCTTGGCTCTCCATGTTTCGGGACCCCCCTGGGGGTCCAGGTTTTCCCCGTCAATCTCCTTGTGATTTTTAAATTAACCCCTAACTAGAAAAATTTGCTCCCCATGTGTGCCTCCTGGCCACCTCGGTAGTGTGTCGATAAAGGGTCTGTTGCTCCATCATATTTTTCTCTTGGGCCTCCTCAGTTCTGTGGTGGGTTGTACATTTACTGCAATTTCACCCTTTTGTCCCCTTTGACTGGGTTTTTTCCTACTAAGTTTTCCCCTTTTGCCCATGCCCTTTCCCTTTCCTTTCCTTTTCCAAAATCCCCCTGGTTTTTTAAAGAGCAGGTGCAACTCCTCCTCCCCCTCTCCTCCCTCGTCCCTTTTCCCCGGGGGGATTTTGGGATCGGGGGGGGAAAAATTGAATCTGTTTTTATTTTTTGGTGAGTTTTGTTTCTGTGAGTGCTATTATGTTGGGGGTTGGGCTCTTTGATTCTTTCGTTTTCCCCCTCCTTTTATAAAATTTTTTGTTATTCCCTTGCCCAAAAAAAGTTTTAAAAACCCTTCAACTTTTTTTTCTAAAAACTTTGGGCTGGGAGGTATATTGGGGTTGGGGGAAATGGGAGACCTGGTAAGGAACTAGGGGTTTTTGCTGTAGGGGTTTGGGGTTTTTTAAAGTAGTGGGTGGGGGGATTGGTGTGGCATGGGGTTTTTTTGTTTTAGAGTGTTTGGTTGCACTGGGGTTGACCTTTGGGTTTGGGGGTTCTATAGGGGAAATGTGAGGGGGGCTGGTTTTTTATCTTCTTCCCGGGGTCGGGGTCTCCGTTTTGTTTCTCCCCTCCCCCCCTCTTTCCCCCTTTCGTCTTTGTAAAATCTCTCTCAGTTTCTGCCTTTCTTTTGTGATCTGTCGCGGTCGAGATACACCTTCCTGTATGCCGGCATGTCCCTTAATCGTGCTTTCTCCTGCAGGATCCTGGTCGGAGTCGCTTCTGCCTTGAAGGTCACTTTCACTGGCCGGGTTCTTTTTTTTACAAACCCCCCTATTCTCCGAAAATTTTCCAGCTGGGTCATGTCGTCTTCTCCTATTGCTTTCATGATGCTTTCAATTGCTTTTTTTTCCCCTTGTTTTCTTGCTTCATATGTTTCCCCTTCAGCTTCCTGGAGCCCATACACAAAGACTGACCTCACCCTTTCATTCTCCCACTGCTTATCCCTGTGTATCCCCTCATTTAATTTGGTTTCCTGCACTGCAGCTTTCCTTTCTTCAGTTTCACTGGCTAATGTACTTGGGCTCAGTGGCCTGTCATTTTCCCTTCTCGGCTTTCCTTGGGCTCTGTTGTTGTCTGTTAGGGCCTCCACATAAAGCTTTTGCTCTTTCATGTGTGTGTGTGTGTGTGTTTTATGTGTGTGTGTGTGTGTGTGTGTGTGTGGGGTGTGTGTGTGTGTGTGTGTGTTGTGTGTGTATGTGTGTGTGTGTGTGTGTGTGTGTATGTGTGTGTGTGTGGTATGTGTGTGTGTGTGTGTGTGTGTGTGTGTGTGTGTGTGTTGTGTGTGTGTGTGTGGTGTGTGTGGTGTGTGTGTGTCTGTGTGTCTGTGTGAACAACTAGAAATTTAAAATGAGGAATAGGAACACGCGCACGCACACACACACACCACACACACAAAACACACCCCACACACAAACACACACACACACAAAACACACACACGCACGCACACACACACACACACACACACCCCACACACACACACACACAAAACACACACCCCCACACACACACACAGACACACCTTTTAACCGCCAGCAAGATGTCGTAAAATATTAATATTCCAGACCCCTAACACTTGCTGACGCCTAGCACCTACTGGAACCTGGCACCCAACAGCACCTGCAGGAGCGTGCAACCTGGCACTAACTCAGGCTAAGTTGTACCAGGCCGGTCATATACTAATGAACGAGGTGCGACTGTTGTTGCTGTTGCTTGTATTATGCATGTGCCTGTGTGGTGCACTGGCTGGCTGGCTGGCTGGCTGGCTGGCTGGCTGGCTGGCTGGCTGGATGGCTGGATGGATGGCTGGCTGGTTGACTCGCTGGCTGGCTGGCTGGCTGGCCGACTCGCCTACTCGCTGGCTGGCCGGCTGGCTACCTGGGTGGCTGGGTGGTTACTCGCTGGCTGGGTGGCTGGCTGCCACTGCGACTCCTGGGTGGCTGACTCGCTGCCTGGGTGACTCCCGGGTGGCTGGCTGAGTCGCTGACTCGCGGGGGCCGACTGACTCGCTGGCTGGGCCCACTACTCGCTGGTTGCTGACCGCTGGCTGGCTTTCGCTGGCGCTGGTACTGGCTGACTCGCTGGCTGGCGACGACCTCGCTGGCTGGCTGACTCCTGGGTTGCTGACTCGCTGCTGCCGGCTGACCCGGGGGTGGGTGGCTGGCTCGCTGGCTGGCTGACTCGTGTGGCTGACTCGCGGGGTGGCTGATTCGCTGGGGTGGTGGGTGGGGGGCTGGCTGCTCGCTGACTCGCTGGGTGGCTGGCTGACTCGCGGCTGCTGACGACTCCAGCGGCTGACTCGCGGCTGGGTGACTCGCTGGCTGGGGCCGCTGGCTGGCTGCTGGCTGGCGCTGGGTGGCTGCTGGCGACTCTGGCGCTGGCTGGCTGACTCGCTGGCTGGCTGGCTGACCGCTGGCTGGCTGACCGCATCTGGCTACCGCTGGCTGGGGTGACTCGCTGGCTGGGTCTGACTCGCGGCTGGCTGGCGATCGCTGGCTGGGTTTCGACTCGCGGCTGGCTGACCGCTGGGGGCGACTCGCTGGCTGGGTGACTCGCTGGGTGGCTGACCCCTGCTGGCTGACCCGGCTGGGTGACTCCTGGGTGGCTGACTCGCATGCTGGCTACTCGCTGCTGGGTGACTCGCGGGGTGGGTGCTCCTGGTGGGGGCTGACTCGGGTGGGTGGGTGCTCGGGTGGCTGGCTACTCGCTGGCTGGGTGACTCGCTGCTGGCTGACTCGCTGGCTGGCTGACTCGCGGCTGGTTGGCTTACCCGCTCTGCTGGCTGACTAGCTGGCTGGCTGACTCCGGGGGCTGACTCGCTGGTGGCGGCTGACTACGGGTGGCTGACTTGCTGGGGGCTGCCGCTGGCTGGCGGGTGACTCCTGGGTGGCTGACTCGCGGCTGAAATCAAACATCTCGTCCAGAAGCACAAGTGTTCAAAAATGCCAAAATTTGCCTAGCTCAAACCAAACTATACAAAGACTGCAAAAAGTGCAACGAGGCCAAAGGGGCCACTGCCGCTCTTCATTTTTTACTACAGAAGGGAAAAGTGCCCAAAAAACTGGACCTCCCTCCATTCGTTCCTACTATTTCCTTCGCCTCCCCTTCGCCTCCTCTTTGCTCCTCTTTGCCCCCTCTTTGCCCCCCCTTCGCCTCCTCTTCGCCTCCTCTTCACCTCCTCTTCGCCTCCTCTTCGCCTCCTGTTCACCTCCTCTTCGCCTCCTCTTCGCCTCCTCTTCGCCTCCTGTTCACCTCCTCTTCGCCTCCTCTTCGCCTCCTCTTCGCCTCCTGTTCACCTCCTCTTCGCCTCCTCTTCGCCTCCTCTTCGTCTGGCTCAAGAAAGAAGAAAAGATTGTTTTAAAACACATGACTTACAACACAGTCTTCTTGTACAATATATTGTCAAAGATTTCAACATTTTTCCGATAGCACGCGAAGTGCAGGTGAGAATGTTACAGGTAGCTGAGAGAGAGAGAGAGAGAGAGAGAGAGAGAGAGAGAGGCAGGGAGAAAGATAGGGAGAGTGTATAGAAGAGGTCATGGGAAGGCAGGACACAGATAGCATAAATGTGAGTATGTTAAGACTAGCCGCAACTATCCTGACTGAGAACTAGCCATAGCTATCTCGAACAGAGGTTCATAAGCTATAGTCCATGGATCCCTAGGCGTTTCCATGGAGGATCTTTCAGGGAAAGGGGATGGCCATGAACCACACATGAAAGTGTCCCTGGAGCTCATTCCTGTTTCCTTGGAACTCATTCCTGAAGGAGTTCAGTTTTATATCAAATTATATTGTTTTATTTTCATTCCACACAAGTGCAGGGTGGTATGTGGTGCTGCTGTATCATTCTACACAAGTGCAGGGTGGTATGTGGTGCTGCTGTATCATTCCACACAAGTGCAGGGTGGTATGCGGTACTACTGTATCATTCCACACAAGTGCAGGGTGGTATGTGGTGCTGCTGTATCATTCCACACAAGTGCAGGGTGGTATGCGGTACTACTGTATCATTCCACACAAGTGCAGGGTGGTATGTGGTGCTGCTGTATCATTCCACACAAGTGCAGGGTGGTATGTGGTACTACTGTATCATTCCACACAAGTGCAGGGTGGTATGTGGTACTACTCTAAGATTCCACACAAGTGCAGGGTGGTATGTGGTGCTGCTGTATCATTCCACACAAGTGCAGGGTGGTATGTGGTACTACTGTATCATTCCACACAAGTGCAGGGTGGTATGTGGTACTACTGTAAGATTCCACACAAGTGCAGGGTGGTATGCGGTACTACTGTATCATTCCACACAAGTGCAGGGTGGTATGTGGTACTACTGTATTATTCCACACAAGTGCAGGGTGGTATGTGGTACTACTGTAAGATTCCACACAAGTGCAGGGTGGTATGTGGTACTACTGTATCATTCCGCACAAGTGCAGGGTGGTATGTGGTACTACTGTATCATTTAACACAAGTGCAGTGTGGTATGTGGTACTACTGTATCATTTAACACAAGTGCAGTGTGGTATGTGGTACTACTGTATCAAATTTAACACAAGTGCAGTGTGGTATGTGGTACTACTGTATCATTTAACACAAGTGCAGTGTGGTATGTGGTACTACTGTAAACATTTAACACAAGTGCAGTGTGGTATGTGGTACTACTGTAAGATTCCACACAAGTTCAGGATGGTATGTGGTACTACTGTAACATTTAACACAAGTGCAGGGTGGTATGTGGTACTACTGTATCATTCCACACAAGTGCAAGGTGGTATGTGGTACTACTGTATCATTCCACACAAGTGCAGGGTGGTATGCGGTACTACTGTATCATTCCACACAAGTGCAGTGTGGTATGTGGTATTACTGCATCATTCCACACAAGTGCAGGGTAGTATGTGGTACTACTGTATCATTCCACACAAGTGCAGGGTGGTATGCGGTACTACTGTATCATTCCACACAAGTGCAGGGTGGTATGTGGTATTACTGTATCATTCCACACAAGTGCAGGGTGGTATGTGGTACTACTGTATCATTCCACACAAGTGCAGGGTGGTATGTGATACTACTGTATCATTCCACCCCAGTGCTCCGTGGTACGTCGTACTACTGTATCATTCCACACAAGTGCAGGGTGGTATGTGGTACTACTGTATCAATCCACACAAGTGCAGGGTGGTATGTGGTACTACTATATCATTCCACACAAGTGCAGGGTGGTATGTGGTACTACTGTATCATTCCACACAAGTGCAGGGTGGTATGTGGTACTACTGTATCATTCCACACAAGTGCAGGGTGGTATGTGGTACTACTATATCATTCCACACAAGTGCAGGGTGGTATGTGGTACTACTGTATCATTCCGCACAAGTGCAGGGTGGTATGTGGTACTACTGTATCATTTAACACCAGTGCAGTGTGGTATGTGGTACTACTGTATCATTTAACACAAGTGCAGTGTGGTATGTGGTACTACTGTATCATTTAACACAAGTGCAGTGTGGTATGTGGTACTACTGTATCATTTAACACAAGTGCAGTGTGGTATGTGGTACTACTGTATCATTTAACACAAGTGCAGTGTGGTATGTGGTACTACTGTAAGATTCCACACAAGTTCAGGATGGTATGTGGTACTACTGTATCATTTAACACAAGTGCAGGGTGGTATGTGGTACTACTGTATCATTCCACACAAGTGCAAGGTGGTATATGGTACTACTGTATCATTCCACACAAGTGCAGGGTGGTATGCGGTACTACTGTATCATTCCACACAAGTGCAGTGTGGTATGTGGTATTACTGCATCATTCCACACAAGTGCAGGGTAGTATGTGGTACTACTGTATCATTCCACACAAGTGCAGGGGTGGTATGCGGTACTACTGTATCATTCCACACAAGTGCAGGGTGGTATGTGGTATTACTGTATCATTCCACACAAGTGCAGGGTGGTATGTGGTACTACTGTATCATTCCACACAAGTGCAGGGTGGTATGTGATACTACTGTATCATTCCACCCAGTGCTCCGTGGTACGTCGTACTACTGTATTTATTCCACACAAGTGCAGGTGGTATGTGGTACTACTGTATCAATCCACACAAGTGCAGGGTGGTATGTGGTACTACTATTCATTCCACACAATGCAGGGTGGTATGTGGTACTACTGTATCATTCCACACAAGTGCAGGGTGGTATGTGGTACTACTGTATCATTCCACACAAGTGCAGGGTGTATGTGGTACTACTATATCATTCCACACAAGTGCAGGGTGGTATGTGGTACTAAATGTATCATTCCACACAAGTGCAGGGTGGTATGTGTACTACTGTATCATTCCACACAAGTGCAGGGTGGTATGTGGTACTACTGTATCATTCCACACAAGTGCAGGGTGGTATGTGGTACTACTGAACTTCCACACAAGTCAGGGGGTATGTGGTACTACTGTATCATTCCCCCCCAGTGCCCCGTGGTATGTGGTACTACTGTATCATTCCCCAAGTGCAGGGTGGTAGTTTTACAAAGTATCTT
>NC_069418.1:2818954-2850282 GCF_026875155.1 Cherax quadricarinatus | reverse complement strand
TCACTTACCATTGCAACCCGATCCCATAAAAACCCTAAAAACCCCAGTTGAAAAACTTTTTACCTCACCGCATCAGGGGGTAATGACAACCCATGCCAAAACTTGCTGTACAATAGCACGTTCGTCACTTTACTCTTTGAGCAGCGTTAGTTGCGGGGCCATCAAACCCCCAAGTTTTTCAATACCCATCCATATTCGAAACTGAGTTCACCCTTGAGCCCCCCCGTGTACTCTCACTAAATTCCTACATTATAGTTATCCACCCATTCCCCCACCCCCTACCCCCTCATCCCATGGTCAACCCCTTGGGCCCAGAAATTGTCTTTAAAACATTAATTTTTCATCCTAAACCCCACAAACACATCCACCCCCTTACCCCCCTAAGAAAAGTCCTTTTACCTCTCACCAAAAACATCGTGCATCCCAACCCACGACCCCCGCCCCCTTCCCCCCGGTCTTTTCCCCTCCCCATCTCCCCAGCACACCCCCGAATACCCTATAAAAGGGCCCTGTATACATGCAAAAAATATTTGCGAAATTGGGCAACTTTGGCGCATCCCCGGCATTGTTTTTAACCCCTAGCCCCCCGTTTTAACCTGCCCCTAAACGCGCCCCCTGATAAATTTTTTTCCCAGAATTATTTCTTCACCAAAACCTTGCCAAAACATGAACCTCCATAACGTTTCCCCCTTTCCACCTATCAAAAGCAGCCTTCAATCTATGCAAATTTTTTCCCCCTCCCCAACTCCCCCCGTTTCTCTATAAATTCTCGAATCAGCCATGTCCTTCATGCATTCCTTTTTTGGCCCCCTTATTGCCCCTATCAATTACCTTGCCTTTCACCCTCTTGTTCTGCTCCCTAATATTCTCGCAAAAAATTTTTTAATTCCACAAAAGCGAAAGTGCCCATAATCCCCTTCCTTCATGCTCCCCCCTTTTATACCAAACCACAATGGCCGTCCCTTGCTGCTCTCCCATTACCCAGCCCCCTTAAAATGTTAACAACCCTTTCTTAAAACCCCCTCAAACTCCCCAATTTTTTCGTAAATATCATTTGGAGCCCCTCTTACCCGGCGCCTTTCCCCGCCCTCCTGAAACGCCCGCCAAATTCCATCGTAATCGGGCCCCCCTAGGCCTCCCGATCTGACCCAACTCACACTGCACATCCCCCCCATTTCCCCCCCCGCCCCTTCACGGATGCCATGCTTTGCGTTTTGGTTTTAAACCCAAAGGGCTGCATTCCCCTATACCCTCCATCGTTACCCGTGCTTGCCCCTTTTCCCTTCCATCCCCAATGTACGTTTAACCCCCCCATCTCCCTCTCACCTTCTCTTCTTCCCGGCCCCTAACAGCAAGCCCACGGGCCCTCACCCCCAAACACTTTTCCAATCCTCCCCTAATTCGCGCCCTCAAAAGCTATTTTGCAATTCCTTAATATTCTCTTTAACCCCCAATTCTGCACTGGATCTTGCCCCCTCCTCAGCATAACGGTCACGCAGCTCCCTTTTCAAGATCTTTAAAACCCATACTTTAACCGATTATTTTCCCTTCCCACAAAAATATAATTTCTCAAATGGAGTTTTACCCAGAATCCCCCCAAATTCCGAGCTCACCCCCCGGCACTCTCCACCAACGTTCCCAAAATTTGCCAAAACTGACGACTTTCCCTCACCCTAAAAACAGCTCACTTTTTAATTTCCAAAAAACTTGCCCCCTTCTGGGCAATCCTCCCCATCTGGTCCCCAAAGCATTCCTCTGTGATCTGAAAAAACCGCGTCCACCACCGCACTCTGCTCACTATTATTTCGGTGACTACAAGCGATCAAGCCTAGCCGCAATCCACGAAAACAAAAGTATGTTTTACAACCCCACCGCCAAGGATTAACCCCACCCCATTTAATAATTCCCCCAAAACCCCCAAACAGTCCCCTGCCCCTTAGGTTCCACGCCCTTACACCTTATAAAAATTCCCAGTCACCCCCAAATTACCAAAAAAACCCGGCAAAGCAGCAAATAATTTTAAAGGACATCCTTCACAAATTTATTCTTAATCCCATCTCCCTCTGGGGGGACCATACACAAACACCAAACTCATCTGTACCCACCCCACCACTCCTCAGAATCCCCCCCCCCCCCTCCCCCCCTACAATGCCCCCTAAACGACAGTTTTTTTTTAACGGGATGGAATCCTCCTTTAAAATTTATTGCTGCTCCATACACATTATACCCATTCCCTTCAACTCATAGCCGGTTGTGTTGTTTTCCTGCACGAACACCACATCAACACTTTTACGCAACCAAATTTTCACTAAAACCAACACACTTTCTCTCTGATCCTAACCCATTAATTTTCAATGTCATGCACTTGAAGCCTCAGAGTGGTTTTTTTTCTTGACCCTGGTACTGTCTTGCCACCGGGTCTTTCGTGACACCTCGATCCCCCCCCCCCCCCTTTAGCAACGCTCTTAACCAACCCCTCCCCCTTGGGGACGCTGGGTCTCTCTTGTAATTTCCCCCCGGATTTTTTCCCCAGTGCGCTGAGCAGGCGTGAGCACATCTTCGGATCGAAGCGCAGCACCGTTCCGGGATGCTCCCCTGCTTGCATCATGTCTTTGTTACAGTGCCCCGGTGGACCTCCCCCCCCCCGCTTGCTCATAAAGACTTCATATCAAAATCCCAACCCTTATCCGTTCCCCCACCCGATCCACAGCGGGCCCCAAAAACGGTTGGACTCCCAACCCCCCAATACTCTTGTCCCCAAATAACACATTTAAAGCTTGGCTAATAAATCTTCCCTCACATCACTCGCATTGGGGGTGTTCTCTTCCATCACTGAGCTACTTCAATGAAGGGGTGCCCCCCCCCCTTGTCACACCTGCTGATTCCATCTCCTCCGCTCTCCGACTCTTCATCCAGGACCCCCCTGTGTAGGCAAGTCACATAAGGAAAATCTTGCTCTACCCTTTTCTTCTGCTTCTGTCATTCCCGGTTTTTCCCTGTTCCCACCCCCCTTCCACACAGAGCCCTGGTGTTTTTGACCCACAAAAAGAAGGCCGGCTTTCCCCCAGCGTATGCCCAAAAAACCCCTGGGTCCAAAATTTTGGGCAGACTAGCACAAATAGGGTAACGTAACGACATTTCCAGAATGTTCCTTCGGTATCCTTGCGTATGGCCCAGTACCCCACCTCCCAACAGTGACCAATGTACTGTACCATATTTCCCCTTGCAAACGGATGTCGAATCATCCCCTCGAAAGACTTTTTAAATTTTAACCATGGTAATGGCGAGTACACGTGAAGTCCCCGGGTCTAGATATTTAACTGCAAAGTGACCCCTGGTATTTCCACCCCCCCTCATACACATTCCAAATTTTAAACTTGCAAAGGCCTGTTACCTTTCACGCTCTCCAATATTCCCGTTAGCAAACCATATGTTCCATATGATTGCAGGTATTCATCCATAGAAGTTCCTGTCCAGCCCCCCGATAAGCCAACACAGACTGTTTGATGCGTTTTGGGCTGGCCCAGTGCCATGCGTGTAAATAAAACTGCCACTAATCAACCCCAGGGGGCAGCAGCAGCGCCGTCCTCACCATCAAAGGTTTTAAAGGGACGAATGTGTGTGATTGTTTTTTTGGTCACAACAATGAGATTGTTAGTCTGGCCACTAACGCACGTGATTGTTTTTTTGGGTCACAAACAATGATTTGCTATTTTGGTCACCAACAACAAATTGTTTTTGGTCAAACAACACGATATTGTTTTTGGGTCACTAAAAACATGTATTGTTTTTTTTGGTCACTAACAACATGATAATTCTTATTTGGTCATAACAATGATGATTGCTAGTTTGGTCCCCAACAAATGATCATTGTTAGTCGGTCACTAACAACACTGTGATTGTTGGGTCTGGTCACTAACAACACTAAATTTTGTTTTTTTTGGTCACTAACAACACTAATGTTTGTTAGTTGGTCACTAACAACACTGAGTTTGTTTTTTGGGGTCACTAGCAACTTGAGATTGTTTGGTCACTAACAACACGGATTGTTAATTCTGGCACTAAGCATATGTTTGTATCTGGTCACAAACAACACTGATGATTGTTGTTTGGTATTTGCAATACTGATGATGTTAGTTTGGTCACAAAAAACACTGATGATTGTTAGTCGGTCACAAACCAACATGATGTTTGTTAGTTGGTCACTAACAACCTGTGTGTTAGTTGGTCACTAACAACACTGAGATTGTTATTTTGGTCAAAAAAACCACGATGATTGTTATTTGGTCACAACAACACTGATGATTTTAGTTGGTCACTAAAACACTGATGATTGTTAGTCGGTCACCAAAAACATGATTTTTGTTATCGGGGTCATAAAACCTGATGATTGTTAGTCTGGTCCTAACAACACTTTTATTGTTAACCCTTTGATGTTTTCCCCGACTATAAATCGTTTTAGGGCCAATGTTTCTGACGTAATTACTAAATAATTTCTGGGCTTAAATAAAGGGGGAGAAGCTGGTGGGCCCAAATTGAAAAAGGGTCTTGTGGTCAGTGTCCCCACCACATAAAAAAAACCCTTCGCACACTTTGCGTAATGAGAAAAAAAAAACCTTTTTTTTTTGGAAAAAAAACAGACTTTGGGGGTGTTTTTTCGTATGTATTTACGTTGTATTCGCGTTTTCATGGTCTTAGGGATAAAAGGGAAAACTATTACAAAAAGAGATGTTTTTTCATTATTTTTTACGATGAAAACCCCTTAAAACTGACTAAAAGAGGGAATTTTTCGATTTTTTACCAATGTAAAGAGAAAATAAATCCCCCAAGCCAAATTTCCCGAACTGGGGAGTCTAATATTCTTTCACTAGTGCAGAATTATTTATCCATTTTTACAAAAATGGAGTTGCTAAAGAAAATTTTTGTATTTTTTTGTTAATAAAAATCAAAATGAAAAAATAAAAAATATAAGGGGGGCCTAAAATGGATAATGAAAAAGCAATGTTATTTTAGTCCCACGAATGTTACCTTGTTTATTCTGGACCCTATTTTGAAATTGGATTTTTTTTTTTTTTGGTTAAAATTTGGCCCAATTTGAAATTTCTGACCACCATATTGGGTATCCAAATTAGTAAATGGGGGGTTTTCTTGTATCAGGATGATAAAATGAGTTCAAAAGAAATAGCTATGAGTTTGGTAACTGGAACAAGGGAATTGGCTAAAAATGGGCTAAAGTCGGCAAAATCGCTGTAGCTATGTCGCGAGACTGCTTTTTCGGGGGACAAAATTCCACGAGTTTCGCCCAAATTTCAAATTTTTTGGGTGTCATTCCATGGGGAAAAAGATTCTCTATCTTTTAAAAGAAAAAATTTTTTTTTTTTTTTTTTTTTCAGAAAATTGAGCGACTAAATGACATTTTTAGAGAGGGGCTGAAACAGTCAAAGGGTTATTGGCCCCAAAAACACGGGAAAACAGCCTTTTGCATTTTTAATTGACCTTTATTGACAACTTTTTCCCCAACAGGGGGTTTTCAAGCCAAAAACAGATCTACCTGGGGTGGAGGTCGCGAGTATTTAATTCGGGTTCAGAATGTTGAGGTCAGGTGGGAATGGTGCTTTGAGATTGCTGGGTGGGTTATAGGGGCTAAAATTTGGGGGTAGTTTGGGGGGGGTTTGGAAAATTTGTGACCCAGACCTTCTGCAGGTTCTAGTTCTTATGTGGGATAGCGATAAAGAAGTTTTTGGGCAAGTGGTTCAGCTAAGTTATAAAAGCCTTTGTTCTGGTTAAAATTGTTGGTTAAGAATAAGCGATGATTCCGGGGTTTTTTCGGTATTGATGTTGTTTTCTGTGGCAATAAGTCTTGATTTTTGGGGAAAACTTGCCTATTTCATTTTGTATTATAGTTAATAATAAAAGATTAAAAGGGAAATTTTCCCCCACAAACAAAAACTGAATTTTTTAAATTTTCATGGTGACACTTTTGAAGTGTCAGAGGGGTGATTCCTGTTAGCGATGAATTTTTTTAGCATGGGGTTTAGGCCCCTAACTCCTCGAAAGGAGGAGAGGGGTACTTGTCCCCCCTATGTTGATGCCGTTACCAAAATTCCTACCTTGGAACCTGTTGCCCCGAGCAGTCCAACTTATTCTTTCTAAAACAAAATTTTTCCCCAACTTAAAGCATTGCTATGATTATGTCTTTTTTGAATTTTCAGTACAAATCCCTTTTTAAAAGATTTAGAAGGGGCTATAAAATGGGTTCTTTTGCCCTTAACCTTTGACGTTTTTATGTATTTACCCTTCGAGCCACCGTGTTGAAATTTAAGCCCCCATTTTTTTGAGGAATGGGTCTGATGGTGGTGGCCCCCTGTGAAAAAAAACGGGGAATCAGTGGTGCTTGTGGGGCGTACATAAGAACATAGAATTAGGAACCGCAGAAAGGCCCACTGGCCCTACGAGGCAGGTCCTTTTCAAAACGCATCTACCTAAAGCTACTCAAGAAATAATCCCGTACCCCTTGACACCATCAAACCCAGCCCCCCCCACTCATATTTGTCCCAAACTTTTCTTAAAAACACCCAAGGGCCTAGCCTCTTCACCCCCTGGGAAGAAGGTTCCAGCATCCAAAAACTCTGTTAGGGAAAACCCGTACTTTTCTATGTCCTTTCAAATTAAATTTTTCAAATTAAATCCCTTATTCCTGGTTCTACCCCCAGTACTTTATTAAGTTCCCTTTTTTATGCCCGTCATCCCTTATCCCTTTAAGAATCTCCCCCCTTCTAGCCCCTCCGAGAGTGGAGATTTAGGGTTTAACTGTCTTCAAGGGGGGGTTTCCCTTCACGTAAAACATTTTTCATTCTTCTCTGTTGTTCTTAATGAGTCTATTCCCTCTGTTAAGGGGACCCAAAACTGGCAGCTAAACTAAAAGAGGCCCCACAGTGATGTATAGAGCTGTAAAATAATTTGGACTTTTCTTTATTTCTTTTTAGATAAATTTCCAAATAAACGTTGGCCTTGTTGCGCACACTAAGCACTGCTTTTTGGCTTTTGATTTTGCTTACCCTGACTCCCAAGTCTTTTTCCATTCTGTATGAAAGCTCTACTTTACCCAGATTATATTCGGGGTTATTTATTACCCAAAGGGGAAGTACCTTACACTTATCCCCATTAAAATTTATTGCCATTTTTCAGACCAAGAATTAATTTGTTTAAAACGTCCCGGAGTTTATTGATATCCTCCTCAGAGGAATTTCGGACTTTGTTTTCATCAGCAAAATTTAAAATCATGTCACTTAATCCTTCTCAAGGCATTAATGTAAAATTTTGAACAGGAGAGGGCTAAAATGATCCTTGTGGAATGCCCTAGGACTAAACCCCATTTTGATTTCATCCAAAGGTAACTCCTTGCTTTTATTGGAAGCCCTGCTCAATCCTGCTAGAACTTTACCCCTTTTTACCGAGCTGCCACTTTTCTTAAGAGTCTCTTTGAGGTACTCTTCGAAGGCTTTTTCTAAAATCCAAATAAACAAAATCAATTCCTATCACTGTCAAATGCCTCAAATTTTTTTTGAAGAAGCAGTTTTTTTCAGGGGGGACGACTTCCTTTAATCTGCTGAGTTCATTTATCAAGTTATGCTCTTCAAGGTGACTTTGAAAAGTCAGCTATAATTGATTTTAAAAAACTTGCCCCCCCATAGATGTCAGGCTTATTGGACGGTAAAATTTAAGGATGGGCTTATCCCTGATTTGAATAAGAAACCCCTTAGCCATTTCCACAACTCTGGCACAAACTGGTAAAGGGGGACGATTGAAACACTCGTTAATGGGGACCAAGCTCCATTTGCATCCTTAATACCCTTGAAAAAAAACTCATCGGGTCCCCGGGGTTATTTTGTTTCATTTGTCTTTTTTTTTTAACCTTTTCCCGTGACAGAATATTAGTTAACTTAAATTCATCAGGAATAAATTTTGTTTAAATTCTGGGAATCATTTACGCTTCCTGGTTAAAAAATGATTAAAAATAGTCATTAAATAAGGAAACATTTGTTCATTATCCTCAGCTGTCCATTCCCGATTTTAGAGGCCTACTTTTTCCGTCACCTTCGTCCCTTTCACTTGAAAAAAACCCCCCTTGGGGAAAATTGCCTTTGATTCCCTTAGCAACTCTAATTTCATATCAGTTTAGCCTTTCTAATGCCTTTTTTTTTCTCTTTTAGTGAAAATATCGGGCATAAGGGTTTAACCCCTCCTTTCTGATCGCCCATAAATTCCCTTTTTTCCCCCAATAGATGCTTTAGCCTCCGTTAAACCCCTTTTGGGCGTTATTATTGACCTAATTTCTCTCTGGGAATGTTATTTCTCTGGGCATGGTACATTATTAAGAAAACAATCAAAAAGCAGTCCCCTTTATTTTCTAATTGATTATTGTCAATAAAAACATTAGTAGATAACCCCAATCAAGATTAGACAGATGTTCCCCAAGTCCATTAAATCGGCAGAAGAAAATCGGGTTTTACGTATTTTATTTTTTTGCATTCCAATTAAAGCTAAAAGTGGTGGGTTTTTTGATCACTTGCGCCAAGCCTTTTAGGGGTTCAGATTATTTACAGTGTTCCCTTTTTTGACAAGTAGGTCTAGCAAATTATTACCCCCGGGGGCTCGTTAACTCTGTTTCAGAAAAAGTCCTGAACTGTTTCCCGAAGCACTGGACTTTTTAATACCCGTCAAAAAATTCCAGTCAATTTGGCTAAAGTTAAAATCCCCTACTATGACTTGTTAAATGTGTCCAGAAGCCCTAACAATTTTTTCCCCAAAAAAGTCTCCCCCATGTGACCAAGCTGGGGTCGGTATATTACACCCGAAAAGTTTTTCTTGACCCTCCCGAAATTACCCCAAACAGACTCTGTTATGCTCCATCATTTTTTTACCCGTTTTTTAAAACAATAATTAATATTTTTCGAACATACAATGCACCCCCCCCCCCTTCCCCTTACACTTCCACATGAACAACTTAAATCCCTGAATATTTAAAATCGCAGTCATATCCCCACTCTTTAATCATACCCCCTTTTAGTTAAAGCAATGTATAAAGTTCCGCACTTGTACCAAAATAGTTCATTAATTTTTTTTTGCACTTTGACTGTAGCATAAAAAACCCTCAATTTTTTTCTTCTGCACATTTTTCCTATTCATCTTTGTTTTTACCAAATTTTTGAAATTATATTCCCCCGGTTACCCAGACAGTTACTATTTAAGATTCTTAAAAACAACATAAGTCAAAATATCCATACTCATTATTAATCATTTCTAAACCCCTGCCCCCTTAAATAATCAGTTTAAAGCCTAACAACCCCCCAACTGGTTAGCAAGAAAACCCCACCTGCCCCGGATAAGGAACCCCATCCCTGGATACTGTATTTCGGCCCCTAGAAGTTGTCCCCGTTTCAATGAAGGTACTGCATTATCCCTACAGGGGTTTTTCCAGCAACAATTAAAACCAAGTCTGGACAACCATTCATTCCAACACCTTTTTTTGGCAAAAAACCCATATAACGGGTGCCCCCCCCTTCCTCCTAATATGTCTATAGCTGTCCTAACTTTAATAAATCCCATTTACGTTGCCCACATCATTGCCCCCAGCCGAGGCAAAAAAAAGGATTTATCCCATTACCGTTCATTGTTGTCAAGGGGGCAACAATGTTCCACCCCCGCCCCAGAAAACATACCTTTTTTTACTCCTGTCCTTCAAGCGAATGCCCTATTCCCCTGTATCTAACCCGGCTTTCCCAACAACAACAATTTCTTTTCCTTTTTTGTTCTCGTGACGATCCCCCGTAGTCGACTCCATTTGTCGGGGGAGCACCAGAAGCGTTGGGGGTTTCCAAGGGAGTTTTCCCCGCAGTCTCTTTTTGGAAAAAATTTAAAAACAAATGCATTAAAAAGTGACCCTTTTTTGACAACTTTCACCCCCCCAAAGGGGGTTTTTCAAATCACAACGGACTCCTGGGGGTTTGGGAAGGTCGAGAGTTTTATAATATGTTTGGGGGCAGGTGGAGAAGCTGCAGTGTGATTTCCGGTGGGGGCAGGTTTTGGGTAGCTTGGCAGGGGTATTGACAAGTTGTGAGTGACCTTCTGCAGGTTCTTGTTCTTTTGTGGGATGCGATGAAGAATTTCTTGGCGAGGGTTCAGCTATGTTATAGAAGCCATTGTTCTGGTTGAAAGGGGTTGGTTATAGGGATAACGTTTTTTTTCCAGGTTTCTTCTGTATTGAGTGTTGTTTTTTTGGGGTTTTGTCTTGGGGTTTCTGTAGTTATTAAATGGTTGTGGGGAATTGCGAGGGTTGTACAAGGAAACCTTTGGTATCGTCAGTCCGGGCTTGCATATTGGTGTTTTTAAAAATAGGGTTTTTGGGGGGGTCTCTTGATTTTTTCCCCCCATAAAATTTGTTGAGTCATTAAAAGGGTTTATGTAAACCCCTTTGCAGGGGATGAGGTTTTGCCCCGGTCTACTATGGTGATGCCTTGTTGGTCGGGTTGTGGGGGTAGATACTTGGAATGATGTTTTGGCAAAGATTTTTGGAAAACTTGTTTGGCAAGGGAGTTGGGGGGAAGGATTTTGTATCTCTTCTGGGCAGTGTTTCTCGGGGTTTGTTTTGAAGAGTTTAATGTTCGCCTTTCTGCGTCTCGATGAAGTGCGAGGATAGGGTTTTTTGGGGAAAAATACTTTTTTAAATTTAAATAGGGGCATTTTTCCTAAAGGAACTGTTGCTGCAGTTTCGGGTGCACGCGGGAAAGAACCCTATAATTACCCCAAGTTTGGTTTTGGGGGTGTGGTGAGAGTAGAATTGGAGAAGATCGTTTTGGTTGGGGGGTTTTTTGATAGATTTTAAAAACGAATTTCGTGGTCAGCTTTGCAGAGTAGTAAAATAAAGGGAAAGGGAAAAGAGTGTTGTGGGAATTCTTCTTCAAGTGTAAAATGGATTAAAGGCTCGACCTGGTTGAGCTGTCTTGGAGAGCTTAAACCGTTGAAAGCGTTTAGGAGTTATGAGGGGAATGCCCGTCAAATTAACGGAGCCGGGTTTGGACAGACGAAGGAATAATGGTGGAGAAAAACGTTCGGCTTCTAGATGTTCCTTTGTATAGGTTGCCGGATGCACTGGTGGCGCCCCCTGGGTAGCCCAAAAAAGTTGTTTAAAAGAGGGATTTTCAAAAAGAGAAACATTTTTAAAGCCAACACATAGTTCAACAGGTCAAAATAAAAATCGCTGGCTGGAATGGGAAGATAAAGTGAGTCTTTAAATTTTTCCCCTGCGAAAGAGATCGATGGTTGTTTATTTAGGTACTTTAGTGAACAGGGAAGTCACTTTCCAAGGGGGAAAAGTTTCTTTTTCCCTGATGTTGATGTTGCGAAGGGGATTGAAAAGATAAACCTGAGTGTTTGATTGTGGGACTGATATTTCCCCAAAGATTTTTGAGAGGTGTTTGGCGAAAAATTTGAGAGTGGTGGGGACCGGGCCTTTTCCCGAGGATTTGGGCCCCCTTGGGGGAAATACCGGGGCTTGTGAGTTTTTTGGGAAAGGCCCGTAATTCGGGGAAAGGTCTGGGGTTGTGGGCTTTGGTGTGCAGAATTTTTTTCGAAAAAGACAAAAATTTTTTCGTGATTGATCCAAGAAATGGTCTTCCCAAAGATCTACTCCCCTCAAAATTGCCAACATAAAACCCCCTTTTCTCTGCTAAGCTGGGAAACCCTACCTTGAAGAGTGTGCGATGACTTAAAAAAAGCTAAAAAGGAAGTTTTTCCCCAAAAGCCAAAACACTGGCAAAACACCCCGGGGAAACATGAACAGCCCGCACCCCCCGAAACCCATTCGCAGCAGGGGTTCCCACAGGAATGTTCAACAGAAAAAACCCGGACTTATTTGGAAAATACAAACACTCTGCGAAAATTTTGAAATTTGGAAAATTTTTGGGGGAAAGCCCTGAAATTATTCAAAATCTTTTTTCCGTCCATTTGTCAACCACAAAAAATGAACCCCTCACCCTTTAGGCTCAAATTCGCAACAGGAATTAACGAAACCTAAACAAGCCCTAAATTTTCACCGCCAAAACTACAGAACAATGACTCCGATTCCCAAAAAGGCTATCTTCAAGGCACTTCCCACCCGCCATCTCAAAGGGCAGCCCCCAAAATTTTCATACCTCAACGTTACATAAATGACTAAAAGGTTTAGCAAAAGGGACAAAAACCATCAGGGTACCACCGCTGATAAGGGGGGGGTGTTGTTATTATAAACACTGACGTTTAAAAAGGAAAAAAGGTTTAAAATTATTTAAATTGCCCCGGGATACCTAAAAACCTCTCAAACAAACCCAAGTGGAAAAACCTCACAAAAACTTTTCTTAAAGGGATTTTCGCCCGCATTCTGAGGGGCTCGAACAAGGGAAAAAAAAATTCTGCACCCATCCCCAGCAACCCCCCAACCCGGGCCAGAATGTAGGGCCTGCCAAAGACTCACAAGCCGGGTATCCCACTGGGGCCATACCCGGGGAAATAGGCAGTGCTCCCCCCCAGCTCTCGGGGAAATTCCCTCCCCAAAAAAACCCTCTTAAACTTTTGGGGGCACTACCCAGTCCAGCACATCTCAAACATCAGGTGTTTTTCCCCCCCCCCCAATGGGATTCGAAACCTTTTCAACATCGGAAACAAGAAATTTTCCCCACCCTTGTGTGACTTCCCTTTTCACAAAAGTACCTACTAAACAAGCCATCGTCTTTTGCGCAGGAAAATTGAGATCACTTGATTTTCCCTTTTTCCCCACCCAGCTTTTTCCCTCGACCTTTTTGGAATATGGGGTTGGCTTTAGGGTTTTTTTCTCTTCGAAAAACCTTTTTTCGGCCAAAACTTTTTGGGTTTACCCATGGGTTCCCCAATCAGTGCGTCCGGGGAAACCTATAATGGAAATCTAGAAGCCAAACGTTTCTCCCATTTTTCCCTTTTCGTCTGCCCACCGGGGCCCCGTTATTTTGAGGGACTTTTCTCCTCATAACTCCAAAATGCTTTAAAACTTTTCAAGTCCCCAAAGACAAGCTAAACCCAGGTCGAGCCTTCAATCCAGTTAAACCTTGAAAGAAATCGGAAAACATCTTCCTTTTCCTTGTTTGGTTTTACTCTGAAAAAGTGACCACGAACTTCTTTTTTAAAATTTCTATCAAAAACCCCAAAAAAAACCAAAACGATTTTTCCCCCTTTTCTACTCTCACCCACGACCCCAAAAACCAAACGGGGTTTAATTATAGGCTTCTTCCTGCGTGCACTCAGAATCTGCAGAAAGACCCCCTTGGGGGGAAAGAATGCATTTTAAAAATTGAACAATTTATTTTCCAAACCCCCACTTCCTCGCCCACTTCATCAGAGGGCTGCAGACGGCGAGCATTAAAATCTTTAAACCCCCCAGAGGGAAAACACTGCCGAGAAGAGATACAAAGCCCCCTTTCCCAAACCAAAAACCATTGCCAAAAAATTTTCCAACATTTTTTGCCAAAAAATTTATTCCAATTTTCTTTTTTTCCTCCACAACCAGACCATCAAGGGGCTAAACCAAATGTGGGAAAACAAAGGGCCCCATCCTCTGCAGGGGTATTCATTTTAAAACCCCTTTTAATGACTGCAAAAATTATAGGGGGGGAAACATCAAGAGAAATCCAAAAACGTATTTCAGAACACCCAAAATTTCAAGGGAGGACTGCGATACAAGGAATGCCTGTGTACAAAAAATTTGCAATTCAACAAACCCTTTTTTTAAATTAAATACAGAAACCCAAAACTTATAGCCCAGAAGACAACATCAATACAGAAGAATCCCGGATTTATGTTTATCTCTTTAACCCAAAAATTTCAACCCGAAACCCAAAGGCTTTATAAAAAGCTGAACCAAATCGCCAAGGGTTCTTCATCGCTATCCCACTTAAGAAAAATTGAAAAACTTTCAGAGGTCTACTCAAAACTTTTCCAATTTCCCCCCCCAAGCACCCAAGGGCTCTAACCCCCCACCCGGTAGGGTAATCAGCTGCAGCCCTTTCCATAACCTTAACATAATTAAATACTCTGTACCTTCCAACCCCAGGTAGATTTTTTTGTTTTTTGACTTGAAAAAGCCCTTGTGGGGTTGAAAACGTTTTCAAAAAAGGATCACCCTTTTCTGCATTTGTGTTTATATTTCCATTGTGCGGTATTTTTATACCATTTATTTTCCCCTCAGTCCTTTTTTTTTTCTTCCGTTTTGGCTTTCATTGTTTTTTCTTGTTTGTCAACTTCGTCGTCCCCTGTGTTCCCCGCCATGACCAAAGTTTCCCTTCTTTAACCTGTTGGACCGAAAAAAAGGGAGGGTTACTACGAAACCTCTTGTTTTTTCCCCGGGCAATCGCCGTATTCCATCTTCGCTGCCTTTAATTCTTCCTTTGGTTTCTGGTAAAGTTTGCGAAAGGAAAAGGGTTTTTTGTTCAGTCCCCGGGAAACAAACAACACTTTTTCACAGAGTTAAGTAAGGTACCACTGTTAAGTTTCAGGTCACCCCTGAGTTTTGTACAGGTCACCCTTTGGGAGCCATTTTCACCCTGCCTCACGGAAGAAGTACCCCACCCTCGGCGGATTGGAGGTCAGGTTAAAGCTACCCCCGGGGTTTTGCCTCAAAACACCCCACTTGGGAAAATGTGAAGTTTAAAAAAGAAAAATAAGGGAAAAAAAAAAAGTAGGAACACTGCAACAGGCCTGCTGGGGCCCCAAATTGGGGAAAGGGCCTTCACCCAAAACCCCAAACCCCCTAACAAAAACAAATGCACCCCAAACAATAAGCTCAGGGGGCAAGTCCGGGCCCCAAATCCAACCCCTCTTTACTCCCTTTTACTTATTTATCCCGCCTTTAAATTTTAAATTTCCCCAAACAAATAGTTTTTTTAAAAAAGAAAGGAGGAACACTGCAATAGGCCGTTGGCCCATATTGGGGGGGGTCCTTTACAAATCCCCCCTAACAGCTAAATGTATACCCCAAACAATAAGCTTTGGGGAAAAAAGTTTACCGTGCAAGGGGCCCCTTTTAAAACCAAAACCCCCTTTCCAATGTATTTTTCCAACCCAAATTTGAAAAATACCAATGTTTTAGCTTTGATACCCTTTTAGGGTTGGATTTGAGTGGGGGCTTTCACATCAAGCTTTTTTTTGGGTAAACATTAAAATTGGGTTGGGCAAATGTTTTGTTAGTGGGATGAATTGTAAAGGGGCCTGTTAGGGAAAGGGCCAACAGGCCTGCTGCAGTTTTTCCTTTCCTTTTTTTATGTTTTTGTAAATCTATTTTTAAAATAGGAAAGTGGCCCTTTAAGTGACCTAGAGCCTAAAAATTAAAAAAGGGGGAAAAACCCCGCGCGGCCTTTGGCCCATCTAGGCAGGTCCTTTACAATTCCCTCCCCCTAACAAAAAATTTTCCCAACCTAAATTTTTAAGCTACCCCCCCCGAAATTTTTTGGGATTTTTATACCCTTTTTGCACAACCAAGAAATTTAAACCTGATTGGGAAGTCCCACTCAAATCCAAACCCCCCTCACTATGCTTTATTTCCCAAACCCTTTTCCCCTTTTGGAGGGGGATTTCCCCCTTTCCCAAAAAGTAAAACCCCTTTCCCTCCTCCTTCCCCCCTGTCTTCCATTCATCAACAATAGCCCTTTAATAAAGGTAACTGTCAAGTTTGAAAGTTCATTTTTTGTTTCATGTAAATTATCTAAGGGTTAAAAAAAAAAGGGTTTTTGGATAATTCTGGGTTTTCAGGAACGGATTAATTGTATTTACATTATTTTTTGGGGGAAAAATTTAAATTTGAAAAAAGAAAATTTGGGAAAAAGTAGCACCTCCCGGGAAAAAATTAATTACAAAAAAAAGAGGGGGAAACCCCTGTAAATTACGTCAAACACGGGGGACCCGTAAGACGTATAGATTCGACCCCGACGTCAAAGGGTTTAAACAAAATGTCTATAAAAAAATTACACTTACAAAAACTTCAATAAAACATTTAACACTTGCATAAAAAAGTTCGAGTTTTGGGGTTTTTATACAAAAATTTAAAGTGGGCCCAGTTTATTTTTTTTATTTTGGGGTTTTTATTTTATTATTTTAATATGGCTTCTCAAGGGGGTTTAAAAAAAAACACTTTAGTGTTTTAATATGTTCCTGGGCACCGCACAGGGGTTGGGAAGTTTACTTAGGTACGGTAACATAAGTAAATGTACCCCCGGGTTTGTTTCAACTCCCAACTCGAATTAAATTATGTAAGTGTATTATTGTAAGTGCTTTTGTAAGTGTATTTTTGGGGGTCTGAAACAAACTAATCTAATTTACATTATTCCTTATGGGAACAAATTCATTCGGTAACGGCACACAAACAGCCTTCTGAATGAATTATGGCCAAAACTTGGGGTACCACTGTATAATTATCAGAGTATATTATGAAATAACTTCAAAACACTTGAAATTTTGGAAAGTTTCCAAACATTATGGAGAGAGACAGTGCTCACGGAGAGTGTAAACAAACTGGGTGGCACTTGCTTTATTAGAAAGACAGAGAGCCATATAGAAAGTTTTGGTCATAATTTGAAATTGCTGTATTAGCTGAACACCATAAGGCAAAATGCCGTAAAACTGAGCCCTACTGTACATTACACTCATTATTTACCTTATAATATTTGTAGTCTTAATGGTCTCAATGTAGGGTGAGAGATGAATAGTATTTATTTGTAGAAAGTCGGGTGTGAGAGGTATGGTAGCCCACCTGGCCAATCCACCCACCCGTAATATACTCCAACATTGAAAGTCCCCTAAATTACTAAGAATTCAATTCAATTCAATTCAAACTTTATTCTCTATAAGTATTACAATGCTGAGTTTACAGAATTTGGTTATTGTGTGGTTTACATGTAGTAAAATAATAATTACAGAGTGTACCACTAGAACGCCTAGCATGGCTAGGCATTTTGGGCAGACTTATATTAAATCTTAGGTTTAAAATGTTACAAAATTATGAGATAAGTTGGTATTATGGCTAAGTGACTAAATACTAGTTGTGAGTTTAGCAATGTGAATGCTTTTGTTTTGGCACTATACATAGTTTCAGTATTGGAGTATCACAGGCCAACTTATGACTAGTTAAGATTCATTATTTTGAGATTGAGACTGATATTTCTGTTTATGGTCAAATGGGTGAGTGAGTGTAAGTGTGAACCACCAGGTGGTATAGGTGGTATTCGTATTATTAGTTGACAGGGTGTATCAGGGAGATAAGATGTTTTCTGATGGTAGTTTTGAAGGTGATGAATGTGTCTGCAGTTTTGGAATTTTCAGGTAGGGTGTTCCAGATTTTAGGGCCTTTGACATACATTGAATTTTTGTAAAGGTTTAGTCGGACACGGGGAATGTCATAGAGATGTTTGTGTCTGGTGTTGTGCCTGTGGGTTCTGTCACAACTATGAAGAAAGCGTTTTAGGTCAAGGTTAATATTGGAATTTAAGGTCCTGTAGATGTAGATTGCACAGTAGTAAGTGTGGATGTACTGAACAGGGAGTAAGTTTAGATCTATGAAGAGTGGGGGGGTGTGTTGCCAGGGATGGGATTTGGTGATTATTCTTACTGCGGCTTTTTGTTGGGTTATTATTGGCTTTAGGTGTGTTGCTGCAGTTGAACCCCAAGCACAGATAGCAATAGGTGAGGTATGGATATATAAGTGAATGGTATAGTGTGAGAAGGGCAGTTTGCGGCACGTAGTATCGTATCTTGGAGAGGATCCCAACCGTTTTGGATACTTTTTTGGTTATGTGTTGGATATGGGTGCTGAAGTTCAGGTTGTTGTCGAGGTATAGGCCTAGGAATTTGCCCTCATTATGCCTGGTAATTAGAGTGTTGTCGATCTTAATGTTAATTTGCGCATCTCCTGCTCTGCTACCAAACATAATGTAGTAGGTTTTGTCAATGTTAAGCGTAAGTTTATTGGCTGTCATCCAAGTCGATATTTTGATCAGCTCCTCATTAACAATGGTGTTGAGGGTTGCAAGATTAGGGTGAGAGATGACATAAGTCGTGTCGTCAGCAAAGAGAATGGGGTTCAGGTGTCGAGATACGTTTGGAAGATCATTGATGTATATGAGGAAGAGAGGGGACCAAGGACACTTCCCTGCGGAACTCCAGTATCAAGTGGCTGTGTTGTTGATGCTGTGTCTTTAATGGTGACATACTGATACCTATTAGTAAGGTAAGATTTGAAATATAGCAAGCACATGGCCTCTTATACCATAATGGTCAAGTTTGTGGAGTAGGATGCTGTGGTCTACTGTGTCAAAAGCTTTCCTTAGGTCAATAAAAATTCCTAGTGGATATTCCTTATTTTCCAATGCTGTGTAAAGCAGATCTAGCATTTTTATAATTGCATCGTTAGTGCTTTTATTTTTCCTGAATCCAAATTGGCAGGGGTTGAGTATGTTTTGTGACGTTATAAATGAATATAGTCTCCTGTGCACGAGTTTCTCAAAGATTTTGGATAGCAATGGTAAGTTTGATATTGGCCTATAGTTGTTTAAATCTGTAGGGTCACCACCTTTATGTACTGGTGTAACCCTTGCTGTCTTGAGTAGTTTCGGGAAGGTGCTAGCTTCTAGTGACTTGTTAAAAAGCAATGAGAATACTATGCGAGAGGACATGGGCCACTCTCTTGTACAATAATGGTGGGACATGAGACAGATTCCCTGAGTTATTTTTAAGTGGCTTTATAATCTCAGTGACTTCCGTGGGCTCAGTTGGAGCAAGATAGAAGGAATTGGAAATTCCCATCTAGGTAGTCCCCGGCATGGGCATTGGTTACGTGAGATTTTATTGGCGAGATTAAAACCTATGGTTGAGAAGAAGTCGTTTATCTTGTTAGCTGTGTCGGTGGGTTGCAGTGGTGTTTCATTAGGTTTAGTTAGGACAATATTCTTGTTTTTTTTCAGTATGTGGGTCCCTAGAATCTGAGAGAGTGTTTTCCAGGTCTTTTTTATATCTCCTCTTGTGTCAGTGAATCTACTGTGAGTAGTATAGTTGTTTGGCTTTCTTTATTACTTTGGTGAGGACTGATGATAGTGTTTAAGAATATCTTTGTGTATTAAGCCCTGTCTATATTGCTTTTCATATTGGTGTTTCTTATCAATGGATTTCAGAATGGTGCTGTTAGCCATGGGCAACCAAGCCGTTTGTTAGTGATCTGTTTCGTTTTATAGGACAATGTTTGTTGTATAGTCTAAGTAGTTTGTTAAGAAAAATGTCTGTCCAGTCGTCAATACCATTGGCCTTGGAGAATTCTGTAGGCCAGTCAGCAGTCTCTAGGTCAGCTGTGAACTTTCTTATTGAGGCCTCATATGGAGTCTAAATGAGACTTTGTTGTATTCAAGTGGTGGTTTACTAATGTTTGTCAAGAGGAAGGTAGGGTAGTTTGGTCTGTAGTGCTATCTGTGATTAATCCCTGATTTAAGGGGGGCTAGTATATTGGTCCATATGTGGTCTATTATGGTTGCACTTGTTTCAGTGAGTCTGGTTGGTTTTAGTTATTGTTGTATGAGAAGTGTGTTGTTCATCTTGTTGATGAAATCAGTTACAGGCAGATCATCTAGTAGGCCAAGGTTGATGTTGAAGTCTCCAGCTAAGAGAAGGTGGTGCTTATTCATTTGTCTGTTTGTTATTAGTGCCTTTAATTTCTCACTGAAGTTTGGGATGTTAGTGTGGGGTATCCGGTAAATGGCACCGATTGTTTATAGGCGTCTTAAGGTTTTTTACAGTAAAATTAGCAAAAAATGTATTCTCCATATTCATCACTAAAGCAATTGGTGCTGATACAAGATAATTGGTTAGAGTAATAGATTGCATACCACCCCCAACTTGGTTATGGTCTGCAGTTGTGGATTGCTGTGTATCCTGGTAGAGGGTAGATATCTATTGTGTCCTGTTTTAGCCAGGTCTCGGTAAGAATAATGCAGGAGAAGGGTGTCTTTAGTGATTCAAGGAGTGCCAGGAGGTCATCATAGTGTTTGCTTAAGGACCTGATGTTGTAGTTAAGTACTGATTGACTTTTATCATTGTTTAGGATAGTGCTGGCTTGTGATGCTGTGTAGTAAAGGCAGTTACTTTCCATAGGTTTTGATTGTGTGTCAGATTATGGAGGTTTAGATCAGGGTCAACGTTATCAATCATCTTCTAAGTTTAAATTATGGTTGTTTATATCCTGAGTTGTGTGTTGAGTTTTAGTACTGATATCTGTAGTGGTGGGAAGTTTGGACAAGTATATAGCTATAGCATTTTGGTCATGTAGAGTATAGTCACTAATACACATAATGAAGTTGGTGTTGTCTATGTGTTGTGCTGGAATGAGCTAAAGTACAACTAGGTATAAACTAGTAATATAAAAATACAAATTAAAAATAGCACAAGACTCTCACTTGTAATTGCACTAAGGTCTAATGTAATGACTTTGGTATAGTCTATGTATTGAGCTAGAGTGAGCAATAGTACAACTAGGTTTAATCTAATAATGTAGAAATACAAATTAAAAATAGCACCAGGTTCTCACTAGTAATTACACTATGGTCTAATATAATGACTTTGGTACTGACTATGTATTGAGCTAGAATGAGCTATAGTACAACTGAGTTTAATCTAATGATATAAAAAAGGCACAAGACTCTCAGTTGTAATTGCACTAAGGTGTTATATAAGTTGTTTACAAGAATTAGAGTATAACTAGATTTAAATTGACAAGATAAAATATACAAGTTAAGGTAGCAAAAGAATAAAAAAAGTAGAAAAAAAAAAAAATATGAGGTAGTTGGTACTAGTTAGCAAAAGATAGTTAAGGGCCTTGAACAATAATATAATTGAAATATACACTAATTGCACACACAATATAGTCACTAAGATATGAAAACAATCTTAGAGTAGGACTTACAATATAAACTTTTTTTTTTTTTTTTTTTATTATCACACCGGCCGATTCCCACCAAGGCAGGGTGGCCCGAAAAAGAAAAACTTTCACCATCATTCACTCCATCACTGTCTTGCCAGAAGGGTGCTTTACACTACAGTTTTTAAACTGCAACATTAACACCCCTCCTTCAGAGTGCAGGCACTGTACTTCCCATCTCCAGGACTCAAGTCCGGCCTGCCGGTTTCCCTGAATCCCCTTTATAAATGTTACTTTGCTCACACTCCAACAGCACGTCAAGTATTAAAAACCATTTGTCTCCATTTTACTCCTATCAAACACGCTCACGCATGCCTGCTGGAAGTCCAAGCCCCTCGCACACAAAACCTCCTTTACCCCCTCCCTCCAACCCTTCCTAGGCCGACCCCTACCCCGCCTTCCTTCCACTACAGACTGATACACTCTTGAAGTCATTCTGTTTCGCTCCATTCTCTCTACATGTCCGAACCACCTCAACAACCCTTCCTCAGCCCTCTGGACAACAGTTTTGGTAATCCCGCACCTCCTCCTAACTTCCAAACTACGAATTCTCTGCATTATATTCACACCACACATTGCCCTCAGACATGACATCTCCACTGCCTCCAGCCCTTTTCCTCGCTGCAACATTCATCACCCACGCTTCACACCCATATAAGAGCGTTGGTAAAACTATACTCTCATACATTCCCCTCTTTGCCTCCAAGGACAAAGTTCTTTGTCTCCACAGACTCCCAAGTGCACCACTCACTCTTTTTCCCTCATCAATTCTATGATTCACCTCATCTTTCATAGACCCATCCGCTGACACGTCCACTCCCAAATATCTGAATACGTTCACCTCCTCCTCCTCCATACTCTCTCCTCCAATCTGATATTCAATCTTTCATCACCTAATCTTTTTGTTATCCTCATAACCTTACTCTTTCCTGTATTCACCTTTAATTTTCTTCTTTTGCACACCCTACCAAATTCATCCACCAATCTCTGCAACTTCTCTTCAGAATCTCCCAAGAGCACAGTGTCATCAGCAAAGAGCAGCTGTGACAACTCCCACTTTGTGTGTGATTCTTTATCTTTTAACTCCACGCCTCTTGCCAAGACCCTCGCATTTACTTCTCTTACACCCCATCTATAAATATATTAAACAACCACGGTGACATCACACATCCTTGTCTAAGGCCTACTTTTACTGGGAAATAAATTTCCCTCTTTCCTACATACTCTAACTTGAGCCTCACTATCCTCGTAAAAACTCTTCACTGCTTTCAGTAACCTACCTCCTACACCACACACTTGCAACATCTGCCACATTGCCCCCCTATCCACCCTGTCATACGCCTTTTCCAAATCCATAAATGCCACAAAGACCTCTTTAGCCTTATCTAAATACTGTTCACTTATATGTTTCACTGTAAACACCTGGTCCACACACCCCCTACCTTTCCTAAAGCCTCCTTGTTCATCTGCTATCCTATTCTCCGTCTTACTCTTAATTCTTTCAATTATAACTCTACCATACACTTTACCAGGTACACTCAACAGACTTATATTATAAACTTATAATATAAAAATACAAATTGAAATGGTACTTGCAATTGCACTAGAGTCTGGTATATGTTGTTGACAAGATCAAGAGTATAACTAGATTTAAATTGACAAAATAAAATTCACAATTAAAGTACCAAAAGAATAATAGTAAAAAATAACAATGGTAATGTCTTGGTTATAATATGATAGTAAGATGGTAGACAGGTACACAGGTACAAAGGATAATATAAAGGTTGGAGTTGAATATACAAACTTGAAAATTTGGTATTAAAACAGATAAAGGTAATTAGACAAGTAATGGTTATTAAATGTCAAAAATGTTGAGAGTAAATTGAAATTATAGTAAAAATGGTAATTATTAATTTTAGTAAGTAATATCAATTGATAGTATTTAAAAAAATATGAGGTAGTAATATGGACAGAGAAAGTATCAATTCAGCTAATGTTTAAGCAAACAATAGTAAATAAGAAAATTACATAAGGTGACTTATGCATACTAGTAAAATCACAAAATGAGGTAGTTGATTATTTAATTACTTAGAGATTGTACTATGAAATTTGAACAATAATGGAGCAAAACATACACTACACTATGTAGGCTTTTAGGTTGGACATTGTTTAGTTATTCTCTGTAAGATTAGTATCCCTGAGAAATCGTGATAGATATTCTCGTTCGTGATTGTGTACAGTTGACCTACATTTGTTTTCCTAACTAGAATTTTCCCATCCCGTGTGAAGCATTGGTGTATTGTGTCATTATTCTCCCGCTTAAGTTTTCTGACTCTATACTGGAGGTTCTGACGTTTTTTGGTAAGACACTCGTTTATGTATACCTCTTTCTTTACTTTAATAGATGCAATAATTAAGTCTTTTTTCCTGTCATGTGAGTGGAATCTAAGCATAAAAACTTTTTCTACTATGGGATCCTAGTAACCTGGCTTCTTTTATTTCTGACTCTGGTACAATAACACTAGTTTTGGGCCTTTATGATCTGCAGAGTAATTTCTTTACTGTTTGTTTGGTTCATATCTCTGGGAAAAAGTGGACTGTTAACTATTACTGCGTCCGATAGTTTATCTTGTTCAGTTTTATCTTCTTGGAGAGCAAAGTAGTCACCTGAACTGGTTATCTAAGTTGTTCTTCCATTCTTTTACTGCTTCTTCAACCTTGTATTAAGAGATATTATTTGTTGGGTATGGCTATCTATGACTGTTTGGATGGTCTTGCCACAGTTAGTCATTCCTGGTGTTGATAACTTTTGTTCAAGACTGAGGATTTTGTTCTCGAGTTGTGTCATCCTGGTGTCTTGTTTTGTTAGCGTCCCCTGAAGGTTCATATTTTCAGTAACTAAGTTGGAGATGCATGTCTTTAGGGTATCGTGATCGTTGGTCATAAATGAGAGACTACTTGGTAGGTTCAATCCAGGGAAGAGAGGGGAGGATGGGCTGGTGGCAGCCATGTTTGTTGTTATTGTTGTGGTGTCGCCTTGAGTGGTGGTGAGTGGGGGTGGTTGCTGGGCCAGCGTCCTCCTGACTACACTTGTGAAATAGTTTGATTTTTCGGTGTTTTCTTGCTGGCCTTGGTGCTGTTTCCTCTTAGATTGCACCTCATAATACTACAGGAATTGTTGTAGTTAAGAAGTTGTAGTTATACAAAGTTTAGGGTTACATTGTTCGGCTGGCAGCGGGGTGTTGCTTTCGGTTTGTGGGCAGTCTTCCTTTGATCTCTATTATTTTCGATTTGTAGGTTTCACTGTTGGTAATCTTTGGTCATTCTGGGTGCTACATTGGGTAGTGCAGTTTTGCTTGTAACTAGGTCATCATAGGAGCATTGGTAGCTCTGATAGTTGGAGAAAAGTACGGAGCTTGGAGGTCGCTGCTGCCGCTGCCAAGAATGGTTGAAGGCCCTTGATTTGTATTCCCTGGAATGCAGGTGAGAGAGATACATGATAATACACACTAGGAAAATCCTAGAGGGATTTGTACCAAACTTGCACATGAAAATCACCCCCTATGAGAGCAAAAGAATCAAGAGGAGATGCAACATTTCCCCAATGAAAAGCAGGGGTGCCACAAGTACACTGATCAACCAAATCTTTTAGTGGGCTGCAGAAAACAATATAAAGTTCAGCGATGAGAAATTTCAATTACTCCGATATAGTAAACATGAGGAAATTAAAACTTCATCAGAGTACAAAACAAATTCCTTCCACAAAATAGAGCGATAAACCAACGTCAAATACCTGGGAGTGATCATGTCGGAGGATCTCGCCTTCAAGGACCATAACATTGTATCAATCACATCTGCTAGAAAAATGACAGGATGGATAATGAGAACCTTCAAAACTAGGGATGCCAAGCCCATGATGACACTCTTCAGGTCACTTGTTCTATCTAGGCTGGAATGTTGCTGCACACTAACAGCACCTTTCAAGGCAGGTGAAATTGCTGACCTAGAAAATGTACAAAGAACCTTCATGGCACGCATAACGGAGATAAAACACCTCAATTACTGGGAGCGCCTGAAGTTCCTGAACCTGTACTCCCTGGAATGCAGGTGGGAGAGAGACATGATTATATACACCTGGAAAATCCTAGAGTGACTAGTACCGAACTTGCGTACAAAAATCACTCACAACGAAAGCAAAAGACTCGGCAGATGATGCAACATCCCCCCAATGAAAAGCAGGGGTGTCACTAGCACGTTAAGAGACAATACAATAAGTGAAAGGGGCCCGAGACTGTTCAACTGGCTCCCAGCATACATAAGGGGAATTACCAATAGACCCCTGGCTGTCTTCAAGCAGGCACTGGACAAGCACCTAAAGTCGGTACCTGACCAGCCGGGCTGTGGCTTGTACGTTGGATTGCATGCAGCCAGCAGTAACAGCCTGGTTGATCAGGCTCTGATTCACCAGGAGGCCTGGTTACAGACCAGGCTGTGGGGATGTTGACCCCCGGAACTCTCCAGGTAAACTCCAGAGACAACATAATAAGTGTCTGGGGCTCAAGACTTCAACTCCCTCCCTGCATACATAAAGGGGATTACCAGTAAACCCCTGGCTATCTTCAAAAAGGCACTGGACAGGCACCTACAGTAGTACCTGACCAGCCGGGATGTGGTTCATACATCAGTTTGTGTGCAGCCAGCAGTAACAGCCTGGTTGATCAGACCCTGATCCACCATGAGGTCTGGTCTTAGACCGAGCCACAGGGCGTTGATCCCTGAAACCTTCTTCAGGTATACTTTAGGTAGAGGGATAAAATCCATATACAGTACACTCATTACTTACCTTAAAATATTTATAGTCTTAGCTCGTTAACTGTCCAAACGTAGATATACAGTGGACCCCCGGTTATCGGCTGTAATCCGTTCCTGAAGATCGGCTGATAACCGAAATGGCCGATAACCAAATTAATATTTCCCATAAGAATTAATGGAAATAAAATTAATTCGTTCCCATCAAAAATATTCACAAAAAAAATAATTTTTTTAACAATTATGTAGGTATTACATACCTTCATTGAAGGCTAATGCTGGCTTCTGGAAGATAGGGAGGAGGAAAGAGGGAGGAGTTAGTTTTTGGAATGGGAATCCCCCTCCATGAAGGCTTTAAGTAGTAGTGCCTTCTCTGGGGTTACTTCCCTTCTCTGTCTTTTAATGCCACTAGAACCAGCTTGAGAGTCACTGGACCCCAGTCTCACAAAATAACTGTCCATAGTGCTCTGTTTCTGGCATCTCTAAGATTTTCCTGAAGTAGGACAGGGTTTTTGTAACGAAACAAGTTGCAGATATGGCTTGTTCCAACTTTGTCAGGGTGGTGTTTCTCTACAAAAGCTTGCACCCTGGTCCACATTGCACACACCTCTTTAATCTCTGAAGAAGGCACCTCCTTCACTCCCTCTTCCTCCTCCTCCTCCTCCTCCTCTGAAGCAAGTTCCTCAGCTGCAATCTGTTAAGCTCTTCCCTGTGGTCCTCCACCAACTCTTTCACATCCTCACCACTCACCTCCAACCCCAGGGACTTCCCCGAAGACACAATAGAGTCCACAGGGTCGGCAGGGTCAGGGTCACGGTGAGTCTCACACCCTTCAAAATCCCTCTCTTGGACACAATCTGGCCACAGTTTTCCCCAAGCAGATTTCAAAGTCCTGGAAGTCACTCCCTCCCAAGCCTTACCTGTAAAGCTTATGCAATGGAGGATAGTGAAGTGATTCCTCCAGAACCCTCTTAGGGTCAACTGAGTGTGTGAGGTCACTTCAAAGCACTTTTGAAACACTGCTTTTGTGTAGTTTGTTGAAGTTAGAAATGACCTTCTGGTCCATGGGCTGGAGAAGAGGAGTGGTGTTAGAAGGCAAGAACTTCACTTTTTGTAAAACTGAAGTCCCTAAACACTTGATCTTCCAAGTCTGGAGGATATGCAGGATCATTGTCCAGTAACAGGAGGCACTTGAGTGGCAATTTCTTTTCCAGGAGGTATTTTTTCACACTTGGGCCAAACACATCATTAACCCACTCTTTGAAAATTTGCCTTGTGACCCATGCCTTATGATTAGCTTTCTACATCACACACATTCTATTCTTCATGACATTGTTTTTCTTAAACACTCTGAGATTTTATGAGTGATACACAAGTAAAGGCTTCACATTGAGATCCCCACTAGCATTACCACACAACAAAAGAGTAAGCCTGTCTTTCATATGCTTGTGCCCTGGCAGTGCCTTTTCCTCCTGGGTAATGTAGGTCCTGTTTGGCATTTTCTTCCAAAACAGGCCTGTTTCATCACAGTTGAAAACTTATTGGGGTTCGAATCCTTCAGCCTTTACATAGTCCTGGAATTCGTGAACATACTGTTCAGCTGCACATTTGTCAGAACTTGCAGCCTCACCATGCCTTACAACACTGTGTATGCCACTACGCTTCTTAAATCTATCAAACCATCCTTTGCTGGCCCTAAATTCACAAACTACAGCACTTGTTCCAGGCATTTTCTTTGCAAGATCCTCATGCAACTGCTTTGCCTTCTCACAAATAATAGACTCCACTACACTGTCTCCCACTAATTCTTTTTCCTTAATCTACAATAATAATAACTTTTCCATCTCTTCCATTATCGGTGTCCTTTGTTTAGTTAGAAAAGTTACTCCTTTTGCAACATTAGCATCTTTGATTTGTTCTTTCTTTGCCAGGATGGATGTAATTGTTGATTTATTCTTGCTGTACATCCTGGCAAGTTCCATCACCTTCATACCACTCTCCAACTTTTCGATCACTTCACGCTTAAATTCCATGGTGTTTCTCACTTTCTTTACCACAGGAACTTTACTAGGAACTTTCTTTGGAGCCATGGTTACTTATTTTGCAGTTTGCACTGCAAGAAAAACCACTAAAAACAATGATAAACAAGTAAAATGTTTGGATGTATGAGCAGAAGCCGCCTCAGCCACCGAGTAACAAAGCCAAACTGAAGCGCAAGCTGCCCCAGCCGGCAGATGGACGCGTCCAAAACCGCCGATAACCGAGCAAACGGCCGATAACCGGGTGCGAGAAAACCCGCCGATAACCGAGTTGGCCGATAACCAAACCGGCCGATAACCAGGGGTCTACTGTACGTTCTTACCACTAGCATTCCAAATGTAGATCAGCATTTTATTTTTCCTACCTCCAAATATGGGATGATTAGCCTGAGATGCCTAGTATTAAAAAAAATCGGGACTACTTGTGAGAACACCAGTTCAACTGAGTGCCAGCTAGAGCAAAGAGCATGGCAAACACCAGGGATTCACTGTCTTATTAACATTCCCCTTTTAAGAGGAAAGTGATGTTAACCACGAGTTTAGTGACTTTGAGATGGAAGTGGCCACAAATGGTTGAGGAAATATCAAAAACCTTGATAATAACCAATGTGCAACATCCTTTCAGTTTTGATACCACTGGTGGTGTCATCCTGCCAGTATGTCCTATAATCTATGCCCTAAGTAAAGAGAAACAATTCTGGAACGTGTGTAATATGTGTTTGGCAGGCCTAGTGGCTGGCTGGCCAGGTGGTTGTGTGGGTTTGGGTGGCTGCTGGCCAGGTAGCTGGCTGGCCGGAGGCTGGTGGGTGGGAGGCTGATTGACTTTGGCTGTCTCTGTCTCCATCTGTCTGTCTGTATCTATCTCTGCCTGTCTCTGTCTGTCTATCTCTGTCTCTATCTCACAGGTACAGTGGACCCCCAGATTACGTAATTAATCTGTTCCAGAGAGAGTCACTTATCCTGAATCTGACTTATTCCGAATTAATTTTCCCCATAAGAAATAATGGAAATCCAATTAATCCGTTTCAGGTACCTAAAAGTATTAAAAAAAAAATGTTTTCTATGTGAAATATACACTTACCTACACAGAAAACAATGATACATGAAGAATAAAATAATAATAACATCACACTTACCTTTATTGAAGACAAGGTGATGTATAGAAGACAGGAGGAAGGGAGAGGATGGAGGAGTTTACAATTGTTTGGAAGGGGAATCCCCTTCCATAAAGACTTCAAGTACCAAGTTCTTATCCTGGGTTACTTCTCTTTTTTGTTTTTTAATGCCACTAGAACCCCTGTCACTCCAAAGAGTGTTCCAGAGAGGTCTGTTTCTGGCGTATGTTAGGAAATGTGTTGGGACACAGGACAAGATAGTCCTTCAATATGACACTGATATCAGCTCTACATCTTATTTATCTAGCATAATTCATCTAATATGACATAAACAATATTAATAACATGGAAACATGATATATACTCTGGAATGAATAAAATATGGTATTAAGAATGTCACGAGTGGTGTGTGTGTTGTTGGGTGTATAAGGGGCACTGAAAGATAAACCTTACATGGTGGTGAAGGCGGCAGCACGAGGCAGCAGAGACGGCGGTTTTGTCAGTCGCCCTGTATACCTCCAACAACACCGGAGGAGTCAGTTTTGTGGTGTCCTTTTTCTATCGATTAATTGCTTAACTTACTTGCTACTTAACTTACTTGCTGGCTGGCACTATAGCCTTTATCGACTCCTGCTGCTTTAGTATCATACATATTGCAGAATCACTGAAAAAGGTACATTCTCCCCTCTCTCTCTCTCAGCCCTTTACCAAAGGACTGGCTGGCACTAGAAGCTTTCTTTGGGCCCATGGTGGCTTATGTAGCAGTTACAAGCACTGTAAAGAAGGGAATAATAAAAAATGTATCAAAAGAACATGTGGGATAAATTCCCTCTCTGGCTGGTAAACAATGGCAAATGGCTGTACTTGGAGTGCCCGGGGCCACTCACCCAAAGCGGGCTTTTTCCCAACGAATGACTTAAAAACCGATTTCATTAAACGTTCACGAGCCAATATTTTAGGAAAAAATGTTACTTATTCTTAATTTTATTTTAATTCCAATGACATTTAAATTTCCGGGGGTCCACTTTCACAAAATTTATTTTTTTTTTCAAAAATAGTGTAAATTACCAAAAAATAACTCAAAAAACCCAACAAAGGCAATACATGTTTTGTAGATAAAGGCATAAAAGCATGACTGGCAAAAAACGTTTTTCACTTTTCATTAATCAGCCCTTTACGATGCGGGGCATCGGTGTAATACCTTTTTAAGTTCATGACACCTCTGAACAGAAAGAAGACATGCAGAGACGGGAAAAGACAGACACAAAGGGCAGACATAACAGAGCGGGGTTTAAACTAAAAGACAAAATAAATAACAGACAGAGATAGACAGATAGACATGTTTATTGTAACTTTGGGAAAACAAACAAACCCAAGTCATGCACAATAAACAGATACACTCTCCCACTGTAAAGCAGTGGAGTGAAAATTCACCCTTAAACACCATGTTTAAAGGATTTTTCATATAATTTTCCACATGCCCCAAAACTTTGTTTGAATTCTATTAAAAATTTTTCTAAATATTTCAAGAAAATAGTGGGTGACCAAGGTACGTGAAAATGTTTTACCTTTCATTTTGGGTTTTTGGGCTATTTTGTACTATTCAGTACCCCAAATTTGTGTCAGAACAAAGGTTGTCTATGAAAACACAAGAAATAACCCCGCAAATTTTAATTTCATATAAACCAAACGTTTAACAAAGGGGAGTTACGTTTTTTCCCGAAAAAGCCATTTAGTTAAAACTGTTTTAGGGAAACTAAGGACTTATGGGAAAATAGGGTTTCGTTCCTGGAGCCCCCAAAAAAACCCCAAAAAAACTTTTTTTAGACCAACAGATCTTAAAAAAAATAAAAAAGGGAAAAAAGAAAATTTTAGTTTATTGTCGGGTATATTACTGCTTAAAAACCCCCTTTTACGTCGAAACCCCAAACCTGAAATGTCTCCTGGTGTCGAAAATATTCGAAAAAAAAAAAAAAAAAATTTTTTCTTAGAAAATGTTAAGATTATTTTTCTGATTTTTTTAGTCCCCCAAAAATTTTTTTCCCATCAGTACTTACCGAGATATAAAGGGATGAAGGTTTTTCAGAAAAAAAAGCCCCGTATGGCAACAGCGGCGACCGCCGCTCACGGACCCCGGGAAACTTTGTTTACTTGTAATTTTAAGGTTTGTTTTTTTTTTTTTCACAATTTTTTTTTTTCACATAAACTTAATGTGGGCCCGTACAAACCCAAAATAAGGTGCAAAGTACAAAAACCAACCCCGGGTTTTATACAAAACAATAAGCACACCCAAAAATAATTTTCAATATATTTTTTACAAAACTTGTTTACAAAAACAAACAATACAAA
>NC_069418.1:2693870-2818454 GCF_026875155.1 Cherax quadricarinatus | reverse complement strand
AAATTTTAATTTTTTTTAAATTTTATTCAATATGCAAAGATAAATTTTTATTTTTTGGTTTGAATAAAAATTCATTATGTGAATAAAAAATCAAAAGGGAATTCATTTGCAAACCCTCAAAACATAACTAATGAACAGAGGAAATGTTAGTTTAGTGCCAGGAATGCCTGCATTGTTTATTCTGGATCCTATTTTGAAAATGGAAAATTACCATTTTCCGATCACTTTATTTTGTAGTTGAAACAGTTGATGTGGCGATTTCTTGTTCTCAATCGATAGAATAGCAGTAATACTAGTGAAATAGCTAAGAATTTGGTCGACTGGAAAAATGTAATTGGCCTAGAATGGGAGTCAAAGTCGGCAAAATCGCTGATGCATAAATATCGCTGACACATCAAAATTCGCGAGAGCATAATTTCGTCAATTTTCCATCAAGTTTCATTCTTTTAGTTTTATTACCTTCAGAAAAAAATTCTCTACCACTCCATAAGAAAAAATAATTTTTTTTTTTAAATTCTTGGACCCTGGTGCACACTTTGAAATTTGGCCTCTGGACCCTGAAAGTCAAGTTGAGAAAGCCTAGGAAAAGAATGGATTTGTTTGTTAAAAATAGGAGAAGAGAGTTATTAAATGGAGAGTTAGAAGTATCAGGAAGACAGAGGGAGTATTTTTGAGGAACTGTTAAATGTTGATGAAGATCGGGAAGTTGTGATTTCATGTATAGGGCAAGGAGGAATAACATCTTATAGGAGTGAGGAAGAACCAACTGCGAGTGTGGGGGTAGTGTGTGGGGCAGTGAGTAGAATGAAAGGGGAAAAAGCAGCTGGGATTGATGAGATAAAGACAGAAATGTTAAAAGCAGGTGAGGATATAGTTTTGGAGTGGATAGTGTTTTTATTTAATAATGTATGAAAGAGGGTAAGGAACCTAAGGATTGGCAGAGAGCATGCATAATTCCTTTGTATAAAGGCAAAGGGGACAAAAGAGAGTGTAAAAATTATAGGGGAATAAGTCTGTTGAGTATACCTGGTAAAGTGTATGGTAGAGTTATTATTTAGGAATTAAGAGTAAGACGGACAGCAGGATAGCAGATTGAACAAGGAGGTTTTTGGAAGGGTGGGGGGTGTGTGCCCAAAGTTTTTTGCAGTGAAACAAAAGGGAACAGATTTAGATAAGGGTAAAGGGGAACAGTGGAACCTCTACTTTGGGGTGACCCAAATTTGCAATTTTTTCCCAGAATGAGCAGTCGCTCGGGTTGATTTTTTGTTCCAAAAATAAACGAAATTTTCCCAGAGTGAGGGGGGCCCTCAAGGGGGTTTCCCTTGATACGGGTGGGGGGTTTTTCTTGCTTTTTGATTAGGAAATTTGGATCTCAATTTTTTGTTGGACTATCTTATTGAAATTTGGGGGCAAGGGTGTGATGGTTAGTTTGCTTCTTAACGTCCCCCAAAAAATTTAAAGAAATCAGACCATAAAAAACGGAGTTCATTTCCCTGGGCCATTACCCGGGCCCCGGCAGTTTTTTTATACTTTTAGGGGCTGTTTTCTCTTTTTTTGGGTCTCTTTTTTGAGGGAATGGAAAAAAAATTACGAATAGATACGTTTTTTTTTTGTTTTTCCGATAAAAAGTACATTTTACCTTAAAATTGAGCTCAAAGTACGAAATGTTTGATTTTTTTGGCGATGTTCAAGAGAAAACAAATGATGTCCCCTTTTAAACCTGTCCAAACTGGCCATTCCAATATGCATTCCAAATGGGTTGAAAATTTTTTATACAATTATTACAAAAAATGCAGTAGTCTGCATTTTTTGTAAATTTTCTTTTTTTTTGTATGAATAAAAAACAAATTATTTTTATTGTAAAAATTTAATTTAAATTTTTTTAATTATAATAAATAATAATAAAAATTTAAAAATTATATGTAAAAATAATACATGTAAAAAAAAATGTACTAAAAATTTTTTTTTTTTTTTTTTTCAACAAGTGGGGCCGGGTCTCCCCCCCGAGGCAGGGTGACCCAAAAAAAAAAAAGAAAATCCCCAAAAAGAAATTCTTTCATCTTTATTAAAACTTTCACCACACTCGCACATTATCACGTTTTTACAGAGGTGCTCAAAAATTTCAAAAGTCTAGAAGCAAATACAAAAAAAAGATACACAACTACCCCTCCAACTGCCAATATCCCCAAACCCCCCCTTTTAAATTTCAGGCATTGTACTTCCCATTTCCCAAAACCAAGGGCCGACTATTGAAAATTTAAACCCGGGTTTCCCGAATTTCCCCTTTACTAAATATTACCCTGCCACACTCCAAAAGATCGTTTTGTCCCAAGTACCATTCTCTCCCTTTACTCCTATCTAACACGCCACGCCGATTGCCCGGGGAAATCCAAGCCCCTTTTGCCCACAAAACCTCCTTTTTCCCCCCTCTTTTTCCAACCCTTTCGAGGGCGACCCCTACCCCGCCTTCCCTTTCCCCCTTTTGATTTATATGCTTTTCCCTTTTCATTTACCCTTTATTTCCCTTTCTCTAAATGACCAAACAAACCCCAAAAACCCCCTCTGCCCCCTGACTAATACTTTTAATTTTAAATCCACACCTCCTAAATTTTCCAACCCCCTCCCCAAAATTTTCCTTTATTAAAAATTTTTTACCACACATTTCCCCTTTAAACCCCTTTTAGGGGGTTTTTGTCGTACAGTACGTCTTACGCGTTTGGGGTTTTTGGGTTTGTAATAGTAAGCATAAAATTTTTGCGGCCTCCCAATTTTCACAGGAAAAGGCTGTTTAACCTAGATGTGAGGGGAATGGGTTTTGTGTGGTGGGTGTGCGCATAGGAAAAAAAAAATTTGGGGCCCAGTGGGGCTTTTGGGGGAAAGCCATCATTAAATAAACAATTTCCAAACCTGCCCTGTGGGAAAAGTTCTTCCCAAACCCCGGGGAATTGGGGGCACTTTTGTTCCCCCTTTACGTTCAAAAACAGATGGAAGTTTACAGTGATGATTGGGGTTTTAAGGTTTTTGGTGGGTTTTGACCCCAAACTAAAAGACCATTTTTATGGTTTAAAAGTGAGGAAAACCCAGACAACCCCACCTTCCACCTCTGGGGCTGGGGGCCCTTTCAGTTGTACCAGAAACAAAGAGGGAAAAATCCAATTTTCCCCCCAAACCCCCGATTCCGAAATGAGCTTTTGGGGATGTTTAATTATTTTGATTTTTTGGGAATACAAAATCTTCAAACTTGTTTTCCTTTGGTGGAGGAGGAGGAAGGAGGAGGGGGCAAGGGAGGGGGAGGCAAAAGGAAGGGGGGGCAAGAGGAGGGGGAGGCAGGGGGAGGAGGAGGGGGGAGGAGGAGGAGGAGGAAAAGAGGGGGGAAAGGGGGAAGAAGAGAGGGGGAGGAAAGAAGAGGAGGGGGGGAAGAGGAGGTGGGGGAGGAGGGGGGGGAAGAAGAAGAAACTTTTAAAGATAACAATTAAACATAAAAATAATACATAAAAATAATAATAATAATAAAAATAATAAATAATAATAATAATAGGTTAAAAAATAATATGAAAAAATAAAAGTTCCCCCGGGGGGTCCCAAAATAAAAGGGGGGATAAATTTAAATTGACGGGTAGGGGAAAAGAAAGGGTTTACCCCCAAAAGGGGCCAAAAAATGAATGAACCCCTCCCCTCCCTTTTTTTTGCTGGTATACAAAAATTTCGTCTGTCATTTGCCCGTCTGTCAAACTCCCTGTCTATCCATCAGCTCTCTGTCTCAGAGAGCCACAAAACTTTCGTATCACTTTTACTAAACTTCAAGCAGAGTATAGGAAATTTGTCTGGGGGTTTTTGGGTTTTCTAGGGAAATTTTACCATGTTTTTCTTGTATTTTTTGGGGTTAAACCCGGAGACGAGATAGGGCAGGGCCGGGTTGAATGAGGGAGAAAGATAATTAGATAAGGGAAAGGGGGGAAAGGGGAAGAAGGGAAACCCCCCCCATTGTTTTTTACAAAAGGGCCCAGGGGGGAAAAAGTAAAAGGCCAAATTTCACTTTGACAGCTGCGGGCTCCTTTGTAATTTACACTAAGGACAAGGGGGAGGAAGGGTAGGGGGGAAAAGGGAAAAGAGGAGGAGGAGGGAAAAGGAGGAGGAGGAAAAGGGGAGGGGAAAAGGAAAAGGGGAAAAGTAGGGGGAAAAGGGAAAAAGAGGGAAAAAAAGGGGAGGAAGAGGGAAAATACAGGAAGATTTTGGGGGAAAGGAGGAAAGGAAGAAGAGGAGGGGAGGGAAAGTAGGAGGAAGGGAGAAGAGGAGGAGGAGGAAGGGGGAGGAGGAGGAAAAGGGAAAGTAGGAGGGAAAAAGGAAGAGGGGGAAAAGGAAGATAGAGGGGGAGTAGGGGGAGAGGAGGAAGGGGAAGAGGAGGGGGGGAGGGTGGAACACTTTTACACTGGTACTGGTACACAAAATTTCTGTCTGTCTAATTTTTTCCCGTCTTCAAGTCCCCGTCTTTTGGGCTTTTCCGTTTTAGTCTTTTGTCTCAGAGAGCCCCAAGCTGTGTCATTTTATTTTTACCCCAAATTTCCCCTTTAAGCAGAGTATAGCACTTGTCTGGAAATTTTTTGGGGTTTTCCCAGGTAATTTATCCCATGTATTCTTTATTTATGTTTTACCGTTTAACAGAGATAGAAAACAGATAGAAAAAGAAGACAGGGTTGAAAGAATGAATGAGGGAAAAAAGATAAAAAAACCATTGTGTAAAAAAAAAACCCTGTTTTCCCTTTTTCCACAAGCTGCCGAACTAATAGGGAAATGTTCAGGACTGAAAATTGGTTTAAAAATTAAAAAGAAAACTAAAAATAAACAATGTTTTGTATTGTTTTTTTTTTTAAACAAGTTTTGTAAACAAAATTTTGATAATTTGGGTTTTTGCTTTTTGTTTGTTTTACAACAGGGGTATTTTATGTACATTGCAAACCTTACTTGGTCTCACATTCCACATAAGTTATGTGAAAAAATAAAATAGTGAAAAAAACAACAAACCTTCAAATACAAGTAAACTAAAGTTTACCGGGTGAGCGGCAGTCGCCGCTGTTGCCATACGCGGCTCATTTTCTGCAAACTTCATGCATCCATATCTCCGTAAGTATTGATGGTAAATTTTTTTTGTTTATCCTATAATGTTTAGAAAAAAAAACTCTATTTTTTCATAAGAAAAAATAATTTTTTTTTTTTTTGAAATTTGGCCGACCCTGAGAACGAGTTTCGGAGAGGGCCTGTCGACCCTCAAAGGGTTAAACAGGACATCTCCACTGCCTCCAACCGCCTCCTCGCTGCTGCATTTACCACCCAAGCTTCACACCCATATAAAAGTGTTGGTACTACTATACTTTCATACATTCCCTTCTTTGCCTCCATAGATAACGTTTTTTGACTCCACATATACCTCAATGCACCACTCACCTTTTTTCCCTCATCAGTTCTATGATTAACCTCATCCTTCATAAATCCATCCGCTGACATGTCAACTCCCAAGTATCTGAAAACATTCACTTCTTCCATACTCCTCCTCCCCAATTTGATATCCAATTTTTCTTTATCTAAATCATTTGACACCCTCATCACCTTACTCTTTTCTATGTTCACTTTCAGCTTTCTACCTTTACACACATTCCCAAACTCATCCACTAACCTTTGCAATTTTTCTTTAGAATCTCCCATAAGCACAGTATCATCAGCAAAAAGTAACTGTGTCAATTCCCATTTTGAATTTGATTCCCCAAAATTTAATCCCACCCCTCTCCCAAACACCCTAGCATTTACTTCCTTTACAACCCCATCTATAAATATATTAAACAACCATGGTGACATTACACATCCCTGTCTAAGACCTACTTTTACCGGGAAATAGTCTCCCTCTCTTCTACACACCCTAACCTGAGCCTCACTTTCCTCATAAAAACTCTTTACAGCATTTAATAACTTACCACCTATTCCATATACTTGCAACATCTGCCACATTGCTCCTCTATCCACTCTATCATATGCCTTTCTAAATCCATAAATGCAATAAAAACTTCCCTACCTTTATCTAAATACTGTTCACATATATGCTTCAATGTAAACACTTGATCTACACATCCCCTACCCACTCTGAAACCTCCTTGCTCATCCGCAATCCTACATTCTGTCTTACCTCTAATTCTTTCAATTATAACCCTACCGTACACTTTTCCTGGTATACTCAGTTAAGCTTATTCCTCTATAATTTTTACAGTCTCTTTTGTCCCCTTTCCCTTTATATAAAGGGACTATACATGCTCTCCGCCAATCCCTAGGTACCTTCCCCTCTTTCATACATTTATTGAACAAAAGTACCAACCACTCCAACACTATATCCCCCCCTGCTTTTAACATTTCTGTCATGATCCCATCAGTTCCAGCTGCTTTACCCCCTTTCATTTTACGTAATGCCTCACGTACCTCCCCCACACTTACATTCTGCTCTTCTTCACTCCTAAAAGATGGTATACCTCCCTGACCAGTGCATGAAATTACTGCCTCTGTTTCTTCCTTAACATTTAAAAGTTCCTCAAAATATTCTCGCCATCTACCTAATACCTCCATCTCCCCATCTACTAACTCCCCTACTCTGTTTCTAACTGACAAATCCATATTTTCCCTTGGCTTTCTTAACTTGTTTAACTCACTCCAAAATTTTTTCTTATTTTCATTAAAATTTCTTGACAGTGCCTCTCCCACTCTATCATCTGCTCTCCTTTTGCACTCTCTCACCACTCTCTTTACCTTTCTTTTACTCTCCATATATTCTGCTCTTCTTATAACACTTCTGCTTTGTAAAAACCTCTCATAAGCTACCTTTTTCTCTTTTATCACACCCTTTACTTCATCATTCCACCAATCACTCCTCTTTCCTCCTGCACCCACCCTCCTATAACCACAAACTTCTGCCCCACATTCTAATACAGTGGACCCCCGGTTAACGATTTTAATCCGTGCAAGAGGGGTAATCGTTATGCGAAATAATCGTTATGTGAATGAATTTTCCCCATAAGAAATAATGGAAATAAAATTAATCCGTGCAAGACACCCAAAAGTATGAAAAACAAATTTTTTTACCACATGAAATGTTAATTTTAATACACACAAACTGAAAAAGGCATGCACACTTACATGACACTTACTTTTATTGAAGATCTGGTGATGATTGATGGGATGGGAGGAGGGGAGAGCATTATCTTCTTACTGTTAGAAGGGGAATCCCCTTCCATTAGGACTTGAGGTAGCAAGTCCTTTTCCGGGGTTACTTCCCTTCTTCTTTTAATGCCACTAGGACCAGCTTGAGAGTCACTGGACCTCTGTCGCACAACAAATCTGTCCATAGAGCTCTGTACTCCCGTTCCTTTACGATTTGTCTAAAATGGGCCACAACATTGTCATTGAAATAGTCACCAGCACGGCTTGCAACAGCTGTGTCAGGGTGATTTTCATCCATAAAGGTTTGCAGTTCAACCCACTGTGCACACATTTCCTTAATTTTTGAAGTAGGCACAATGGATTCCACAACTGGCATAGGCATCTCAGGGTTAGCCCCAAACCCTTCAAAATCTTTCTTAATTTCCATACTAATTCTCACCCTTTTTACCACAGGGTTGGCACTAGAAGCTTTCTTGGGGCCCATGGTCACTATTTTTCCAGAAACAGCACCGAAAACACTGTAATAATACGAAATATTCCGATTGTATGCTTGGATGTTATTGCGGAGGCTGGCTGGTAAACAATGCCACCGGCGGAACATGTGAGCGTGGCTCAGGCCGCACATTGGAAGCGTCTCGGACGAAAATCGGTAAGCGGGTTTTTAAGCGGTATGCGAGGCAAAATTTTTGCAATTAAAGTAAGCGGTATGCGAAAATAATCGCTATGTGATGCCATCGTTATGCGGGGGTCCACTGTACTGCATTTTTAAAACTATTCCAACCCTCTTCAACCCCCCCATTACTCATCTTTGCACTATCCCACCTTTCTGCAATAGTCGCTTATATCTCACCCGAACTTCCTCCTCCCTTATTGTTATACACTTTCACCTCCCTCTTACTTGTTGTTGCCACCTTCCTCTTTTCCCATCTACCTCTTACTCTAACTGTAGCTACAACTAAATAATGATCCGATATATCAGTTGCCCCTCTATAAACATGTACATCCTGGAGCCTACCCATCAACCTTTTATCCACCAATACATAATCTAATAAACTACTTTCATTACGTGCTACATCATACCTTGTATATTTATTTATCCTCTTTTTCATAAATATGTATTACTTATTACAAATTTCTTTCTACACATAGCTCAATTAAAGGCTCCCCATTTACATTTACCCCTGGCACCCCAAATTTACCTACTTACTCCCTCCTAACATTTTTACCCACTTTAGCATTGAAATCCCCAACCACCATTACTCTCACATGATTCAAAACTCCCACGCATTCACTCAACATTTCCCAAAATCTCTCTCTCTCCTCTACACTTCTCTCTTCTCCAGGTGCATACACGCTTATTATAACCCACTTTTCACATCAATCTTTATTTTACTCCACATAATCCTTGAATTAATACATTTATAGTCCCTCTTTTCTGCCATAGCTTATCCTTCAACATTATTGCTACTCCTTCTTTAGCTCTAACTCTATTTGAAACCCCTGACCTAATCCCATTTATTCCTCTCCACTGAAACTCACCCACCCCCTTCAGCTTTGTTTCACTTAAAGCTAGGACATCCAGCTTCTTCTCATTCATAACATCCACAATCATCTCTTTCTTATCATCTGCACAACATCCACGCACATTCAGACTTCCCACTTTGACAATTTTCTTCTTATTATTCTTTTTAGTAATCTTTACAGGAAAAGGGGTTACTAGCCCATTGTTCCCGGCATTTTAGTTGACTTTTACAACACGCATGGCTTACGGAGGAAAGATTCTTATTCCACTTCCCCATGGATATAAAAGGAAAATTAATAAGACCAAGAACTATTAAGATAAAATCAAAGAAAACTCAGATGAATGTGTATAAATAAATGTGTATATGTATGTTTAGTGTGACCTAAGTGTAAGTAGAAGTAGCAAGACATGCCTGTAATCTTGCATATTTATGAGACAGACAAAAGACATCAGCAATCCTACCATCATGTAAAACAATCACAGGCTTTCGTTTTACACTCACTTGGCAGGACGGTAGTACCTCCCTGGGTGGTTGCTGTCTACCAACCTACTACCAGTTATAATAATAATAATAATAATAATAATAATAATAATAATAATAGACGGCTTCAAAAGGCCGTCACTAGATGGCAGTGATTACCACAACAATGCGGGAGTGGTTGTGGCTGCCTCCAGTCATCCCATGACATATTTTATTCATTCTAGAGTATGTATCAGGTTTCTACATTATTTATATTGTTTATTATGTCATAGATTAATTGTGAAAGATAAATAAGCCGCAGAGTTGATATTAGCGAAATACTGAAGTATCTTGTCGTGCCTTCTGAAAGCCAGAATGGAGAAATTGCATTTCCGTTAATTTAAATGAGTAAAATTGACTCTACACGAGCAAATCCAGATGTGAGCAAGGTCACAGAACGGATTAAACTTGTAAGCAGAGGTTCCACTGTATTTGTGGCCTTTGTGAATTTGGAAAAGGCATATGATAGGGTGGATAGGGGTGCAATGTGGCAAATGTTGCAAATGTATGGAATAGGAGGCAGGTTATTGAAAGCAGTGAAAAGTTTTTACAAGGATATTGAGGCTCAGGTTAGAGTATATAGGCAAGAGGGAGATTATTTCCCAGTAAAAGTAGGCCTTAAACAGGGATGTGTGATGTCACCATGGATGTTCAGTATATTTAAAGATGGAGTTGTAAGAGAAGTGAATGCTCTGGTGTTGGCAAGAGATGTGGGGTTAAAAGATAAAGAATCAAACACAAATTGGGAGCTGACCCAGTTGCTCTTTGCTGATGACACTGTGCTTTTGGGAGATTCTGAAGAGAAGTTGCAAAGGTTGGTTGATGAGTTTGGTAGGGTATGTAAAAGAAGGAAATTAAAAGTGAATATAGGAAAGAGTAAGGTGATAAAGATAAAAAAAATTAGGTAATGGAAGATTGGATATCAGATTGACAGGAGAGAGTACAGAGGAGGTGAATGTGTTCAGATATCTGGGAGTGGATGTGTCAGCAGATGGGTCTAAGAAGGATGAGGTGAATCATAGTACTGACAAGGGAAAAAAAGTGAGTGGTGCACTGAGGAGTCTGGAGAGACAAAGAACTTTATCCATGAAAGCAAAGAGGGGAATGTATGAGAGTATAGTTATACCAACACTCTTGTATTAGTGTGAGGCATGGGTTGTGAATGTTGCAACAAGAAGGCTGGAGGCAGTGGAGATGTCATGTTTGAGGGCAATGTGTGGTGTGAATATAATGCAGAGCATCCGTAGTTTGGAGATTAGGAGGTGTGGGATTACCAAAACTATTATCCAGAGGAATGAGGAGGGGTTATTGAGATGGTTTGGACATGCAGATAGTGGAGGGAAGGCAGGGTAAGGGTCAGCCTAGGAAAGGTTGGAGGGAGAGAGTAAAGGAGGTTTTGTGTGCGAGGGGCTCGGACTTCCAGCAAGCATGCGTGAGTGTTAGAGAGGAGCAAATGGAGACAAATGGCTTTTAGGACTTGACATGTTGTTGGAGTGTAAGCAGGTAACTGGCAGGAAAACTCGCAGGCTGGACTTGATTCCTGGAGATGGGAAGTACAGTGCGGGCACTCTGAAAGAGGGGTGTTAACGTTGCAGTTTTATAACTGTAGTGTAAACATCCCTCTGGCAAGACAGTGATGGAGTGAATGATGATGAAGGTTTTCTTTTTTGGGCCACCCTGCCTTGGTGGGAAACAGCCAATGTGTTAATAAAATAAACAACCTTGCATGTGTTGGGTGAAAACTGTATAAAAGGATAACCACCTATCAATCAATCAATCAATTTTTATTTCCTTGCAAGATTACATTGAGATTATGAAATTACAAAAATGAGTTGCAGTGCAAAGAGAGCCACTATCATGCCTAGGCATTATGGGTAGACTTAATTTAATGGCACTACTTAACACTAAAGAAATTGAAGATAGTTTAAGTTGTACATCTTGTTTATTTATAGTACATAGTAATTTTACTCAAAGTACAATAGTTTCAATAGTAAATATTGAAATTATATTACGAGAATATAACTTTGTGAGTTGTTGAAAGCAGTTTACAGTATGAGAACGCTACAATTGGGTGTAAGGCAGTAATGTTTTGGGAAGATATTTATACTACAAGGTAGTTTTAATCAATGTATTGGGCATCATGTTTTGAAGTTTTAAGATTTAGGCAATTGGGAGATTTTTTGGTAAAGTAAAATATTGAGTATTTAGTTTAGGGTGAGTAAGTGGTTTTTGAGAAGTCTTACATTGATGTTCAGACCGAGTTACTTTAGTATGTACTGGTAATGAATTCCAAATTTTGGGGCCCTTTATGTGCAAAGAGTTTTTACACTGTGATATGGACACAGGGTACATCAAAAAGAGATCTGTGTCTTGTGTTATTGTTGTGTGACCTGTTAAGGTTGGTGAGGAGAAGTTTGAGTGGAGGGTTTATGTTTGAGTGTAGTGTTCTATGTATGTAGCAGGCACATGAGTAAGTATGGATGTTCTTTATGGTGAGCAGTTTCAGACTTTTGAATATTGGTGGAGTATGCTGTTGGGAGTGGGAATTTATCATTTTGACTGCAGCCTTTTGCTGGGTTATTAGTGGCCTTAGGTGATTTAATGAAAGACAAGATGATTCTGAAATGGTAAAAATACATGAATCTGCAGGTTCATTGCCCAAAATGATTGAATAAATAAGAAGGCAGCTAGCAAGAAGCAACAAACCCATCACTGTGACAGTTATTGTCTCAGAGACCAGGTGAATATGAAAAAGCTGCTAATGGCTTATACAGTCTCTCCTCACTTAATGGCGAAGTTCCATTCCTAAGAGTAGGTGGGTAAACAAACTTGTCATTAACCCGTAAACGGTCCAAACGTATATATACGTTTTTTCAACATTTGAAAATATGTAAAAAAAGTAGATCTTCTTTTTGTTTTTTTACATTTGAAAATGTGTAAAAAACTTTCATCTACTTTTTTTTTTGTTATATTTGAAAATATGTAAAAAAAAAACGTAGATCTACTTTTGTAGCACTACACATGTGAATGTAGATCTGCTTGGACCGTTTACGGGTTAAGCAAAGAGCATACTATACTGGTAGTGGGTTTGTGTCAACCATCTTTAGGTATTGTTTTAATGCCACCTTTGCACCATTTATAACATTTTTTGTATATTTTTAAATGTTTATACCGAAGTGTACTGTATATCGTAATATACATTACTGTATACTGTAATATACATAGGTATGCATACTGGTCAGAGAGCTAGTCGTAAGTCCAAGCAGTCGTTCAATGAGTACGTCATTAAGTGAGGAGATACTGTACTCAAAAATGCATGTGGCAAAGATAAATGACAACTACACAAAAATAAGTGTAAAAGGAAGAAGAGTAAACAAAGTACAAATAAGGAAAACAACAAGAGACAGAAGGTTGTGAGGAAAAAACTTAGACAAACCAGGGGACTCAAGTGAATGTCTTTTAACCCGTAAACGGTCAAAACGTATATATACGTTTTTACCGCTAGTGCCCCAAACGCATATGTTTTATTTGTCATGCATTCAACATTGTCATGATAAGCCTGAGTCGCCTAGACATGAGAGAATGGGTGTGCACACTCACTGTGTGCCATATTAAAATAATTGGGGATACCTGGGTGCCATATGCTCTTTTTTCCTATTAAAAAAAAAAAAAAAAAAAAAGATTTTTTTTTTTCTCAAAAAATTTGGGGCACTATGCGAGAGAACGTATATATACAGTGGACCCCTGCATAGCAACTTTAATCCGTGCAAGAGGGCTGATTGTTATGCGAAATGTTCGGTATGCGAATGAATTTTCCCCATAAGAAATAATGGAAATCAAATTAATCCGTGCAAGACACCCAAAAGTATGGAAAAAAAAATTTTACCACATGAAATATACATTTTCCTACACACAAAGAGAAGGATACATGCACAATAGTAGAGTAGTACATGCACAATATATATTGTGCATGTACTACTCTACTAAATGAAGAATAAATGACACTTACCTTTATTGAAGATGCAGCAATGACTGATGAGACACTGTGTCCTGGGAGTGCCTTTTCCTCCTGAGTACTGTAGGTCCTGTTTGGCATTTTCTTCCAGAACAGGCCTTATCACACTGTGTATGCCACTACGATTCTTAAATCTCTCAAACCAACCTTTGCTGGCTTTAAATTCACCAATATGAGCACTAGTTCCAGGCATTTTTCCCTGTTCACCTGGGTGTTAGTCGACTGGTGTGGGTTGCATCCTGGGAGACAAGATTAAGGACCCAATGGAAATAAGTTAGACAGTCTTCGATGACACTGACTTTTTTGGGTTATCCTGGGTGGCAAATCCTCTGGGGTTAATTGTTTCTTAGTATTCTCAATAAGCCACACCAACAACGGTGCTACAGCAGCAGCAGCAGCTGACGGTGGTACAGCAGCAACAGACGATGCTACAGCAGCAACAGACGATGCTACAGCAGCAGCAGACGATGCTACAGCAGCAGCAGACGATGCTACAGCAGCAACAGACGATGCTACAGCAGCAGCAGACGATGCTACAGCAGCAACAGACGATGCTACAGCAGCAGCAGACGATGCTACAGCAGCAGCAGACGATGCTACAGCAGCAGCAGACGATGCTACAGCAGCAGCAGACGATGCTACAGCAGCAGCAGATAATGCTACAGCAGCAGCAGACGATGCTACAGCAGCAGCAGACGGTACTACAGCAGCAGCAGCAGCTGACGGTGGTACAACAGCAGCAGCAGCTGACGGTGGTACAACCTGGCCAGCTCGGAGACACGCACTCCACTTTCATACTTATCAATGATCTTTTTCTTCATCTCTATAGTAATTCTCACCCTTATTGCTGTAGGGTTGGCACTAGAAGCTTTCTTGGGGCCCATGGTCACTTATTTTCCAGAAAAAAACACCAAAAACACTGTAATAATACGAAATGTTCCGATTGTATGCTTGGATGTTACCGCGGAGGCTGGCTGGTAAACAATGCCACCGGCGGAACATGTGAGCGTGGCTCAGGCCGCACATTGGACGCGTCTCGGACGAAGAGCGGTGAGCGGGTTTTTGGGCGGTATGCGAGGCAAAATTTTTGCAAAAAAAACGAGCGGTATGCGGATTGTACGGTATGCGATGCGTGCTGTATGCGGGGGTCCACTGTACGTTTGGACCATTTACGGGTTAAATAAAAGAACCATTACCAGAAGAAATGACAGCATTTCTATTGTCCAGAAAGTAATAGTCACACACTGGCAACTATAACCAAATGATTACTGTGCAGTAAGCCCTCAATAAAACAACTTTTAATATAACAGGCAAAATCTGCCGTGTAAACTGCACTTCAAACTCCTTTAATTTCATTGTTTATTGCTGTATAACACTAAATTTTGTGTATAGAACTATTTAAGTATACAATAGAGTATCTAACTGGTTTTTTTTTCCCTTTTTTTTTAACATCGTATTCAGATTTAATGAACACCCAGACAATCCCCCTAATTAATACATTATATTAAGGGTTTACTGACTTACAACAATAGCAGTTCCACAGAAAAGCTGAACAAACTTACTTTTAATTGATCAACTCGGGTATCAACAGCAGTACTAAGTTCATCATAATTCTGCTGTATATGAGCTTTCTCAATAGCCATTTCTTCAATATGACTACGTAACCCATCAATTTCTTCTCGGGCTACTCTCAGACTCTCTGGTTCAAGTGAGAAAGTATAAAATGTTAGAATTTCTGTGAAAGCTACAAAAAATATATGAACTGTAAAGCTTAACAGATGTAAATTTGAACTTTAGAACATGCTATACCTATTCAAATTCCTAAACTACTAAACAAACAAGTCCTTAATGAAATCTGTTGTTCAGAAGGCATCTTCAGGACCATATCCAGCAACACATACCCAAACACAAAACTTTTCCTAAAGGACTAAAGCAGAAATGATAGCACTACACAAGAAATAAAATGGCTGTCTTGCTATGTCATGCCTATGGCAAATTTTTGTAGACACATTATGCACATAACTGACCTTACAAACTTTATCAATTTAGATTGGAGGCAAAGTTTATACTGTACAGGTGCTCCTTGACTTAAAATGGGGTTGCATTCTGATGAACACATCGTAAGTTGAAAATGAATATATGATGAATAAATAAGTAAATAAATAACTGTCATTGAATAAGTAAATAAAAGTACATGTAGTGATATGTTGTACAGGTACTCGCCATTAACCCTTTCAGGGTCCAGAGACCAAATCTCAAGAGTGACAGCCAGGGTCCAAGAATTTTCGAAAAAAAAAAAATCTTAAAGAATTAAGGATAATATTTTTCTATAGGTAATAAAACAAAAAAAAAATTCTGATTAGTACTTTCCAAGATATAGAGGCATGAAGCTGACCCTCAATGACCAGGTGGCAGCAACAAAGGGGACTTCTGTAAAGTTGCGTTTTTTTCATTTTCCTTTTTTGTTTCTTTTCTAATTTTTTTCCAGTAATATTTGTGGCCTGTGAGACCAATATACTGTAATGCATAATGTATATATGTACATCCATTGTATTCAATACAATAGCCACACTAATATTTTCATCATTACGATTTCGTGAGTCATTTTCATCATTATTTTGTTTACAATAATTGTTTACAACTTAAAACATGCAAAAATGTACATTAGTAATGTTCTATTATATATTTACATATGTACAGTCACTAGACATGTTCCTTGAACTGCTGCAATCTGTGAAAGTCTCTGAAACTAGGTGTCATGCACAGTGGTGTCTTATCTGTAGACCAGTATGATTTCATATTATGCTTATACACATGAAGCTTAGGCATTATTGCTGCAAAAAACAAATACATTTCAGCCACAGCTGTCTCCCTCCACTGGTGGATGACAATGAACTTTGTCCTGGAAGTGCTGAGCCCCATGTTGCATGCCATGAGCATGCAACATGGGGCACCACCACCACCTACTGATGCATGTGGTCTATCCATCCCAATTGTAGCCACATCATCATCACTTTCACGGTACATTTCAGGTTTAGGGCCACAGGATATACTCAGTCCCCTTGGAATTGCATATGGTATAGGGAACTATATGGTACAGATACAGAGAGCCCAATGGAAATAAGTCACTCTGACTTTGTAAGGTTATCCTAGGTTCTCCACACAGGTGGCTATGAATGATAATCTATGTAACTGTATTTGTGTATACCTGAATAAACTTACTTGAGCACATGTGGCATCATAAGTAAACAAGTTTATTCAGGTACACACAAAGAGTTACATAGATTATCATACACAGCAGCATGTGTGTGGAAAACCTGGGATAGCCCAAAAAGTCAGTGACTTACTTCCATTAGGGTCTGTGTACCCTGTACAATGGTACCATATGGTACCATTGTACCATATGGTGCCATTGTACCATATGGTGCCATTGTACCATATGGTACCACTGTACCTTATTGTACCATTGTATATGGTACTATTGTACCATATGGTATCACTGTACCTTATTGTACCATTGTATATGGTACTATTGTACTATATGGTACCTTTGTACCATATGGTACCTTTGTACCATATGGTACCTTTGAACCATATCAAATCAAATCAAAGTTTATTCTCTATAAGGATTACAATGCGGGGTTTACAGATTTTGGTTATTGTGTGGTTTACATGTAGTAAAATAATAATTACAGAGGGGGCCACTAGAACACCTAGCAAGGCTAGGCATTTCAGGGAAACTTAGATTAATTCTTAACCCTAAACTATTACAAATTGTGGAGTAAGTTGACTAAATACTAAGTGACTAAATACAGTTTGAGAGTTTAGCAATGTGAATGCTTTTGTTTTGGCACAATACATAGTTTCTATATTGGAGTATCCAGGAAATTTATAAATAGTTAGGATTCATTATTTTAGTGTGAACCCAGGGGGTTTTTATGTAGTTAGTTGAGGGGTGTACAGGAGATAAGATGTTATTTTTTCTAAGGGTGTTTTGAAGGTGAGAATGTGTCAATGGTTTTGAATCTGCTGGTTGCCATGGGCAACCGAGCCTTTTATTGTGATCTGTTTCGTTTTTATAGGGAAATGTTTTTGTATAGTCCAAGAAATTTTTGTTAAGAAAAATGTTGCCAATCGTAAATACCATTGGCCTTGGAGAATTCTGAGGCCATAAACAGTCTCTAGGTTCTGTAAATTTCCCTTTATTGAGGCCTCGTCTGGAGTCTAAATAAAAACTTTGTTGTATTCCGTGGTGGTTACTAAGGTTTGTTAAGAGGAAGGTGGTGGGGGTCGTGTGCTGTCTGTATTTCCCTAAATTTGGGGGGGGCAGTTATTGGTCATATGGGGTCTTTATGGTTGCACTTGTCTCAGCCTCTGGTAATTTTAGAAATCTTCGCCCCTCCAAATTTTCCAAAGCTTTGGATTCTCTGCAAAATAGTTACACTACACTTCCCTAGAACATCTCCACGCCTCCTGCATTTCCCTTTGTTGCAACTTTGAGTTTTGGTTTTTAGTTATTGTTGGTTGAAAAGGTTTTGTTCATTTTGTTTATAAAATCATTTTACGGTGATCATCTGTGGGCCCAAGGGTTGAATTGAATCTAGCTAAAGAAGGTGGTGTTTTTCATTTGTCTTTTTGTTATTATCCCTTTATTTCTCACTAAATTTGGGATGTTTGTGTGGGATTCCGGTAAATGGCCCGATTGTTTAGGGTCTTTAAAGGTTTTTTTCAGTAAAATTACAAAAATATATTCCCCATATTCCACTAAAGCAAAAGGGGGTAAAACAAATAGTTGGTTGGAGTAAAAGATTGCAAAACCCCTCCAAATTGGTTGGTTGCAGTTTGGATTGCTTGGGATCCCGGTAGTGGGTGATATTACTGGTCCTGCTTTTAAACCAGGTTCAGTAAGAATTGCAGGAGAAGGGGGTCTTTAGCGACAAAAGGGGGCCAGGAGGTTTACATAGTGTTTGCTTTAAGGACTATGTTGTATTTAAAAAATATGACTTTTCCACTGTTTAGGATAGTGCTGGCTTGTGATGCTGTGTAATAAAGGCAGTTACTTTCCAGTAGGTTTTTGATTGGGTGTTATGTTGTGGAGGTTTATATCAGGGTCGAGTGATCATTCATCTTCTAGGTTTAAATAGTGGTTATTTTATCCTGTATTGTGCGGTGGAGTTCTAATATGATATCTGTAGTGGTGGCAAGTTTGGCAAGTATATAGCTAAAGCACTTTGGTCATATAGAGTATAGTCAATAATAAACATAATGAAGTTGATATTGTCTATGTGTTGTGCTAGAATGAGCTAAAGTACAACTAAGTATAAACTAAAAATATAAAAATACAAATTAAAAATAGCACCAGACTCTCGCTTGTAATTGCACTAAGGTCTAATATAATGAATTTGGTGTTGTCTATTTATTGAGCTAGAATGAGCTAAAGTACAACTAGGTTTAATCTAATAATATAAAAAATACTAGTTTAAAATGGCACAAGACTCTCACTTGTAATTGCACTAAGGTCTAATATAAGTTGTTAACAAGAACTAGAGTATAACTAAATTTAATTTGACAAGACAAAATACACAAGTTGAGGTAGCAAAAGAAAATAAAAAATAATAAAAAAAAAAAATGGCAAGGGATTGGGTTTAAAATTGATGAAAGGGTTGGTACACAGGATAATTTAAAAAGTTGGAGTTGAATATAAAAGCTTAAAAAATTGGTAACAAAGTAGAAAAGAAAAATAAGTTGGGTGTAAGTTTAAAGAATAGGCAATTATAAGAAGTAAAAATAAATTTTGGGTAATAAATTTTTACAAATAATAGGGCAATAAAAAAAAATTTTAAAATAGTTGGGCAAAAGGTATTGGTAAAATTGGGCAATTAAGATTGGGGGAATTAACTCAAGACTAGAAATATGCAATAATAAGATAAAAAGTTTACAAAAAAATTTGGGCACTAAAATTAAAATAAAAATGAGAATAATAAAAAGCTTCAAAAAGGGTTTTGGGTATAATAGAGATTTTAAAAAAAAATGGGAAATTTGAGTTTTTTTTAAAGTAGGGTAAAATATGAGGACAAGTTTGGTTAGTTTCTTTAAAATACGATAAACTATGAAGTGGTGGGGAAAAAAAAAAGTTGGGGAAAGATTCCGTAGATATTAAACAAAATTAAAGCTATGGGGTAGAAGGGGTCATTAAATAAACAGGACATTAAAAGTATTGGGGTTTTAAAAAATTTTTTGAAGGAAACAAATTTTAGGCATTTAAACAAATGGTGGACAGTGGGTATTATTGCACCTTACTTGATTTGTTAACCCAGCTCACTTGGGAAAATTTTTTTTAAAGGGTCATTTCTGTAGGAGAAGTATTCTTCCGTGGGTGTTTTCTAAACCTGCGTTTTTTTCCATCCCTCAAAAGCACGGGGGGATTTTTTGGGCTAGCGTAATTTTCTTAGCCTGAAGGTTTGTCTTGGGTTTTAAAAGGGCCCCTTGACAAAACTCAGTTTTATGAAACGGAAGTTTTTTTATGGTTTTCCCCTTGTAGGCTGTTTTTTTCCCCAGACTGTTTTTTTACCTGCTTGGTACCCCCATCAGTTTGTAATCCTTTAGGTCGTCCCCCCCCCATATGTTAAGCGAAGGTGGTTCTTGAAAAGCGTAGGGTGGTCTCTGGGGTTTTTCTTGGGTGTTGTGGGTGGGGATTTTTGTTTGTTAACTACAACAGCGTGGGATACTGTTTTTGGGTCTTTGGTCTTGGAAGTTGGTTATACATGGCAATTTGTTGGTCCCTCTTGTTTTTCCTCTGTAATTTTGGTGTAATAGGGTGACTTGGTCTTTTAGAGTGTTGATGGTATCTGGGGATGGGGTGGGTGTTGCTTTGTTTTTTCCCGAGTGTCTAGTTTTGTTCTAGGTGGTACCAACATACCCTTTTTACCTTTTGGACCATTGGACCATACAGTACAAGTACCTATGGTTCAAAACCACGAACTCCTTTTCGATCCACTTCCATCAGTGTTTGAAAATTAACTTGAGAAGAGGGAGTCCCATTTATGGGGGTGAAGATCCCTTTCCCCAAGCTGATAAAAGCTACTGAGATGGATTTTCCCCCAAGCAAAGCAGGTGCCCCAATTTTTTTTTTTTTTGTGCACACTCCTGCAGACCCATTCTCTTAGAGTAAACCTACCGCCTTCCGCGCTAAATTTGAAGCCGCTAGAATTTTGGGTAGATTACATCTTGGCCTGACTTCAAAGCCGTAGTCTAGGACGGACCCCGAAAAGGTAATGTAGTCAGTTGAAAACAAAAGGGCCCGAAGATGGTCAAGCATAGAGTTTAACTGCTTGAAAATGATGTGGGGGGACATAGCTTCATAAAGATAAAAGTTTATTTTGACAATTCATGGTTGTACGAGGGAAAATAAAAGTTGGGTGTACTGCCAAAAGCCCCCTTTTTAGCAGGCATTTCTGGAAACTTAGAGATTAACTTAAAATTTAAAAGGGATAAACAAATTCATATGGTCTTAGATGGTTCAGCAAAATACAGAGAACGTACTATATCAGATAAAGCCAATGGTTTGATAAGTCTAGTAGGGACTTTTAAATTATTACAATGTAACAATTTAAAACAGTTTACAATATGATGTATTACAGTTTAGTACTATTTAAAACAATGAAATTTGGTATTACAATGGAACAATTTACATTATGAAGTACTGTATTGCAATCTACTACTATTTAAAACAATGGAAAAATAGACATCCTATCAAATCAATCAATCAAATCAAATCAAATTTTATTTGTTTGCAAGTACAGTGGACCCCCGGTTATCGGCCAACTCGGTTATTGGCGGGGTTTTCGGTGCTCGGTTATCAGCCATTCACTCGGTTATCGGCCGTTTTGGACATGTCCATCCGCCGGCTGGGGCAGCTTGCGCTTCAGTTTGGCTTTGTCTCTCGGTGGCTGAGGAAGCTTCTCCTCATACATCCAAACATTTCGCTTGTTTAAAATAGTTTTTAGTGGTTTTTTTGCAGTGCAACTGTGAAATAAGTAACCATAGCTCCAAAGAAAGTGAAAGAAAAATTTGAGAGTGGTATGAAGGTGGTGGAACTTGCCAGGATGTACAGCAAGAATAAATCAACAATTACATGCATCCTGGCAAAGAAAGAAATCAAAGATGCTAATCTTGGAAAAGGAGTATCTTTTCTAACTAAACAAAGGACACTGATAATGGAAGAGATGGAAAAGTTATTATTATTGTAGATTAAGGAAAAAGAATTAGTGGGAGACAGTGTCGTGGAGTCGATCATTTGTGAGAAGGTAAAGCAATTGCATGAGGATCTTGCAAAGAAAATGCCTGGAACGAGTGCTGCAGTTTATGAATTTAGGTTTGATAGATTTAAGAAGCATAGTGGCATACACAGTGTTGTAAGGCATGGTGAGGCTGCAAGTTCTGACAAATGTGCTGCTGAAAAGTATGTTCACAAATTCCAGGACTACGTAAAGGCTAAAGGATTCGAACCCCAACAAGTTTTCAATTGTGACAAAACAGGCCTGTTTTGGAAGAAAATGCCAAACAGGGCCTACATTACCCAGGAGGAAAAGGATCTGCCAGGACACAAGCCTATGAAAGACAGGCTTACTTTTTTGTTGTGTGGTAATGCTAGTGGGGATTTCAAAGTGAAGCCTTTACTTGCGCATCACTCAGAAAATCCCAGAGTGTTTAAGAAAAACAATGTGATGAAGAATAGATTGTGTGTGATGTGGAAAGCTAATCATAAGGCATGGGTCACAAGGCAAATTCTCAAAGAGTGGGTTAATGATGTATTTGGCCCAAGTGTAAAAAAATACCTCCTGGAAAAGAAATTGCCACTCAAGTGCCTCCTGTTACTGGACAATGCTCCTGCACATCCTCCAGACTTGGAAGACCAAGTGTTTAGGGACTTCAGTTTTATAAAAGTGAAGTTCTTGCCTCCTAACACCACTCCTCTCCTCCAGCCCATGGACCAGCAGGTCATTTCTAACTACAAAAAACTCTACACAAAAGCAGTGTTTCAAAAGTGCTTTGAAGTGGCCTCGGACGCTAAGAGAGTTCTGGAGGAATCACTTCACTATCCTCCATTGCATAAGCCTTATAGGTAAGGCATGGGAGGGAATGACTTCCAGGACTTTGAACTCTGCTTGGAGAAAACTGTGGCCAGATTGTGTCCAAGAGAGGGATTTTGAAGGGTTTGAGACTCAACGTGATCCTGACCCTGCCAACCCTGTGGACTCTATTGTGTCTTTGGGGAAGTCCCTGGGGTTGGAGGTGAGTGGTGAGGATGTGGAAGAGTTGGTGGAGAACCACAGGGAAGAGCTTACCACTGAAGAGCTGCAAGACCTTCAACTTGAACAGCAAGAGACTGCAGCTGAGGAACTTGCTTCAGAGGAAGAGGGAGTGAAGGAGGTGCCTTCTTCAGAGATTAAAGAGGTGTGTGCAGTGTGGACCAGGGTGCAATCCTTTGTAGAGAAACACCACCCTGATAAAGCTGAAACAAGCCATATCTGCAACATGTTTAGTGACAAAACCCTGTCCCACTTCAGGGAAATCTTAAAGAGATGCCAGAAACAGAGCACTATGGACAGTTATTTTGTGAGACAGGGGTCCAGTGACTCTCAAGCTGGTTCTAGTGGCATTAAAAGACAGAGAAGGGAAGTAACCCCAGAGAAGGCATTGCTACCTGAAGTCTTCATGGAGGGGGATTCCCTTTCCAAACACTAACTCCTCCCTCTTTCCTCCTCCCTATCTTCCAGAAGCCAGCATTAGCCTTCAATAAAGGTATGTAATACTCATATAATTGTAAAAAAAAATATTTTTTTGTGAATAATTTTGTTTGGAATGAATTAATTTTATTTCCATTAATTCTTATGGGAAATATTAATTTGGTTATTGGCCATTTCGATTATTGGCTGACCTTCAGGAACGGATTACGGCCGATAACTGGGGGTCCACTGTAATACGTTCAGATTATGTGTTTACAATAATGAGTTGCAATGCAAAGAGAACCTCTATCATGCCTAAGCATTATGGGCAGACATAATCCTTTGACTGTTTTGGTGGTATATATACGTCTTACGAGCCACCGTTTTTTATGTATACTCATAAATTTTAGCGGCTTCAAATTAAGCAGAAGAAAGCTGGTAGGTCCACTTGTGAGAGAAAGGGTCTGCAGCACACAGGGGTCCTGCAGCACACAGTGCATGAGAAAAAAAAATCTCCGACTGTTTTTTTTTTAATTAAAATGCTGACTTCGTGGTTTATTTTAGTATAGTATTTATGGCTGTATTCTCTTTTTCTTGGTGATAGAATGGAAAACATATTATAGAAATAGAGGTGATTTTGATTGGTTTTACTATGAAAAGAACCTTTAAATGGAGCTCAAAGAAGGGGAAATGTTTGATTTTTGCCGATGTTCAAAAGTAAACAAATGATGTCATTTTCTAATAAATGTCCAAGTAGCCATTCTAATATGCAGTCATGAATGGGTTAACATTATTTATACAATTATTACAATATTGCAGTAGTCTGCATAAGAGTAAATCTTCTATTTTTTTGTTTGAATAAAAATTCAAAATAGAAAGCAAGAGTAATATCAGAGGGGCCTGGAGATGTGACTGAAGAACAAAGAAAATGTTATTTTAGAGCCAGAAATGTCTGCATTGTTCATTCTGGACCCTATTTTGAAATTGTCATATATTTTAATTTTCGAAAAAATTGGCCAAACTGCAAATTTCTGACCACGTTACTGGGTAGTTGAAATTGGTAAATGGGCAGTTTCTTGTACTCAGTCGATAGAAAAAATGGAGTTCTGAAAAAATAGCTATGATTCTGGTCGACTGGAACAATGGAATTAGCCGAAAATAGGGCTCAAGTGGGCGAAATCGCTGATTCGTAAATACTGCCGAGGTCACTAACTTCGCGAGAGCATAATTCTATTGTTTTCCATCAAATTTCATTCTTTTGGTGTCATTACAATTGGGAAAAGATTCTCTATCATTTCATGAGAAAAAATATTTTTTTTTTTTTTTGGGGGGGGGGAAGGGGGGGGGGGAGGGGGGGGGGGATTTTGCGACACCAGGAGACACCTCAGGATTTGCGGATGCGACAGTCAAGGGGTTAATTTAATGGCTTATTGACTACTTAACACTAAAGAAACTTATCACAGTTTAAGTTGTACAATAGTTCTATTAATTATAAATGAATCTAATTTTTTTTTTTTTCAACAAGTCGGCCATCTCCCACCGAGGCAGGGTGACCCAAAAAAGAAAGAAAATCCCCAAAAAGAAAATACTTTCATCATCATTCAACACTTTCACCACACTCGCACATTATCACTGTTTTTGCAGAGGTGCTCAGAATACACAGTTTAGAAGCATACACATATAAAGATACACAACATATCCCTCCAAACTGCCAATTTCCCAAACCCCTCCTTTAAAGTGCAGGCATTGTACTTCCCATTTCCAGGACTCAAGTCCGACTATATGAAAATAATCGGTTTCCCTGAATCCCTTCACTAAATATTACCTTGCTCACACTTCAACAGATCGTCAGGTCCCAAGTACCATTCGTCTCCATTCACTCCTATCTAACACGCTCACGCATGCTTGCTGGAAGTCCAAGCCCCTCGCCCACAAAACCTCCTTTACCCCCTCTCTCCAACCCTTTCGAGGACGACCCCTACCCCGCCTTCCTTCCCCTATAGATTTATATGCTTTCCATGTCATTCTACTTTGATCCATTCTCTCTAAATGACCAAACCACCTCAACAACCCCTCTTCTGCCCTCTGACTAATACTTTTATTAACTCCACACCTTTTCCTAATTTCCACACTCCGAATTTTCTGCATAATATTTACACCACACATTGCCCTTAAACAGGACATCTCCACTGCCTCCAACCATCTCCTCGCTGCTGCATTTACCACCCAAGCTTCACACCCATATAAGAGTGTTGGTACTACTATACTTTCATACATTCCCTTCTTTGCCTCCATAGATAACGTTTTTTGACTCAACATATACCTCAATGCACCACTCACCTTTTTTCCCCTCATCAATTCTATGATTAACCTCATCCTTCATAAATCCATCCGCTGACATGTCAACTCCCAAGTATCTGAAAACATTCACTTCTTCCATACTCCTCCTCCCCAATTTGATATCCAATTTTTCTTTATCTAAATCATTTGATACCCTCATCACCTTACTCTTTTCTATGTTCACTTTCAACTTTCTACCTTTACACACACTCCCAAACTCGTCCGCTAACCTTTGCAATTTTTCTTTAGAATCTCCCATAAGCACAGTATCATCAGCAAAAAGTAACTGTGTCAATTCCCATTTTGAATTTGATTCCCCAAAATTTAATCCCACCCTTCTCCTGAACACCCTAGCATTTACTTCCTTTACAACCCCATCTATAAATATATTAAACAACCATGGTGACATTACACATCCCTGTCTAAGACCTACTTTTACCGGGAAGTAGTCTCCCTCTCTTCTACACACCCTAACCTGAGCCTCACTATCCTCATAAAAACTCTGCAGCATTTAATAACTTACCACCTATTCCATATACTTGCAACATCTGCCACATTGCTCCTCTATCCACTCTATCATATGCCTTTTCTAAATCCATAAATGCAATAAAAACTTCCCTACCTTTATCTAAATACTGTTCACATATATGCTTCAAAGTAAACACTTGATCTACACATCCCCTACCCACTCTGAAACCTCCTTGCTCATCCGCAATCCTACATTCTGTCTTACCTCTAATTCTTTCAATAATAACCCTACCATACGCTCTTTTCCTGGTATACTCAATAAACTTATTCCTCTATAATTTTTACAATCTCTTTTGTCCCCTTTCCCTTTATATAAAGGGACTATACATGCTCTCCGCCAATCCCTAGGCACCTTCCCCTCTTTCATACATTTATTGAACAAAAGTACCAACCACTCCAACACTATATCCCCCCCTGCTTTTAACATTTCTGTCACGATCCCATCAGTTCCAGCTGCTTTACCCCCATTCATTCTACATAATGCCTCAAGTACCTCCCCCACACTTACATTCTGCTCTTCTTCACTCCTAAAAGATGGTATACCTCCCTGACCAGTGCATGAAATTACTGCCTCTCTTTCTTCCTTAACATTTAAGTTCCTCAAAATATTCTCGCCATCTACCTAATACCTCCATCTTCCCATCTACTAACTCCCCTACTCTGGTTTTAACTGACAAATCCATATTTTCCCTAGGCTTTCTTAACTTGTTTAACTCACTCCAAATTTTTTTCTTATTTTCATTAAAATTTCTTGACAGTGCCTCTCCCACTCTATCATCTGCTCTCCTTTTGCACTCTCTCACCACTCTCTTTACCTTTCTTTTACTCTCCATATACTCTGCTCTTCTTATAACACTTCTGCTTTGTAAAAAAGTCCCATAAGCTACCCTTTTCTCTTTTATCACACCCTTTACTTCATCATTCCACCAATCACTCCTCTTTCCTCCTGCCCCCACCCTCCTATAACCACGAACTTCTGCCCCACATTCTAATACTGCATTTTTAAAACTATTCCAACCCTCTTCAACCCCCCCACTACTCATCTTTGCACTAGCCCACCTTTCTGCCAATAGTCGCTTATATCTCGCCCGAACTTCCTCCTCCCTTAGTTTATACACTTTCACCTCCCTCTTACTTGTTGTTGCCACCTTCCTCTTTTCCCATCTACCTCTTACTCTAACTGTAGCTACAACTAAATAATGATCCGATATATCAGTTGCCCCTCTATAAACATGTACATCCTGGAGCCTACCCATCAACCTTTTATCCACCAATACATAATCTAATAAACTACTTTCATTATGTGCTACATCATATACAAGCATACATGTACAAGCACATATATACACACCCCTCTGGGTTTTCTTCTATTTTCTTTCTAGTTCTTATTCTTGTTTATTTCCTCTTATCTCCATGGGGAAGTGGAACAGAATTCTTCCTCCATAAGCCATGCGTGTTGTAAGAGGCGACTAAAATGCCGGGAGCAAGGGGCTAGTAACCTCTTCTCCTGTATATACATGTATTACTAAATGTAAAAGGAGAAACTTTCATTTTTCCTTTTGGGCCACCCCGCCTCGGTGGGATGCGGCTGGTGTGTTGAAAGAAAGAAAGAAATACATGAGTGAGAAGGGTTGGATTTGAGTGAGACTTGCATAATGAGTAAAGAGAATCATCAAAACTCATTTCTTTGGTAGCACTGAAAATTAGGTTGGGCAAATATTTTGTTAGTGGGAAGGATTGTAAATGACCTGCCTAGTATGGGCCAACACCAGAGTTCCTCCTTTCTTTTCTTACGTAACTCCCAGATATCTGAAACATTCACTTCCATACTCCCTCTCTCCAATGTGATATCCAATTTTTCTTTATCTAAATTGTTTGATACCCTCATAACCTTATTCTTATCTATGTTCACTTTCAACTTTCTACTTTTACACACCCTCCTAAACTCATCCACTAACATTTGTAACTATTCTCTAGAATCTCCCAAAAGCACAGTATCATCAGCAAAAAGTAACTGTTTCAACTCCCATTTTGTATTTAATTCCCCATAATTTAATTCCACCCCTCCCCCAACACCCTAGCATTTACTTCTTTTACAACCCCATCTGTAAATATGTTAAACAACTTTGGTGACATTACACATTCCTGTCTATGACCTACTTTTACAGGAAAGTAAACTCCTCTCCTACACACCCAACCCTGAGCCTCACTATCCTCATAAAAACTCTTTACAGCATTTAGTAGCTTACTACCTATTCCATACACTTGCAACATCTGCCACAATGCTCCCCTATCCACTCTATCATATGCCATTTCTAAATCCATAAATGCAATAAAAACTTCCCTACCTTTATCTAAATACTGTTCACATATATGCTTCAATGTAAACACTTGATCTACACATCCCCTACCCACTCTGAAGCCTCCTTGCTCATCTGCAATCCTGCTTTGTCTTACCTCTAATTCTTTCAATAATAACCCTACCATACACTTTACCTGGTATACACAGTAAACTTATTCCTCTTAAAAGGAGGGGTTTGGGATATTGACAGTTGGGAGGGATTTCTAAACTGTCATATCTAAGCACCTCTACAAAGACAGTGATTATGTGTGAGTGAGGTGAAAGTGTTGAATGATGATTAAAGTGTTGAATGATGATGAAAGTATTTTCCTTTTGGGGATTTTCTTTCTTTTTGGGTCACCCTGCCTCAGTGGAAGACAGCCGACTTGTTAAAAAAAACAATTTTTTTTTAGAAACTCTTGTCCCCCTGCCCTTTATATAAATGAGCTACATACACTCTCTGCCAATTGCTAGGTACCCTTCTCTCTTTCATACATTTATTAAAGAAAAAACACCAACCACTCCAACACTATATCCCCCCCCCTCCTGCATGCTTTTAACATTTCTGTTTTTCTTTTTGGGCCACCCTGTTAAAAGAATGAGTGCTTAAATTTTATTAATGTTGTTTATCATACTTGAACACTAAGAAAAGATTGATAGTTATTAACCCTTAAAGTGTCCAAACATAGATCTACTTTCGATTTTACATGCTTTCTTATGTATATAAAAAAAAGTAGATCTACGTTTGGAGCACTACGCAAGTGAACGTAGATCTACGTTTGAACAGATTAAGAGTTAAGATGCTTTATCAAACTTGAACACTGATAAAAATATGGTTGGTTATTATTAACTTTCTTCATCAAACCTGAACACCGAAAAATGATTATCTAATGTTTCAAGTGTCCATCAAACTCGAATACAAAATATTTTTCAGAAATCCAAAAGTTTACTTATAGCTATGGAGAGAATTCATAACATTACCTTGAGAATGAACATGGGATTCTTTCAGAGACAAATAATCTGCAGTGATACTGTTGATTTCCTTTGTAGCTTCAGCTAAGCGATCTTCCAATTCAAGCGCAGATGACTGAAGATAAGCACGCTCATTTTCACAGGCCTGCAAAACAAAATTCAAAGTTTATAATTTGCAGCTCAAATCCTGTGAATCATGTATGAAGTGCAATAATTCCAAAATCTGAAGACTTAAACTCAAATTTTATCGACTGAAACTTAATGTAATGTTCCTCAAACTTCATCCAATATCAGTACAGGGGCCACAAACTTAGGAAACAGATGAGCTCCCAGTACAGTGGAACCTTGGTACTCAAATGCTTCGTTAGGTAGTCAACCGTTTTCTCAGCACTCAACCAATCAAACGACCTACCAGAACATGTGCATCAGTCTCCCTGCAGCTGTCGCTCAGTGCAAAAACTCTGCTGAACTTTGCTGTAAATTATTTCGTGTTTCTTTGCATTTTTGGTGTTTTTTTACATTATTTAAATAAGTCACCATGGGGCCTAAGAAGATTAGTGATAACAGCCAACCAAAAAGAAAATTGGTTAGTCATAACAGAGATGAAAAACTCATCGCAAAATATGAAATTGATGCCCACCATACGAGTTGCGTATGATGAAATTTATGATCTCTATGATACTAAAAAATAAAGAGACCTTTAAAAAGGCTGATGTTGCAAAAGGAGTGAAACCGATTATGAAACAAAGGCCACAAAGATGCTGCTGAGAAATACGTCTGTGAGTTTAGTAACTATGTAGAGGCTGAGGGTTGTATTCCCCAACACTTCTTCTTTTCTTGTGTGAGAATGCAAGTGATGATTTAAACGTGAAGAATTTGCTTGTCTATCACTTGGAGAACCCCAGGGTTTTTTAAGAAAATCTTATGAAAAGTACATTAAATGTGATGTGGAGGGCTAACAGTAAAGCTTGGATAACCAGGCAATCTCCCTTCCTCCTCACCATCTTCCAGATATGCCAACAACTCTCCAGCTACAGGTACAGTGAGAATAAATTTGCATTTCTTTCATCTATTCACTGTGCTTAGTTTTTCTTTTTAAAATTTATGCATGCTAGGCCTGTAAACTTTGTGTTAAAATGCTTTTGTAAGTGTATTTTTGGGGGTCTGAAATGGATTAATCTAATTTACATTATTTCTTTGGGAAAAATTTCTTCAGTACTCAAACAGACTGGTACACGAACAGCTTTCTGGAACGAATTAAGTTCGAGTGCCAAAGTTCCACTGTATTACAAATTACATACAAGTCATTTATAAACCAATTTTTTTAATTGTGGATTGTCACAATTGTGCCTGCGCTCTGAAGGAGGGGTGTTGCTGTTGCAATTTTTTAACAGTAGTGTAGATGCGCCTCTGGGAAGACGGTGATAGTGAAGGATGATGAAAATGTTTCTTTTTTTTTTTGGGTCACCATGCCTTGGTGGGAAACAGCCAATGTGTTAATAATAAAAAAATACCTAACAGCAATATTAAGTTACAGACTTGTAAGTCATCCATGAACTGTTGTATCTCCAGATTCTTCTGTCGAAGTGCTTCCTCCAATTCTTTTTTCTTCAGACGCCATCCACTTGACCAGTCCTAATGGGTGAAAAGAGTTCTGTCAGCATAATTTTAAGCTTTCATATTTATGAAATAAACATTATATCATATTCTAATTTATTGTAGCCTTATTAGTTAAAAAATATACAAATGAATAAAAATTCCAGTTTCGAATGGAACAATTCGAAATTAACCAAAAATATGTAGAGGAAACCTACAATAACATTTTGGTCCAAACTAGACCTCCAAGATACGATATTACGTGCCGCAAAATGCCCTTCTCACACTATAACACTCACTTATTTATCCATACCTCACCTATGCTATTTGTGCTTGGGGATCAACTGCAGCAACACACCTAAAGCCAATAATAACCCAACAAAAAGCTGCAGTAAGAATAATCACTAAATCCCATCCCTGGCAACACCCCCCCCCCTCCCACTCTTCATAGATCTAAACTTACTCCCTGTTCAGTACATCCACACTTACTACTGTGCAATCTACATCTACAGGATCTTAAATTCCAATATTAACCTTGACCTAAAATGCTTTCTTGATAGTTGTGACAGAACCCACAGGCATAACACCAGACACAAACATCTCTATGACATTCCCCATGTCTGACTAAACCTTTACAAAAATTCAATGTATGTCAAAGGCCCTAAAATCTGGAACACCCTACCTGAAAACTCTAGAACTGTAGACACATTCATCACCTTCAAAACTACCATTAGAAAACATCTTATCTCCCTGATACACCCCGTCAACTAATTACACGAATACCACCTGGTGGTTCACACTTATACTCACTCATCCATTTGACCATAAACAGAAATATCAATTTCAATCTTAAAATAATGAATCCTAACTAGTCAAAAGTTGGCCTGTGATACTCCAATACTGAAACTATGTTTTTTTTTTTTTTATTATCACACTGGCCGATTCCCACCAAGGCAGGGTGGCCCGAAAAAGAAAAACTTTCACCATCATTCGCTCCATCACTGTCTTGCCAGAAGGGTGCTTCACACAACAGTTTTTAAACTGCAACATTAACACCCCTCCTTCAGAGTGCAGGCACTGTACTTCCCATCTCCAGGACTCTAGTCCGGCCTGCCGGTTTCCCTGAACCCCTTCATAAATGTTACTTTGCTCACACTCCAACAGCACGTCAAGTATTAAAAACCATTTGCCTCCATTCACTCCTATCAAACACGCTCACACATGCCTGCTGGAAGTCCAGGCCCCTCGCACACAAAACCTCCTTTACCCCCTCCCTCCAACCTTTCCTAGGCCGACCCCTACCCCGCCTTCCTTCCACTAAAGACTGATACACTCTTGAAGTCACTCTGTTTCGCTCCATTCTCTCTACATGTCCGAATCACCTCAACAACCCTTTCTCAGCCCTCTGGACAACAGTTTTGGTAATCCCGCACCTCCTCCTAACTTCCAAACTACGAATTCTCTGCATTATATTCGCACCACAAATTGTCCTCAGACATGACATCTCCACTGCCTCCAGCCTTCTCCACGCTGCAACATTCATCACCCAAGCTTCACACCCATATAAGAGCGTTGGTAAAACTATACTCTCATACATTCCCCTCTTTGCCTCCAAGGACAAAGTTCTTTGTCTCCACAGACTCCTAAGTGCACCACTCACCCTTTTCCCCTCGTCAATTCTATGATTCACCTCATCTTTCATAGACCCATCCGCTGACACGTCCACTCCCAAATATCTGAATACATTCACCTCCTCCATACTCTCTCCCTCCAATCTGATATCCAATCTTTCATCACCTAATCTTTTTGTTATCCTCATAACCTTACTCTTTCCTGTATTCACTTTTAATTTTCTTCTTTTGCACACCCTACCAAATTCATCCACCAATCTCTGCAACTTCTCTTCAGAATCTCCCAAGAGCATGGTGTCATCAGCAAAGAGCAACTGTGACAACTCCCACTTTATGTGTGATTCTTTATCTTTTAACTCCACGCCTCTTGTCAAGACCCTCGCATTTACTTCTCTTACAACCCCATCTATAAATATATTAAACAACCACGGTGACATCACACATCCTTGTCTAAGGCCTACTTTTACTGGGAAATAATTTCCCTCTTTCCTACATACTCTAACTTGAGCCTCACTATCCTCGTAAAAACTCTTCACTGCTTTCAGTAACCTACCTCCTACACCATACACCTGCAACATCTGCCACATTGCCCCCCTATCCACTCTGTCATACGCCTTTTCCAAATCCATAAATGCCACAAACACCTCTTTAGCCTTATCTAAATACTGTTCACTTATATGTTTCACTGTAAACACCTGGTCCACACACCCCCTACCTTTCCTAAAGCCTCCTTGTTCATCTGCTATCCTACTCTCTGTCTTACTCTTAATTCTTTCAATAATAACTCTACCATACACTTTACAAGATATATTCAATTCAATTCAAAGTTTATTCTCTATAAGGATTACAATGCTGAGTTTACAGAATTTGGTTATTGTGTGGTTTACATGTAGTAAAATAATAATTACAGAGTGTACCACTAGAACTCCTAGCATGGCTAGGCATTTCGGGCAGACTTAAATTAAATCTTAAGTTTAAAATATTACAAAATTATGAGGTAAGTTGGTATTATGGCTAAATGACTAAATACTAGTTTGTGAGTTTAGCAATGTGAATGCTTTTGTTTTGGCACTATACATAGTTTCAGTATTGGAGTATCACAGGCCAACTTATGACTAGTTAAGATTCATTATTTTGAGACTGAGATTGATATTTCTGCTTATGGTCAAATGGGTGAGTGAGTGTAAGTGTTGACCACCAGGTGGTATTCGGTATTCAAGAAATTAGTTGACAGGGTGTATCAGGGAGATAAGATGTTTTCTGATGGTAGTTTTGAAGGTGATGAATGTGTCTGCAGTTTTAGAATTTTCAGGTAAGGTGTTCCAGATTTTAGGGCCTTTGACATACATTGAATTTTTGTAAAGGTTTAGTCGGACACGGGGAATGTCATAGAGATGTTTGTGTCTGGTGTTGTGCCTGTGGGTTCTGTCACAACTATCAAGAAAGCATTTTAAGTCAAGGTTAATATTGGAATTTAAGGTCCTGTAGATGTAGACTGCACAGTAGTAAGTGTGGATGTACTGAACAGGGAGTAGTAAGTTTAGATCTATGAAGAGTGGGGGGGTGTGTTGCCAGGGATGGGATTTAGTGATTATTCTTACTGCGGCTTTTTGTTGGGCTATTATTGGCTTTAGGTGTGTTGCTGCAGTTGAACCCCAAGCACAGATAGCATAGGTGAGGTATGGATATATAAGTGAATGGTATAGTGTGAGAAGGGCAGTTTGCGGAACGTAGTATCGTATCTTGGAGAGGATCCCAACCGTTTTGGATACATTTTTGGTTATGTGTTGGATATGGGTGGTGAAGTTCAGGTTGTTGTCGAGGTATAGGCCTAGGAATTTGCCCTCATTATGTCTGGCAATTAGAGCGTTGTCGATCTTAATGTTAATTTGCGCATCTCCTGCTCTGCTACCAAACATAATGTAGTAGGTTTTGTCAGTGTTAAGCGTAAGTTTATTTGCTGTCATCCAAGTCGATATTTTGATCAGCTCCTCATTAACAATGGTGTTGAGGGTGGCAAGATTAGGGTGAGAGATGACATAAGTCGTGTCGTCAGCAAAGAGAATGGGGTTCAGGTGTTGAGATACGTTTGGGAGAACATTGATGTATATGAGGAAGAGCAGGGGACCAAGGACACTTCCCTGCAGAACTCCAGTATCAAGTGGCTGTGTCGTTGATGCTGTGTCTTTAATGGTGACATACTGATACCTATTAGTAAGGTAAGATTTGAAATATGCAAGCGCATGGCCTCTTATACGATAATGGTCAAGTTTGTGGAGTAGGATGCCGTGGTCTACTGTGTCAAAACCTTTTCTTAGGTCAATAAAAATTCCTAGTGGATATTCCTTATTTTCCAATGCTTTGTAAAGCAGATCTAGCATTTTTATGATTGCATCGTTAGTGCTTTTATTTTTCCTGAATCCAAATTGGCAGGGGTTGAGTATGTTTTGTGCCGTTATAAATGAATATAGTCTCCTGTGCACGAGTTTCTCAAAGATTTTGGATAGCAATGGTAAGTTTGATATTGGCCTACAGTTGTTTAAATCTGTAGGGTCACCACCTTTATGTATTGGTGTAACCCTTGCCGTCTTGAGTAGTTTCGGGAAGGTGCTAGTTTCTAGTGACTTGTTAAAAAGTAATGAGATAGCATGCGAGAGGACATGGGCCGCTCTCTTGTACAATAATGGTGGGACATGAGACAGATTCCCTGAGTTATTTTTAAGTGACTTTATAATCTCGGTGACTTCCGTGGGCTCAGTTGGAGCAAGATAGAAGGAATTTGGGAAATTCCCATCTAGGTAGTCCCCGGCATGGGCATTGGTACGTGGGATTTTATTGGCGCGATTAGAACCTATGGTTGAGAAGAAGTCATTTATCTTGTTAGCTGTGTCAGTGGGATGCAGTGGTGTTTCATTAGGTTTAGTTAGGACAATATTCTTGTTTTTTTTTAGTTTGTGGGTCCCTAGTATCTGAGAGAGTGTTTTCCAGGTCTTTTTTATATCTCCTCTTGTGTCAGTGAATCTACTGGAGTAGTATAGTTGTTTGGCTTTCTTTATTACTTTGGTGAGGACTGATGAATAGTGTTTAAGAATATCTTTGTGTATTAGGCCCTGTCTATATTGCTTTTCATACTGGTGTTTCTTATCAATGGATTTCAGAATGGTGCTGGTTAGCCATGGGCAACCAAGCCGCTTGTTTGTGATCTGTTTCGTTTTTATAGGACAATGTTTGTTGTATAGTCTAAGTAATTTGTTAAGAAAAATATCTGTCCAGTCATCAATACCATTGGCCTTGGAGAATTCTGTAGCCCAGTCAACAGTCTCTAAGTCAGCTGTGAACTTCCTTACTGAGGCCTCATCATGGAGTCTAAATGAAACTTTGTTGTATTCAAGTGGTGGTTTACTAATGTTTGTCAAGAGGAAGGTAGGGTAGTGGTCTGTAGTGCTATCTGTGATTATCCCTGATTTAAGGGGGGCTAGTACATTGGTCCATATGTGGTCTATTATGGTTGCACTTGTTTCAGTGAGCCTGGTTGGTTTAGTTATTGTTGGTATGAGAAGTGTGTTGTTCATATTGTTGATGAAATCAGTTACAGGCTGATCATCTAGTAGGCCAAGGTTGATGTTGAAGTCTCCAGCTAAGAGAAGGTGGTGCTTATTCATTTGTCTGTTTGTTATTAGTTCCTTTAATTTCTCACTGAAATTTGGGATGTTTGTGTGGGGTATCCGGTAAATGGCACCGATTGTTATAGGCGTCTATAATTTTTGCACTCTCTTTTGTCCCCTTTGCCTTTATACAAAGGAACTATGCATGCTCTCTGCCAATCCCTAGGTACCTTACCCTCTTCCATACATTTATTAAATAATTGCACCAACCACTCCAAAACTATATCCCCACCTGCTTTTAACATTTCTATCTTTATCCCATCAATCCCAGCTGCCTTACCCCCTTTCATTTTACCTACTGCCTCACGAACTTCCCCCACACTCACAACTGGCTCTTCTTCACTCCTACAAGATGTTATTCCTCCTTGCCCTATACACGAAATCACAGCTTCCCTATCTTCATCAACATTTAACAATTCCTCAAAATATTCCCTCCATCTTCCCAATACCTCTAACTCTCCATTTAATAACTCTCCTCTCCTATTCTTAACTGACAAATCCATTTGTTCTCTAGGCTTCCTTAACTTGTTAATCTCACTCCAAAACTTTTTCTTATTTTCAACAAAATTTGTTGATAACATCTCACCCACTCTCTCATTTGCTCTCTTTTTACATTGCTTCACCACTCTCTTAACCTCTCTCTTTTTCTCCATATACTCTTTCCTCCTTGCATCACTTCTACTTTGTAAAAACTTCTCATATGCTAACTTTTTCTCCCTTACTACTCTCTTTACATCATCATTCCACCAATCGCTCCCCTTCCCTCCCGCACCCACTTTCCTGTAACCACAAACTTCTGCTGAACACTCGAACACTACATTTTTAAACCTACCCCATACCTCTTCGACCCCATTGCCTATTCTCTCATTAGCCCATCTATCCTCCAATAGCTGTTTATATCTTACCCTAACTGCCTCCTCTTTTAGTTTGTAAACCTTCACCTCTCTCTTCCCTGATGCTTCTATTCTCCTTGTATCCCATCTACCTTTTACTCTCAGTGTAGCTACAACTAGAAAGTGATGTGATATATCTGTGGCCCCTCTATAAACATGTACATCCTGAAGTCTACTCAACAGTCTTTTATCTACCAATACATAATCCAACAAACTACTGTCATTTCGCCCTACATCATATCTTGTATACTTATTTATCCTCTTTTTTCTTAAAATATGTATTACCTATATCTAAACCCCTTTCTATACAAAGTTCAATCAAAGGACTCCCATTATCATTTACACCTGGCACCCCAAACTTACCTACCACACCCTCTCTAAAAGTTTCTCCTACTTTAGCATTCAGGTCCCCTACCACAATTACTCTCTATGTATTGTGCCAAAACAAAAGCATTCACATTGCTAAACTCACAAACTAGTATTTAGTCACTTAGCCATAATACCAACTTACCTCATAATTTGTAATATTTTAAAGTAAAGAATTAATCTAAGTCTGCCCGAAATGCCTAGCCATGCTAGGTGTTCTAGTGGCCCCCTCTGTAATTAGCATTTTACTACATGTAAACCACACAATAACCAAATTCTGTAAACTCAGCATTGTAATCCTTATAGAGAATAAACTTTGAATTTGAATTTGAATTATGTTGTCAGGACTTGATGATGGTCCAAAATGGATCAAAACATCATTTAAAGTTTCCTCTTCAAATTGTGGGTCAGATGTGAATCAAAATGTACGTACATGTACAGGTGATCCTCGACTTGTGATGGTTCAACTTACGATATTTCAACTTTACCAAGGTGCAAAATCAATTACTTTGGGGATGAAACTTAAAATAATTACCCAGCATGAAGGCAGCAAGTTGATAACTTTTTTTTTTCAACCATCATTGACACACACCACTGTTTTTGCAGAGGAGCACAGATAGGACAGGTCAGATGTCACTCCAAACAGCAAATACCCTAAACCCTTCCTTTAATATTCAGGCATTGTACTTCCCACCTCCAGGACTCAATATTGGTATATTTAGTTACAGTAATCATTTGTTTATCTACTTTTTCAGTGACAGTAGTTATTTATTTACTTATTTCTTTGGAATATCTTATTCATATTCAACTTGTAATATTTTTAACTAATGACGGGTTCATCGGAACATAACCCCATCGTAAGTTGAGGAGCACTTGTACACACAAAGATATACTGCACTAGAAACACCACCTGAACAATCTCTCATACCAAAAATAATCTACTCACATAGGCAATATTCTTTTCACTAGCTGGGCAATCTCCACTTGCAACTATGGCTTGTAACCGTGCAATCTCAGTTTGCAGCTCTTGCTCCCGTTGAGCATCTCCCCGCCCCACTGACTCAGCTAGGTGACCAAGCTCTTCTTCCAGTGCTACAGCCTAAAGAAGAGGGTCTCAGTTGTAATTCAAAGTGCTGTATACAATACTCTTCTTACTTTCTATTTTGAGTTTTCTTGTACTAATGTATATAGTATAATGCTTTTACAATGGATTATTAGTGCTTTTTTGCTTTTTAAGTTTTGCATATGTTGACAGAATTATACTTGATATTAAAAAAAGTTAGGTAAATTCTTTCTGATCTGTTGAACACAATATTTGCACAGCGCAATATACAGTTCTGTATAATACTTTCTTATGTCTTCTACAAAGAATACTATACAATGCTTCTTAATCAAACGATACTAATGTGCCTCTAATTATAATTAAAACAATATTAATATTATTCTCTACAAATCCTTTAACACGTTAGGACATGTTATATAAAAAATGTTTAGATTCCAAGTGAATCCATATATGTTGAAGCTTGTTCTGACAACAACCCCAATTAAACAATGTACATATTGCATGCCAAGACATGCTACACAAAAGATGACAAATTCCAAAGTAAAAGCAATCATGGTGAGACTTAAATAAATAACAAAAAGGCACAATACCGTGACTGGAACGATACACAAATAACCCGCACATAAAAGAGAGAAGCTTACGACGACGTTTCGGTCCGACTTGGACCATTGACAAAGTCACTGACAAAGACTTTGTCAATGGTCCAAGTCGGACCGAAACGTCGTCGTAAGCTTCTCTCTTTTATGTGCGGGTTATTTGTGTATGGTGAGACTTGTTAAATCAATAAAGCATAAATACTCCATTCAGAAGGGAACAGTTAAGCATTCTATCTGGCAATGAAGTTATCAACACAGGATCATGATAACAAGCAAAGACAAATATAAAGCTAGAGACTGGAAGGAATTTGACAATAAATGACAAAGGAAATAAATAAAAGCACAGACATTACAGTGAGCAATCAGCTCATAAACTGAAAGACTCGAAGAACACTTGAGAAAATGCAATGAATTTGCTAAGAAAACATACTTGGATAATATCACTTCGAGGAGTGTGAAGGCTTACTCAGCCCTGTAATAACTTCAGACAGTATTACTCAGGCTGGCTCCTCCTCAGGAAAATTAATGAATAGAAAAAGAAATAATAACAGACAAACATAAACACTTTATTATATAGAAAATATAAAATATAAAACACTTAAATATGAAATATTAATCCTACATTAAAGAAAATGAAAAATGAAAAATATAAATAACTGAATTCAATTTTAATATATTTAGGGGTGTCGGTTTTGGTGACACTGTGTTTTTGAAATCGTACCCGCCCTTGATGATGGGGGGGGTTGCAGGTGTTGGTTACAACCCATGGCTGTTCTTCACATATGCCGTGAGTATTATTCCCCATGCAGGAAAGCAGGTTCTTTACCACGAAATGATAGGGGTTAGCCCTGAATTTCAACAGGTGCACGGGAAAATTAAACCCCCTTTGACTGTCGAAGGGCCAAACCCCTAAGTTCTTCTGGGGCGCAAAATATTCAAAAAAAAAAAATTATTTTTTCTTATGAAATGTAGGTTTTTTTCCCCCGATTGTAAAGAACCCAAAAAAAAAACGAAATTTATGGAAAATGACGGAATTACCCTCTCCGCGAATTAGCGACTTCGGGCGATATTTAAAAATCGAAATTTTCCCCCCACTTTGACCCCTTTTTCGGCTAATTTCCGTTTTTCCCATCAACCAAACCATAACTATTTTTTTCAGAACTCTATTTTTTCTATCGTTGGTAAAAGAAACTCCCCTTTTTTCCGATTTCAACTCCCAATAACTTTCCCGAAATTTGAAATTTGGGCCCAAATTTTCCAAATTAAAAAATACGAAAATTTTCAAAATAAGGTCCAGAAGAACAATGCAGACTTTTCCGGGCTCAAAAATAACATTTTTTTGTTCATCGTCATGCCCAGGCCCCCCTGTGATATTACTCTTGTTTTTTTTTTGAAATTTTTTAAAAAACAAAAAATAGAAGATTTCTGTTTCAGATACTGCAATACTGTAATAATTGTAAAAAACATCAACCCATTCATGACTGCGTTTTAGAATGGCATTTGGGAATTTATTGGCAATGACATCATTTTTTCATTTTGAACATCGGAAAAAATAAAAAACATTTCCTTACTTTGGCTCCATTTCCGGGGTTCTTTTTATAGTAAAATTAATCAAAAATCCCCCTCTATTTTATAATATTTTTTTGTTTTTTTTTTTTTTTTATCTTTTTTGGGAAAGGGAAAAGGGTTTTTTTTTTTTTTGTGTTTTTTTTTTTTTTTTTTTTTTTTTTTTTTTTTTTTTTTTCTTTATGCACTGCGTGCTCCAGGATTTTTTTTATGTGGTGCACACTGACCCACAGACCCATTCCCCCATGGGGCCTACTAGCTTTCTCCTGCCTATTTGAAGCCGAGAATTTAGATTAAATACGCAAAAACGGGGACCTTGCAAGTAATTTTACGGCCGCGGGGCAGTCAAAGGGTTAAATCAAAAAGGGGAATTCAGGGGTTAGTCCTTCTCCATTAGTTTTTTCTGTTTATTGACGGTGACCCTCTTGACCCAAACTGAAAAAATAGACAGGTTACCCACTGCTTAAAAATCACTTCCCGATGTAAATACTCAAAAGAGGGGGTGATTATTTCAACAGTCAACTTAGACAAACGAAAGGACTAAGTTTTTTACTGGTCAAAATGAAATTTTTAACCAATAAATCCACTAAAACAAGGCAGGGATGTATTACGTAGTGTTTTGGGGGCTGTGAGTCGAGTGATTTACTGTTTTAAACCGAGCCCCCCGTCACCCCTTTTGGGGGGGGGGGGGAGAAGGAGGGGAAGGGGTAGCGGGAGCTAGACTGACCCCACGTTTAAAAAGCAGGGCCGGCAATCAAAATATCATTTAGGGGTGGGGGGGAAAAGGTGGGGATAGCGGGGGCTTGACTTTCCCCACCTTTAAAAAGAGCCGGCAATGAAACTATTGTTCTAATACCCCCCTCGCTACTTTTCCATCATTGAATTTTCCCTCACACTCCCCCCTACCCAAAACTTATAGTCAAGGGGTAAAGAAGAAAAGGGGGAGGAAAAAGTTCTAACATTTGGAAATCCGTAAGGGAAGAAACTTTTTACTGACTGTCAGATTAACCAGTCAGGAAATAATTGGGTTTTAACATTATATACACAAAATTTTGGGAATTAAAAGCCCGGAGTCCAATTCCACCTCAAGAGGCGACTTTTTGGTTTCCCCAAAAAAAATTTTCAAAGGTTTTTCAAAGGTTTGGGTCCTTTTCCCAAAAAATAAATTCTTTTTCCCAGCAAATAAAATTTTAAGTTTGGAGATACCCCACAAAGGGGGCCCAAACATTCCTTTCTAGGGTGGATTACTCGTTTTTTTGGGGGAAAGGGGATTTTCCCGGGTTTTGGGGAAGCATACGGGGAAAAGGGAAGTACCATCATGGTATTGTATTTAAAAAAACCCGCACCTAAGCCAGTATTGGAGGCATCAGTTCTTAAGAAAAAAATGTTTTTTTAAAAATATCTGGAATTTAAAGTATAGGGCCCTTTCAAAAAGTTTTAAAGGAAAACGGAAAGATGCCTGTAAGATCAGTAAGGGAATTGAAAAATTTAAAAAAACACAGGGGAAAACCCTTTATTGAAGAAACGTTTCGCCACCAGGGGTTTCATCAGTCCAATACAAAGTAAAAAAGGGTAAGGAAGTAAAGTAAAAGGAAATTTCAGTCCCTCAACCTTGGATTCGATGTTTTCGGGTCCATCACCCCTTGTATAAGGGGCAGCTTTGGGGCCCAAGAGGGGGGCTTATATACGGGGCGGGAGATGAGTTAAAAGTGGGGAGGAGGGGGATCTTTGGGGCCTCCCACAAATTGAAAGGTGGGGCATCGCCCAAAAGGGTTTTGGGGCCCAAGCTTTGAAGTCTTTGCCAAAAAATTCCATGTTTTTGCAGTGCTGGACAGATGTAAAGGGAATTTGGTTTTTGAAAACCGACAAATTTAAAAGGGAATTGGGGACATTATGAAAACACAGGGGAAATCTTTATTGAAGAAACTTTTTCGCCACACGGGGCTTAAATCAGTCCAATAAAAAAGTAGGAAAATGGGTAAGGAGATAAAAGTTGGGGTTTAATCATTTCCCCTCAACCGGGATTCGATGTGTTCGGCCCCTCACTTTTTGTAGTAATTTCAGATGGGGCCCAGAGGGGTGGCTTTATATACTGCGGTGAGATGATTTGAAGTAGGAGGAGGGGGATCTTAGGGGGCCCTTTCCATAATGTAAGTAGGGTCACCCGCCCAAAGGTTTGGGCAAGCGTTAAAATTTCTTTGTACCAAGTTTTCCATGTGTTGAAAGTTTTGCCCCGATGTGAAAAAATTTTTTTTTTAAAAAAACCAAACAAGTTAAAAGAATTGAGACACTTATGCAACACATGGGAATCTTTTTTTGAAGAAACGTTTCGCCACCAGGGTTCATAAAGTCCAATACAAAGTAAAAATGGGAAAAGGAAAAGTAGAAGTATGGGGGAATCTTCCCTCAACCGGGATTCGATTTTTTTAAGGTCCATAAAAAAAATTTTCTTGTAGTAAGTGCAGAAAAAGGGCCAAGGGGTTTTGGTTTAAATTTTACTGCGGTGGGGAAGAGTTGAAGAAGGAGGAGGGGGGATCTTAGGGGGCCCCTGCCACTAATGAAAAAGTGGTCACCCGCCCAAAATTTTTGGGGCAACTTTTAAAGGGTTCTTTGAAACCAAGATTCCTTTATGTTGCATTGTCTGACAGATTGTGATAAATTTATTTTTTAAAAAAACCGACAAGTTGAAAAATTTAGACCCCTTAAATGCCCCCAAAATTGGAATTTTATTAAAGAAACGTTTCGCCCAACAGGGGCTTCATCGTCCAATCCCAAAGAGAAATGGTAAGGGGGATTAGAATTTAAGAGGTTTTCAGTCCCTCAACCTGGATTCGATGTGTTCAGCCCAAATCACTCTTGTAGTAATTGCAGCATAGGGCCAAAAGAGGTGGCTTTATACTGCGGTAGATGAGTTGAAGTAGGAGAGGCGGGATCTTAGTGGGACCTGCCACTAATGTAAGTGGGTTTCATCGCCCAAAGGGTTTTGGGGCCCAAGCGTTGAATCTTTGTCCCAAGATTCCATGATTTTTGCAGTGTCTAAAAAGATGTGATGAAGGGTTTTTTAAAACCAAAAAGGTTGAAGAATTGAGACATTTAAATGCAACACTTTGGGAAAATCTTTATTGAGAAACGTTTCGCCACACATTGGCTTCATAAAGCCCAATACAAGTGGGAAGGGAAAAGGAGAGTGGGAAGTATGGGGAAATCAGTCCCTCAACCTGGATTCGATGTTTTTCGGGGTTCCCATCATTTTTTTAAAGTAAGGGGCAGCATGGGCCAAAGAGGGGGCTTAAAATTACTGCGGTGAGATGATTTTTGAAGTGGGGAGGAGGCGGGATTTTTAGGGGGGAACCCCCACTAATGTAAGTAGGTCTGCCCCAAAGGTTTGGGCAACCCGTTGAAGTCTTTGTCCCAAGATTCCATGATTTTGCAGGGGCTGACAAAAGGATGAATGGTTTTAAAAACCCGGAAAAGGGTTGAAGAATTGAGACATTTAAAGCAACACATGGGAATCTTTTTTGAAGAAAACGTTTCGCCACACAGGGGTTTCATCAGTCCAATAAAAAGGGTTAAAAAGGGGTAAGGTGGAGTAAATTATAAAGGAAATCGGGCCCCCTAAAACCTGGTTCGAGGGTTTCATCCACATCTTGTAGAAAGGGGCAGCATGGGGGCCAGAGAGGGGGGCTTATATACGCGGTGGGGGGGATGATTTTAAATTAGGAGGAGGGGGGGATCTTAGGGGGACCTCCCCACAAATGTAATAGGCCCATCGCCCCAAAGGTTTTGGGGAAAGGTTTTTGAAGTTTTTGTACAAGTTTCCAGAGGGTTCCCGTGTCTGACAGATGTGATAAATTTTTTTTTGGGAAAAAACCGGGAAAAGGGTTGAAAAAGGGAGACATTATGCAACCCCTCCCCCTTTGGCCCCTATGCGGGCACTTACACAGAGTTTGGACTGAACACATCAAATCCAGGTTGGGGGTATGATTCCCCAATACTTTTTTACTCCCCTTTAAACCCTTTCTACTTTGTATTGGGATGTTAAAAGGCCACTGTGTGGGGGGAAAGTTTTTTCCCAAAAAAGGGGAATTCCCATGTTTTGCAAAAGGGTGTCCCAATTCTTCAACTTGTCATTTTTCCCAAAACCTTTTCATCACACTGTCAACACTGCAACATCAGGGAAATTTCTTGGTACAAAGACTTCAACGCTTCCCCAAAACCTTTGGACGTTTGGACCTACTTACATTAGGGGCAGGCCCCACAAAAACCCCCCCTCCTCCTATTTTCAACTCATCTCCCCGGGGCAGTATTTTAAGCCACCTCTCGGGCCCTATGCCCCAACTTACTACAAAGTGATGGACTGAACAAAACGAATCCAGGTTGAGGGACTGTTTCCCCTCAATTTCCCTACTCTCCTTCCCCATTTCTACTTGTATTGGACTGATGAAGCCACTGTGGGGCCCGAAACGTTTCTTCAATAAAGTTTCCCCATGTTTTTGCATAAGTGTTAAATTCTTAACTTGTGGGTTTTTAAAAAACCTTTTCATAAACATCTGTCAGCCCACTGCAACACCCAGGGAATTTTGGGTTTTAAAAAACTTCAACGTTTGCCCAAATTTTGGACGTTTAAACCCTCTTACATTAGTGGCGGCCCCCCCCACAAAAAAAAGGACCCCGCCTCCTCCTCTTCAACTAAACTCACCGCGGGTATAAAACCCACCTCTCGGGCCCCTTGCTGCCTTACTACAAGATTTATGGACTGAACACATCGAATCCCGGGTTTTGGGGGCCCTGATTACCTCTTTCTTCTACTCTCCTTACCCATTTCTACTTTGTATTGGACTGTTTGAACCCCTTTTGGGGGCGAAACTTTTCTTCAAAAAAATTTCCCCATTTTGTTGCATAAGTGTCTCAATTCTTCAACTTGTGGTTTTCAAAACCATTCATCACATCTTTTCGCCCACTGCAACATCAGGAATCTTGGTACAAAGACTTCAAGTTCCCCAAAACCCTTTTGGACAAATGACCTACTTACTTTAGTGGCGGGTTCCCATTTAAGACCCCGGGCCTCCTCCACTTCAACTCATCTCACCCCCAGAAATATAACCCACCTCTCGGGCCCTTTGTTTCACTTACTAAAAGAGTGATGGCTGAACACATCGAACCCCGGGTTTGGGGGGATATTACCTCTTATTCTACTTTTCCTTACCCATTTCTACTTTGTTTTGGACTGATGAAGCCACTTTTGGGGAAAAAAAAAGGTTTCCTTCAAAAAAAATTTTCCCAGGGTTTTTGGCAAACCCCCTCAATTCTTCAACTTGTGGGTTTTTCAAAACCATTCTTCACATTGCCCGACACTGCCCCATCATGGAATCTTGGTACAAAGACTTAAACCCTTTCCCCAAAACCTTTTTGGAGATAAACCTACTTACATTAGGGGCGGGCCCCAATAAGATCCCCCCCCTTTCCTACTTCAACTCATCTCACCGCAGTAAATAAGCCCCCTTCCTGGCCCTATGCTGCATTTACTAAAAGATTTGATGGAATGAAAACATCGAACCCCGGGTTAAAGGACTGATTACCTCTTTACTTCTACTCTCCTTCCCCATTTCTACTTTGTATTGGACGTTTAAAGCCACTTTTTGGGCAAACGTTTCTTCAAAAAAGTTTCCCATGTGTTGCATAATTTCCCAAATTCTTCAACTTTTTGGTTTTCAAAACCATTAACAAAACTGTCAGACACTGCAACATCTTTGGAATCTTGGTACAAAGATTCAACGCTTCCCCCAAACCCTTTTGGGAGTTGACCTACTTAAAATTAGGGGCGGGTTCCCCCAAAGGACCCCCGCCTCCTCCCTTCAACTCATCTCCCCGCAGTTTTAAAACCCACCTCTCTGGCCCTTTTGCTCCCACTTACTAAAAAGGTGATGGATTTAAACCATCGAATCCGGGTTGGGGGGACTGTTTACCTCATCCCTTCTACTCTCCTTACCCTTTTCCCAAACTTTGATTGGACTGTGGGCCACTGTTTTTTGGGGCGAAACGTTTCTTCAATAAAAGTTTCCCCATGGTTGCATAAGTTTTAAAAATTCTTCAACTTGTGGGTTTTTAAAAACCCAATCATCAAAACTGTCAGACACGGGCAACACTTTGGAATTGGGTTACAAAGATTTTAAAACCGCTTGCCCCAAAACCCTTTGGACAAAAGACCTCTTACTTTAAAGTGGCAGGTCCCACAAGACCCCCCCCTCCCCTACTTCAACATCTCACCGCAGTATAAAAGGGCCACCTTTTCTGGCCCTTTTGCTGCACTTACTACAAGAGTGAGGGACTAAAACCATCGAATCCAGGTTGGGGGACTGATTCCCTCATCCCTTCAAACTCTCCTTCCCCCCATTTCTACTTTTTTTTTTTGGGGATGATGAACCCACGGGTGTGGCAAAACGTTTTTTTCCAAAAAAGTTTCCCCAAAAGTTTTTGCATAAGTGTTAAAATTTTCAATTTTTGTCGGTTTTAAAAAACCATTCATCACATCTGTCGCACGGCAACATCATGGAATTTTGGGGTTACAAGATTTAAAAACGCTTCCCCAAAAACCTTTGGACGATGCCCTACTTACATTGGGGGCGGCCCCAAAACTAAAAATCCCGCCTCCCCCCAAATTAAACTAAATCTCCCCCCCTGGAGTATATAAGCCCCTCTCTGGCCCAAAGTTCACTTACTACAAGGTGATGGACTAAAACACATCAAACCCAGGTTGAGGGACTAAATTACCCCCATACTTCAAACCTCCTTCCCCTTTTTTTACTTTGTTTGGACTGATGAAGCCACTGTGTGGAAAACGTTTCTTAATAAAGTTTCCCATTGTTGCATAAGGCCCTCAATTCTTAAACCCCTTTTGTGGGTTTTTAAAAAACCTTTCCATCACATCTGTCAGACACTGCAACATCATGGAATTTTGGGAAACAAATATTTAAAAAACGCTTCCCAAAAACCCTTTTGGGACGATGACCTACTTAAAATTATTGGAAAGGTCCCCTAAAAAACCCCCTCCCCCTATTTAAACTCATCTAAAACCCGGCAAAATATAACCCACCTCCCCGGGCCCCTATGCTGCACTTACTAAAAGGGGGGGAAATGGACTGAACACATCGAATCCAGGTTGGGGGACGGGTTCCCTAAATTACTTCAACTCTCCTTACCCCTTTTTTTTACTTTGTTTTGGGAAACTGATGAAGCCATTTTTGGGCAAAACTTTTCTTTCAATAAAGATTCCCATGTTTTGGGCATAATTTTCCCAAAATTTCCCTTCCCAACTTGTCGGTTTTAAAAAAACCATTCACACATCTGTCAGACACTGAAACCCTCATGGAATTTTGGGTTTACAAAGATTTCCCAAACGCTTCCCCAAAACCCTTTGGGAGATGCCCTACTTACATTATTTGAAAGGGTCCCACAAGATCCCGCCTCCTCCTACTTCAACTCTCTCACCGCCCAGAAATTTTTAAGCCACCTCTCGGGCCCCTATCCCTGCACTTACTACAAATTTTGGGGGGACTAAAAAACAAATCGAACCCCGGTTTGAGGGACTGATTACCTCATACTTTTTTTACTCCCCTTTAAACCCCATTTCTACTTTGTATTGGACTGATGAACCCCCACTGTGTGGCGAAAGGGTTTCTTCAAAAAAGGTTCCCATGGGGGTTTGAAATAATTTGTTAAATTTCCTTCAACTTTTTCGGTTTTCAAAACCATTTTTCATCACATCTGTCAAAACACGCAACATCATGGAATCTTGGTAAAAAGACTTCAACCTTTGGCCCAAACCCCTTTGGACGATAAACCAAACTTACATTAGGGGCGGTCCCACAAAGATCCCGCCTCCCCCTTTACTTCAACTCATCTAAACCCGCAGTATATAAGAAACCTCTCGGGCCCTATGCTGCACTTACTACAAGAGTGATGGACTAAAACCACACGAATCCAGGTTGGGGGGATTTGATTCCCTTTTAAAATTTTTCCCTCCCTTACCCATTTCTCTTTGTATTGGACTGAGGGAAGCCACTGTGTGGGAAAGGGTTTCTTAAAAAAAGCCCCCAAATTGTTGCATAAGGGGTCTCAATTCTTCAACTTGGTGGGTTTTTTAAAAACCCATTCATCAAGTCAGTAAGGTTGGGGAAAAACCCGTGCATAAAAATTTACAGAACCAAGAAAGCTACGCATGAGCTTCTTGGTTTTGGGGAATTTAAATTCTAATAAAGCTTTGATCTTACTGGGGAGAGGCAGCAGAGAGTTATTAGAAAGTATCAGTCCAAGATATCTAATCCTGTTATATCCAAGGAAGCATTTCTTCGGCTTGGCAGTGAGGCCATGCGAGCGTAACCTACGCAAAACTGATGTTAATGTTTGGATACGTTCGCCCCACGTGGATGTCATTACTTAAATGTTATCAAAATAAACTGAAACATTTGGCATATTACCCAAGACCTTTCTCATCAGTCTCACGTAGGTAGCACACGCAGTTACCAAACCGAAGGGCATAGTTCTATATTGCATCAGTCCTTGGTGTGTAGGAAAAGCGGTGTACTGCTTAGAAGAAGGATCTAACATTACTTGATGATATGCCTGCGCAATATCAATCTCTGAAAAGAAGGAAGTGTCATAAAATTTGTGTAGATCGCTATCTATTAAGGGCATAGGCTCAGCATCCCACCGAGTTATAGCTTTAAAGGGGCCTCTGAAGTCAATAGCAAGTCTATATGAATTATCCTCCTTCTTAACCATGACAACTGGTAAAGCAATATGCAGATACTGAAGGTTCAATGATCTTTAGTTTTAATAATTTGTCTACCTCTCAGTCAAACGCATCCCTAAGGTGAACTGGAACTGGGTATAATTTCCATTTGATAGGACTGTCAGTCACTAAGTCAATCTTATGGACTACCGTGGAGGTAACACCTGGAATATCAGTAAAGACGTCTGAAAAGTTACTCACACATTGAAGTAGTTCATGTCTCTGATGGTCATCCAAAGATTCATTAATATTAATGTTGGTTGCGCCCTAGTGGTTCAAAGTCACCAAGTCATGTAGTTCTTCATCATTTGTCTAAGTTAGAGGTGTCAATTACGCATACCTTACATTCTTCAGTTGTCGTATCCAGTTCGTGTGGAAAAACTAAGTCAAAGTTATTAAGGCAGTTAACCGAATTTCTTCGGTAATATTTCTTAAGGATGTTGATATGATAAAGCTTAGGTTTCCCCTTGACTTCTATGAAGTAGTCAACTTTCCCACAAATTTTTTAATACTTTATATGGACCTTTCCATGCTACTAATAATTTATTTGACTTGATAGGCAAAAAAACAAAAAACTTCATCTCCTACTTAAAACTTCTCCTCTGACTTTTGGAATCAAAATGGGTTTTTTGTACTGGTCCATTGAGAAGCTTAGGCTTTTCGAAACTATGTCAGAGGTCTCCTCAAGTTTGAATCAAGGTCAAGGAGAAAACTGGTAAAAGACTGAACCTCAGCATTTACCTCCTCATTAGTCCTTTAAGTCATGAAGGATGGACAATGGGCCTCTGGCTGTTACCATAGAGAAGTTAAAAAAGGTGAAAACCCCAAAGAGTCACTGGGAACTTCCCTCATGCAAAAAAAAGCACAGGGTAGGTAACGATGCCACTCCTTGGGTTTTAAAGGGAGCAAAGTTTCCTTAAAATGGACTTGAGAATCGAATGCTGGCGCTCAATCCTCCCATTACAGCTGGGATGATGGGGGTTTTGGTGAAGAGAGGCTTCATTTCCCAGAAGTTGGTTATAGATGTTGCATTAAGTCAGATGTGAATTGTGTCCCACGGTCAGCAAAATTTCTCTAGGGATGCACCACTCTGGAGAAGATGGACAAAAGGGCTTCAGCCACCTCGTAGTAATTATGGTCTTTGGGGGTTTATGGCTTCTGGGAAACTCGAAGCATAATCAACTAATGTTAATATATATCTATGTCCCCCAGATGAAACTGGAGATAAAGGACCAACGATGTCAATAGCTACTCTTTCAAACGGTACTGTAAAGATAGGCATTTTGGCCATAGGTACTCGTCTGGTACCTCGGAGGATGACAGTTGGCAAACTTTACACAATCTACAATAGGTAGTGATATCCGAGGACATTTTTGGCCAAAAATAGGTTTCCCTAATTTTATTTAAGGTTTTACGATGCGAGAAATGTCCGGCCACTGGCAAGGTCATGAGCCATTTTAAAAACAGTCTCTCTGCATTGACTTGGAACAACTAAGATGGAATAGTCCCATCTCATCTGAATTTAATTTGAATACTGACTTGTACAAGATACCTTTAATATATTCAAATTTATATGAAAAGTTTTTCCTTTGGATAACTTGATTTTGTTTAGCGGCATTATGGCAATTCTGAAGAGAAGGGCAAAATTTCGTTTTTAAATTGACGAAGGAGTCCTTCGATATATCTAAAAGCTTAAGTCAGGGAAAATCAAAGGATGGATAGTAGGAGAAGGGCCCGGGCTTTGGTCTGAGCCCTAGTCAAGACATTTAGGGATCGGAGGTGAATCTTCACTTTCATCCAACAAGTGAACCGGTGATCCTACTACTCGCTTTTCGAGAGTAGCATCACTGGTTTTTAATCCCACATGAATCTCACGAGACTTTGTCTCATCTGAATTTTCGAGGGGCCCCCGACCTACGGGAAGAGGATCTGAAACCTATGTCCATCTTTGGTGAGAAAGGTTCAACCTCAAAAGGGGAAAAATGGCACCTTTTACATTCCCTATTATCGGACAAAAAATTTTGGACTAGTACGGCTTAGACCAACCTTTGAACCTTTTTAGACCAAATTAAAAAACAGAGGTGGGGAAAAGTGTCCGTACGGCCCAAGTGTCGAAAGTATAGCGAGGAATGAGTTTTTTTAAAAGGTTGGGAACAGCTTATCAAAATGACAACAGGGCATCCAGGTTCGTAAAATGGTAGATACATTAAGTCCATTAAGTTCCTGAACAGAAGGGTGTTTTGGTCTTTTACGTTTTTAAAAACTCTTCCAACTTTTTGGCCTTTTAGAAGGACAATCTGGAGTTTAGTCCCTTAACACCACAAAAAATGAAAAACAGGAAAAAAGAAAGTCATTTTATTTCCACTAAGACTTTGATTTTTTAAAGGTCTGATAACCCTTCCCCTTAGGGTTCGATCCCTTTAGGTCTTTTGGGTTGTGAGCCTCAGTTTACGGGTCACGCCTCACAATTTCCTCAGCCTTAATCAGGATACTTCTCTGATGAATGTCTATTGATGGGGAAAGTGTCAGGAAAGGTCAGCAACCATGAAGTCTCTAAGAGATTATAATGTGATCAATTCCTGAACTTCTATCCAAAAATCGAAAAAAGAAAGAGTGTTACCCGTAAATGCTGAAAGTTTGGCCAGGGGTAAGGTGGGAACCTGAAATCTTTCCTGTAAAAATTTTTTGGTTTTTGATAGCTTTTAAGGTTGCCTTTTTTCTAGGGAAAAATTTCATATGAACCCGCAACAAAGTTTTTGGGGTATCAAGGCTGTACGAAAAATAACATTCCTAACCTGGTAGCCCCGGGGGTCAGCAGGCCATTTACAGAGGGTAGGGGTTTTTTCAAACTATATGTATGAATTTGTCCCTTCCCCCCGTGAAGGGAGGAAAATTTGGTGTTGGAATAGTGCACTGATGCACGTTTTTCCATTATCCTTCCTCTAATTGTTTTGTTAAAAGTTTTCTTTTTATTCTCTAATTCAAGGCGAGTTTTCGAGCTCGCGACCTTTTTCTCTCTCTATTAACTCATGTTCTCTAGTTTTTCCCCAACTTCTCTTTCCCTTTTCTCTTTCCCCAATTCTCTTAAATTTAACCCGTTTCCTCCGTATCTTGCTTGTTCCCTACGTACTTGCTTTTTCCCCGTTCCTACTCTTTCCTCACGATCAAGTTTCATGCCTTTTTGGTCTTCTCGCTCTCATTCTAAAGTCTTTCTGGATTTTTCTCTCAAATTCTCTCTCTCTCCTTTTTCTCTTCTCTTTCCCTTTCTACTGCTTTCTTTCTCTCAATTCTCCTCTTTTAAGTCTTTTTTCCCGATCTTAGCACAAAGAAAAATTCAAAATTTTTTTCCCCCGTTATTCCTAACTTGCTTCCAGCGTTCTCCAAAATGGTATTCTCCAGCTTGCAAGAAAACTTAAACTATCAGGGGGGAAAAGAAAAAAGGGTATTAAAGAAAAACGGAGGGTTCAATTCCTGCTCCCCTAAACTGAAAAAAACCAAGGGCTGTCCCTCTTCAATTAAACAATTTATTAATTAAAACGAAAGGGTTCTTGCGGGCTCCGAGCAAACATAAGTGAAAGGGGGCCTTGCCATCCAATCTTCTCACCAACTAATCAAGAGTGTCCATGACATTTCCCCTTTTGATATAATAAAGATTTCAATGAAAAAAATTGCCCACGGGAAAAAATTCTGGGGTCCCTAGAGTTAATCCCCCAAAAGTGTTTCAAGCTTACAAGAAAGGTGGCAGAAAAAACTATTTACCTCCCTGATTGACTTACAATAAATTAAAAAACTATAAAAATAAACCAAAAATCTTTTAAATACCTGTACCGAAAGTCCTCCCATAGAAATGTTTTACTCGGGCTGGGGGAACCCGCTGTGGTATGCGGCTTTTGAATTTCCCAATGGGGGGGTTTCGAGATGGGGGTTAAAATCTTGATTAAAGTAAGTTGATCTGGCAAGGTTGCCATTTGGGTAAAGGCTTACTCAGCCCTGAATAACTTCGGGCAGTATTCCCTCAGGCGGGTCCTCCTCAAAAAATTTAATGAATAGAAAAAAAAATAATAACAGACAAACATTAAAAAACCTTTATTTTTTAAAAGAAAATATAAAATATAAAACACTTAAAAAAGAAAAATTAATCCTACATTAAAGAAAAGGGAAAAAATGAAAAATAAAAATGTTTAAACTAAATTAAACCCGCTAATATATATGGGGGTTTGTCTGGGTTTTTGGTGACCCCTGTGTTGTTGAAATGGGTAGCCGTCGCTGATGAGGGGGGGGGGCCCGAAATTTTGGGTTTACAAACCCCCCTGGCTAGTTCTTCACAGAAAAAGCCGATTAAATCCCATGAAGGAAACCCGGGTTTTCTTTACCACTCCCAATAATTGGGGGGTTTCGTCCGGCAATTTATACAGGTGCCACAGGAAAATTAAAACCCAAAAGGGGGAAGGGTCTCGGGAAAACGTTAGTCCTTCCCTTAGTTCTTCTCATTTTGATTGACAGGTACCCCTCTGTCATCCAAGCTGAAAAGATAAAGGTTACCCACGCTTAAAAACCATTCCATGATAAGACAATACTCAAAAGTGTGTAAAAAAATTTCAACGGTCAATTTAGAGAAAGGGACTAAAAGGGACTAAGTTTTTATTGGTAAAAAGTGAATTTTTTAACCAAAAAATTTCCACTAAAAACAAGGCGGGATTTTTAACGGGAAGTGTTGGGAGCTGTGATTTCCGGTGATTTACTTTTTAAACCAAAAGCCCCACACGCCACCTTTCGGGGGGGGGGGGGAAGAAAGGGGGGGAAAGGGGATGGGCGGGAGCAAACGGCCCCTACTTTTAAAAAAGGGCGCCAGCAATCAAACATCATTTTTGGGGGGGTGGGGAAAAAAGGGGCGGGAATAGGGGGGCCTTGACTTACCCTACCTTAAATGTCCCCGGGCAATGAAACTTTTGTTACTATATCTCCCTTGCTACCCCCATCTATTGAATTTTTTCCCTCACAAGGGGGATACAAATTACAAATGTGTATAACTATCCATTAAACTTTCCTCCCCAAGTAAAGTGTAAAATGAAGCCGGGTTAATTTTTTATATGAGGGCAGATCGTTTTGTTTTCTTTTTTCTGTCTCATAAAAGCAAGTTTTTCAGGTACATTTTTTGCTATTCTATTTTAACTTGGGTCACATTCCCAAAATGCATGTACAAAGCATATATATACCCCCAAAACACACCCCTCTGGGTTTTTTTCTATTTTCTTACTAGTTCTTGTTTTTTTCCCCCTTATCTCCATGGGGAAAGGGAATTTCCCCCCCCCATAACCCATGCATGTCATAAAAAGGCAAAAAAAAAATGCGGGGGGGGGAAGGGGCTAGAAACCCCTTCTCCCCCATACTTTTACTAAATTTAAAGAGAAATTTTCGTTTTCTTTTTCTGGGCCACCCTCCTCGGGGGATATGGCCAATTTTTTTAAAAAAAGAAAATATCCGGGGATCTCAAAAAACCCACCTTCACTACCTTCAATTTGAACATGCAAGTTGATTTTTCCAAAATTATTTTTTTGAATCCACTCCCTTTTTTTCCCTTTAGTACAGAAAATAAGACAGATTTGTGCCAAAACTCGAACCCAAAAAAAAATAGCCCTGCAGTTTCCCAGTGTATTTTAGGGCCTGAAAACACCCCTCCCCTGATCACACTCAGCTAATGATTTATTTAAATTTGAATTATGCTGCCACAGTATTTTTGTATACAGTAAAAGCACGGGACTTTAAAATACATTTTTAACCCGGTTTTTTCAATTACATTTTTCTTGGGCAATACAAAAATCAGTTTTTAAATTTAAAGGGGTTTGAGAAAAAAAGGTCCCGGTTTTTTTATGTTCTCTTGGTCCCTCGACGGGCAAGTTTTCAATGTATAAAGAACCAAAAGGCTCAGGTCATGTGCTCACGGGGAAAGCAACCCCTGGACAATGGGCTGAGAATGTTTTAGGGGTTGGTTAGTCACTAACTCGCAGGGTGTAAAAACCTCTTGAGCTTTTTTTGGGCATCTTTTTAACTTTTTTTTTTTTTTGCAGTTTTTGGTGCAATTTTTTTTTTTAGATAAAACAATATGTTTATTTGCCCATTTCAACCCCGCCCAAGGGGAAAAATTTTGCTAAATGCATGACAGTGTCTTCCATTGCAGACACTGCAAAGCCCAGGCAGACATCAACCAAAACTTTCAGTGGGCTGCAGGGGAAAAAAATATGAAGTTCAACGAAAGAGAAATTTTCCCAAATTTCTCAGAATGGTAAACATGAGGAAATTAAAAACTTCATAAAAAGTACAAAACAAATTTTGGCCAAAAATAGGCGGGAAAAACCAAAGTCAAAGAAACCCGGGAGTTTATCATGTCGGAGGATCTCACCTTCAAGGGGCCATTTAAAATTGTATCAAACGCATCTGCTAAAAAAATGACAGGATGGGTAATGAGAACCCTTTAAAAATAGGGAGGCCCCAAACCCTGATGACACCCTTCAGGGCACTTTGTTTTTATCTAGGCTGGGAAAATTGCTGCACACTAAAAGCACCTTTCAAAAGGGAGGTGAAATTGCCGACCTAGAAAAAGTACAGAGAACTTTCCCCGGCGCGCATAAAGGGATAAAACACCTCAATATTGGGAGCGCCCTTTTTGGGTTTCCCAAAACCCGTATTTTTTTGGGGAAAGCAGGAGGGGGAGAAACATGATTAATTTCACCTGGGAAAAACCCAGAGGGACTATACCCCCAACTTGCAAAAACGAAAATCACTCCTACCCAAAACAAAAGCTTGGCAGAAAAGATGCCCAACCCCCCAATGAAAAGCAGGGGTGCACTAGCACGTTAAAGGGGAACCCTACAATAAGTTTTCAGGGGCCCGAGATGTTCAACCCGCCTCCCAGCAACATAAGGGGGGGGGTTACCCAAAAGACCCCTGGCAAAATCTTCAAGCTGGCCTGGACCAAACACCCAAAGGGCATTTTCCCGGGTCAGCCGGGCCCGTGGCTCGTACGTTTGGGTTTGCTGCAAACCCCGCACAAACAGCCCCGGTTGATCAGGCCTGGGTCCCCCAGGAAAAAAACCTGGTTTTGCCGGGCCCCCCGGGCCCCGGGGGCGTTTACCCCCCCGGGAAAAACTCTCCAGGGAAACTCCAGGGCCCGGGGAAATGCAGGAGTTTGCTGAAAAATACCATCCAGACAAAGCGTGGGCATCTGTTCCTTTTAAAAAGTAACAATTTTACGTGTAATTCTCCCAAATTTTAAAATTTCTTTCAATGGAGCCAGAAACAAACTTCCGAACAGGGGTTTTTTTAAATGAGACAAAGAAACCCCCTTTTTAGCAAGAAACAAGCTGTTAGTGGGGGGAAAGACAAAGAAGAGGGAAAAAAAAACCAGAAGGACAGTTGCCTGACATATATATAGGTGATTCTCCTTTTCCCAAACAGTAACCCTACCCCCTCCTCTCCTTCCCCCCTTCTTTCCGTATGCCATTAGTTCTCCTTTTGACAGGTAAGGAGGCAGTTAAATTTTTATTTACTGTAAAAATTATTTTTTTATTATTTTTAAATTTTTATTATTATTATTATATTTTGGGGAAAGCACAAAACCTGTAGGAACAAAAGACTGCGGGGGGTGGGGGGGAAAGGGGTATCGTCTCATTCAAGAAGGGCGGAGCAGACTTTACTGTACAGTACGGGGGCCCCTTGACCAGAGGGCATCGTTTAAAACGATAAATCCGCTAGCAATCATTTTAACGAAAAATTTTGCCTCGATATTGCTAAAAAACCGACCAAACAATTCGTTCTTTGAGACGCTCCCTTCTGGCCAGTTTTTAAAACACGCCCCCCCGGGGTCGCTTCCAAGCATACAATCGGAACATTTAATTATCACACCCTTTTTAGTTATTGCACCTGAAAAATAATCACCATGACCCCAAAAACTTTAGTCCCAAACCCTCGAAAAAAGGGTGAAATTACTATGGTTGAAAAAAAGAGATCATTGCTAAGAGGAAAGTGGAGTGCTGTCTCCGCTGAGGTTGTCCCAAAAAAACCCCGAATCAACCATCGAAAACCATTGGGAAAGAAAAGGGAAAATCAGGAAGTGTTTTTTCCCAAAGTGAAACTATGTTTTCGAAATGAATCGAAAGTACTCAAAGATGTTGAAAACTTTTATTGGTGGGGATAACAAAAACAGATAGCAGGAGATGCATCTCTCAAGGCAATGTGAAAAGGGGGGAGTTGCTGACGATTTAATTAAAAAATGCCAGCAACTAGTGGTGATGTGGGGAAATTTTAAAAGGCCAGAAATTGGTTTGGAGTTTTTAAAGGGAAGGGAAAAACCCCCCAAAAAAGGACTTGCCCCTAATCCAAAGGGAAGGGGTTTCCCCCCTTTCAAAACCTAAGACCATCAAACTCTCCCCCCCCCTCCCACCCTCAATCACCCCTGATCTTAAAAAAAGGAATGTATTACTGTGCTGTCTTCTTCAGTTTGTGTGTTTTTTTTTTTTTTTTTTTTTTTTATACACGGGCCTTCCCCCACCAAGGCAGGTTGGCCCCCAAAAAAGAAAAATTTCACCATCTTCACTCCATCATGTTTTGCCAAAGGGGGTGCTTTACACACGTTTTTAAACTCAACTTAACACCCCTCCTTCAGATGCGGGCACGACTTCCCTCCCGGGGACTCAATCGGGCCCTGGGGTTTCCCCGAACCCTTATAAATTTATTTTTGCTCAACTCCAACCAGGTCAAGTTTTTTAAAAACCATTCGCCCATTCACCCTATCAAACACCCCACGACCCTGCTGGAAGCCCAAGCCCCTCACACAAAACCCCCTTTACCCCTCCCCCCAATTTTTTCCTAGGCCAAAACCCCCACCCCCCTTCTTTCCCCAGACTGATACACTCTTGAAGTCATTCTTTTCGTCCATTCTCTCTACATGTCCGAACCACTCAAAACCCCTTTTCCTCAGCCCTTGGAAAAAAAGTTTTGGAAACCCCCGACCTCCTCCAAATTTCCCAAAATACTTTTTTTCTGCATTATATTCCACCCACACATTGCCCCCAGACGGGACATCTCCACTGCCTCCGCCTTCTCCCCTGCACATTCATCCCCCCTTTCACACCCAATAAAGCGTTTGTAAAATATACTTCATACATTCCCCCTTTCCCCTCCAAGGAAAAAGTTTTTTCCCCACAGACTCCTAAGTCACCACACCCTTTTTCCCCCATAAATTCATGATTCCCTCACCTTCATAGACCCATCCGCTGACACTTCCACCCCAAATCTAAAATACTTCACCCTCCATTCCTCCCCCTAAAATCTGATACCCAAATTTTCTTCCCCTAATCTTTTTGTTACCCATAACCTTACTTTTTCCCTGATTCACTTTTTTTTTCTTCTTTTGCACCCCTCCCAAAAATTCATCCCCAATCTCTGCCTTTTTTCAGAATCTCCCAAGAGCACAGTGTCTCAGCAAAGGGCAACTTGGGAAATCCCACTTTATGGTGATTCTTTATTTTTAACTCCCCGCCTCTTGCCAAAAAACCCCCGCATTTACTTCTTTAACCCCTCTATAAATATATTTAAAAAACCACGGGGGACACCACATCCTTTCGAAGGCCCACTTTACTAAATTTAAATTTCCCTCTTTTTACATACTCTAACTTGAGCCCCACTATCCTCTAAAAACCCTTCACTCTTTCAGTAACCACCTCCTACACCATACACCTGCACTCTGCCACTTGCCCCCCCATCCACCCCTTCATACACCTTTTTCCCAAAAATTTCTCCGTCTTACTCTTAAATTTTTTTCAAAAATAACTTACCATCACTTTACCAGGTTTTACCAAAAAACTTATCCCCCATAATTTTTGCACTCTCTTTTTTCCCCTTTGCCCTTTTTACAAAAACTATGCATGCTCCTGCCAATCCCAGGTACCTTTCCCTCTTCCATCATTTATTAAATAATTGCACCAACCCCTCCCAAAAATATTCCCCCCCTGTTTTTAACATTTTTTTCTTTATCCCACTCCCCCTGCCTTCCCCCTTTCATTTTACTACTGCCCCACAAATTCCCCAACTCACAACTGGCTCTTCCTCACCCTACAAGATGTTATTCCCCCTTGCCCATACACAAAATCACAGCTTCCCTATTTTATAACTTTTTAAAATTTTTAAAAATTAAAATTTTAGTGGTTTAAAAAAAAAAAATTTTTTTTTTTTTACTTTGGGGGGTCCTACACGGATTAATTTGATTTCCCTTTTTTCTTTTGGGGAAAATTAAATTGATACAAATTTTGACTAACGATGAACTCTCAGGAAAAGGTTTTAAAACGTTAGTCGAGGGGCCCCTGTTTTTCATATAATTTTAATTTAGTTTCATTTTTTTCGGTTTCCCTGTGCTGTATAATTTTTTTTCTTGTTTTTTGTGTAGTTGTACATTATTTTTTTTATTATAATATTTTCATTTGGGGTCTTTATGGATTAATTTATTTACATTATTTTTGTAGGAAAAAATTGCTTTAGTTGCAATTGACTTGGAAAAGAAATTAAATTCAAAGACCAGGTTTCCCCTTACTTTATTTTTTAAACCCAACCCATAAAAAATCAAAAAAGTTTAAAAGCTAAAATTACTAAACTGTTTAAAAAACCCTAATAAATAAAGCTTTTTTGCTAAAGTGTCAGGTCGGGGTGGTTTTTTAAAATAAAAAACCCCCCCCCGGTGGGTAAAGGGTAACTACCCAGGAGTTACCCCAAAAACCCTGGTCTTTCAACACACCTTCAATACTGTAAGATCTGGGTAACTTTACTGCATGTCAAGCCAAAACCGGTTATAGGCCGATTTAGTTATCGGCCAATCGGGTTTTGGCCGGTTTTTCAGCACCCGGTTATCGACCCTTAATTTTTTTTTCGGTTTTTTTGAGATTGCCCAAGCGATGGGCCCCTTTGGGGGTTTGTTAGGCTTTGTCTTGGGCGAGGAGGAAGCTTCTTTCATTCTCCAACATTTTGCTATAAACCATTTTTTTTTGTGGTTATCGATTGGTGCAACGCAAAAAAAAAAGCAACCATGGGCCCCAAGAACCTTCATAGATATAAAAACATGCAATTTATAGTGAGTTATTTAATAATAAACCCCCTGGGACATTAAATGTCTTATTTTTTTTAATATAGACATTTTTTATTAATCCTCTATTATATCTCTTCAAAAAATTTTTAGAAACACGTTACTAGTATATAAACATGCAATGTTTTATTTTTTTGAGTTTATTTAAAAAACACTTTTGGGACATTTAAAGTCTTTTTTTACATAATATAGACATTTTCATTAATCCATCTATTATATCTTCTTCAAAATTATATAAGTAACACATTACATAGCATATAAACATGCAATGTTTATTATATGTGATGTATATTTAATAATCACTCTTTGGCACATTAAATGTCTTATTTTACATTAATATAGACATTTTCATTAATCCATCTATGATATTTTCTTCAAAATTATATAAGAAACACATTACATATCGTATAGCATATAAACATAGCATATAAACATGCAATGTTTATATGCTCTCGAGCGGAGAGTCGGATGGAGAGTAAACATTACGTTTTCTCTGATGCAATGTTAGAGAAAACTGTGAATCTGGCAAGTGGTGCAGTAACCGCCCTTCATGTGCGTTTTACAATTCTCGGCATGAATTATTCATTACTTCTCCCTTTGTTTATGATGGCATCTAAGGTAGTTGTTAGAAACGATTAAACTCAGTGAACATAGTAATATGGCTGTGTAGTTTGTAGATGAATGGTTCAGAGAACCGACATTGTTGATAAATTAGACACATGTGCAACTCTTGGGTATCTTTATTGAGGAACGTTTCGCCACACAGTGACTTCATGAAGCCACTGTGTGGCAAAACGTTTCCTCAATAAAGATACCCAAGAGTTGCACATGTGTCTATTTATCATGGCTGTGTAGTGTAGCCCAGGGGGATGGGGCTACATATGTGTACTGTACCTACATCTACCGCTACCTACACTGACTTCCTACAAATAAATACTACTCACCTCTTGCCCTACATTAAGACTACAAATATTTTAAGGTAAGTAATGAATGTACTGTAGCAGTAAATGACAGAGATTAAAGAGGTGTGTGCAATGTGGACTAGGGTGCAAGCTCTTGCAGAGAAACACCACCCTGACCAAGCTGAAACAAGCCATATCTGCAACATGTTCAGTGACAAAACCCTGTCCCACTTCAGAGAAATCTTAGAGATGCAAGAAACAGGCCTCTATGGACAGATTTGTTGTGAGACAGGGGTCCAGTGACTCTCAAGCTGGTCCTAGTGGCATTAAAAGACAACGAAGGGAAGTAACCCCAGAGAAAGCTTTTCTACCTAAGGTCTTTATGGAGGGGGATTCCCCTTCCAAACACTAACTCCTCCCCCTTTCCTCTTCCCTATCTTCCAGAAGCCAGCATTAGCCTTCAATAAAGGTATGTAATACTTACATAATTGCTAAAAAAATTATTTTTTTGTGAATATTTTTGTCTGGAACAGATTAATTGTATTTCCATTAATTCTTATGGGAAATATTAATTCGGTTTTCGGCCATTTCGGTTATCGGCCGACCTTCTGGAACGGATTACGGCCGATAACTGAGGGTCCACTGTATTACTAAGGTTCAACAATTGACTCCACTGTGCAGACAGAAGAGCAGCTTTTATACCACAAAACAGACAGCAAACAGCAACTACATTCCGGCTGTACCCTTCTCAGGAACATTATTTCATATGAGATAATTCATTCCTAGAATGACTGAAGTCTGGAGCATGTTTGTATAGCATAACATCAATGAAATAAAGTAAGATGCCCAAATGAAATCTCTGGCCTACAGCTTGCTCCAACTTCATCTTGTTCTCTATTTGTATGTTTCATAACATAATGCTAGGTAAGCCTTTCAAATGAGATGACGTAGGTAACAGCTCCTAGTTTGTAAATAAAGGTATAAATTCATAACATATCCCTGTAAGAAAAAAAAAAAGAGGGAGGGCAGGAGGGTATGTATGTAGTTGTGTGAAATGAAGATTGTGGTGAGAATGAGGAAGTGTGTTATGTATGGTGCTGCTTCACCCCACTGAATCAGTGTGTTCATGAAAAAAATTTAAAATGCAAATTAAAATTACAACTATGGTATTAAGATAAACTCTCCAAGAAAAATAAAAAAATAAAAATACCTACCTTACATAGAAACTCTAATAGCAACTTGTGTTTCCTTCCCTAAAGAAAGTTTGCTGAAGGAGTCTTGAACATTAAAATTTCTAATGGTTGTATGTATGTACTAACCAGAAAGATTAGTATATACTTGTTATTTTTACAAAAATTATGAAACATACGATATATGGCAGTAATTTACCTGAGCATGTTTGGCCATCATCACTGCTTGGGTGTGAGTGAAGAGCATTTCTAACTTCTTAACAGTCCTGTCCTGAGGCTCCACTTTGGTAATTCCCTCAAGAGTCTGAACAAAACAAGAAGTGATGCAAGATTTAAAAAATATTAAGAGCATTAATTTTAAATAAAATGTTTTAAATATTTTACTGCTGAAAATTCTGCAGGATTCATTTACACAATCAAAACGCATATAATATGAAAATTAGATAAGATTTATTCTCTCCCTTCCCTTTACATAAATAACTAGAACTTAGGAGAAAGAAACTTATGATGTTCTGGGCTGACCTGGAACACTGACTAGTCACACAGAAGCGTAAAGCGAAGGGCACCATTATATTTATGAGTGGAGCTCGGGGCCTGTAGAATGAGAGGAGGCAGTAGTATAAAGGTAAAAGCAGTGGTAGATGTAGTGGTGGTAGTGGAAGTAATAGTAGTAAGAAATGCAATAGTGGTAGTGGTAATAAGAAGGGAGTAGTCATATTGACACAAGAGTCAGAATGGAGTGTAGCAAGGCAATAGTTATAGTAGTAGTGGAGGTAGTCTAAGGACAAGAGAAACAAGAAGAAAAAGAAGCACTGTAGAAGAGCTAATGACCCACAAGGGTGGGACTAAAAACACGGGAAAAATTCGTAGGACAGAACTCACCTAGGCAGAAGAAGGGAAAAGCAAAGAAACTATAGGAAAGGAGAGGAGATAAAAATCAGGTCAAGTCATGAGTGTTCTGAAGTTTGGAGCATTTGACAAAGACAAAGCCAGGCTTTGTCTCTGCAGATGCCTGCTGTAATAATGTTATGAATGAAGTCTAGTTTATCAGTTTTCTTATTTAATTAAGGAGGACTTTAATTTTTGCATTTAGACTTTACATGAAGAATGGAGAAGGCATGAAGGTGAGGACCAACTGCAATAGGAGGCATGACCCAAAACATGGTTAAGAACCACTGCCCTAAAATACCAAAATGGGAGGAGGAAGGATATTGTGATAATACTTCATAATAGAATTATATACAGTATAATGAATTCTTTGCTCCTGAGTTACACTCCAGGTTAGTTATGTAGAAAACTGACAAGTTGATAACTGAGACACTTGGGCAACATTTGGAAATCAATTTTCTGGGAACATTTCACCACCCAGTGACTTCATTAGTACAATACAGAGAAGAATAGTGGATTGGACTGATGAAGCCACTGAGTGGCAAAACTTTTCCAGAATAAAGATTCCCAAATGTTGCCCAAGAGTCTCAATTATTAACTTGTTGGTTTTTTAAACCATTTATTACAAATTCTGTCAGACACAGCAACATCTTGGAATCTAGGTACTGGGAATTCTTCAAAACCTGCCTAACCTATAGGCATGACCTACTTCCATTAGTGGATTTTTACATTGATGACTCCACCTACCTTTGCTCATCTGCCTGCAGTATATGAGCTCCTCCTATGCAGATATGCTGTACTTTTATCAAGATTGATGAACTAAACACATCGACTCAAGGCTGAGGAACTGATTACCTCAAACTCCTCCTCACTTTCCACCATTCTTCTCTGTACTGGACTGATGAAGCCACTGGGTGGTAAAACATTTCCAGAATAAAGAGTCCCAAATATGCCCAAGTGTCTCAAATATCTACTCCAGAGTAAAAAGCAGTAATACTGGGTGGCTCATGATACTATTAAGACACACCTCGTGTAACATTTACCATGGTGACTAAAAAACTCCCCTTCAACAAATAACAGTGACCTTGGTAATTTACTTACAAATAAACAAATCAGATTTCATTCTTTCTGACACTAAATTAATCTTACAGTTTAAGAGCTGCTATTCTACCTAGGCTCATTTTGAAGCTTGGCTCTACCTAACCACAAGTCACTATCACCAAAGTACATATTCTAAGTCATATTTATTCACTTACATGATAGAGCTTCTCTAGATCCGGTTCACCCCAGGCCCCTGAATCCCCAGTGACCCCACGGAGGTACTCCCAGTCAATACCCATCCTTCACCAATCTGAAATATACCACATTTACTAAAAAACAAATTTAGACTAAATATTGTGCAGTACTGTGAAATGATCAACTAGGCCTTTAACCACTAGAAACTACAGCAAAACTTTCTTACTAACATTACCACAGGTCGGCCATCATTAATCCGGCAATCAGTTATCCAGTTCCATCAGTAATCCAGCACTAATTTCAGCTAGCATAATTTCAAATTTCATCATTATACTAAAATATTGTGCAGAAGGTTGTAAATTCACAACAGCAAACCAGTGGAGGAGAAAGCAGTGATGAAAATGAGGAAGATGTATCAGAAAATCTCTACTGATAGGTTAATCAAGTGTATTCTAACCTAACCACTCTGTAATCCGACAAACTCACTAATCCAGCACACTACAGGTCTCAATGATGCCAGACTAGTGATGGCCGACCTGTACTAACATAATTTCACCCTATCTACATAACCTCAGGTAAATTTGGGTGCAGCAGCAGCAGAGGCGGCAAGCTGTCATTGTTTTCACCAGCAGAGCCCATCAACGCTTCTATGATGGCCTAATTGCAATCGTAACTGCACTAATGTACGTAGAACCCAGCATGACCCAAAATAAACAACAGTGATACCTACAAACCGAGAAATTACCGATTAAAGCAACGATTGCCCCACAAATTCCAAGCATAGCCCCACTACCAGACGACTACCTGCTCTAAGCTCTTAACTAATTTAGTTTCTTCATCTAACCACAGCAACTCCTGTACTACTATGAGACCAACTCATAGAAGAAACAGCACTAAGAACAGCAAGGCAGCACTTAGAAATCAACTAGTATTCCATAAGACGACCCAGCAGGACGCCGGTGCCCCATCCATCCCCCTCACCACCCAGAGCAACACATCACCAACAACAAACATGGCCAACTCCCCCTCACCCACCAACCAAGGTGACTCAACTACAACAACACCAACCGTGACTGAATCCCTCTCTACATCTACTACCTTCATAGGATTTAACCCATCTGATACGCTCCCAGGTATGACTAATGATCCTGACACTCTAAAGAATTACATCACCACCCTAATGGCGGATAACTTGAATCTTCGTACTGAAAATATGGCTCTTCGCGCAACAATAACAAACCATGAATCTCAGTTACTTCACCTTGAGAATAAGATCAACAGCCTTGAACAACAGCTAACATCAACTGGCATGAATGATTTTGGCAAGACCCTCTAAGCAGTCATAGCCAGTCACACAAATCAAATAACTTCCCTAAACACGAAGGTTGAAGATGCCGTCAAGGACTGGAAAATAAACATCAATACCCAATTGAACAATTATTTTGCTTACCAAGATGATAAGCCAAAGCAAGATAAGCTAGCCGATGCAGTAGTGATTAACAGTCCACTCTTTCCTAGTGAATTAAACCATACCAACTGCTAAGCTACAACTCTTCAGATCATACAAGACTGTTGCAACCCCTGAATGGGTTGCAATGTATATGTATATATTATATTATCTTTTCATATAATTTTATATTGCTCATATTTGTGATAATAAGTAAATCGTAAATATATTGCTTTATATTATTTGACTTACGTTGTTAGGTAGGATGTAACATATTATGTGCTCAGTTCAAGTCTTGATTGTCCAACTACTGTAATTATCGCTTATGGCTCATTAGACTGCCGGCTTCTGTTTCTGAGCTGCAGCTGTCCACAGAGCTATCACATGATCGAGGGGGGGGTGTCTTCACCTCGCCTGAAGTATTCAGTCTGGTCTAGACTCACTTGGTGGTTGGACAGACTGTCTGTCTCATTATTCTTGTTAGTTCTGTAGAACTCTGTTCACAGAACATTATATAGACTTAGTGATTTTCGACGTTGTACTGAGGTTGTGTGTCTCAAAGACACTCTGAGCAACTCAGGTCCTGAGCTGTAGCTTCTGACCTAACTTGTACTGGTATCTGTGTATTATCAGAGTCGGGGATTTTCTTATGCTGAACTTAGACTCAGTAGTATGGGAGTTTTGTGACTTTGGTGGTGGATCTGCTGATGGTCCCTACTTAGTGTCGTCTTATTATCTCCTTGTTCCTGATTTTGTGTCGCAGTTGCTTGTTATATTGCTATTGGGTTTAGCATTCTTTTTATTGTTCAAGCAGACTGTTCTGACTGCCAGTTGGTCAAGAAGTTAGTTTATTTGAGGACTTTGTCAGTCACTTGTTTAAGTCTAGTCGAGTCTTGAGACATAGCGAACTACTTAGAGCACTTACACACAAACTTACTTGTACATATTTGTAATATCTTATTAAATGTTAATGTACCAACGGTACTTAAGAATGATAATGTGATATGTGCTTTCAGCACAATAATACTGTAAACGAGAGAAGTGATTATTCTTATTTTGTTGATATTGATTTGATTTAATTACATAATATACCTCTAGACTTATTAAATTTTAATTTCTCTAGTTAGTAGCCTACCAGTTGTAATCCTAAAGCACTATTGAATCATACTGAATTCTAATGGATAATTGGACAAGGATACTGACTACTTGTTACGAAAACCCAGTAACAGCTGGATGCTAGAAGGACAGACCTTTCTAGTATTCACTGGAGATCTCTAAGCTTTTAGAATCGCGTTTTTGTAACAAATGGGGGCCTGTCTGGGAGGCTCTTGATCCCAAGGTGTTGGAGAAATTGTCCAGTTTGACATACTAGTAACTCTATGATCAAACACTTTGAGTACTTTCCTAATCTGAAGACTTGGAGTTTAGTCTTGTACAACATACCAGGTGGATGTATATACCTGACTGAGTCTCTTGATCCAAGGAGATGGAAATACTGTTGATGAGCTCTAGCTCTAAGACGACCAACACCAAAATTCCTATTAGGATTATAGTTTCCCATAATCACTCTCTCGTAGTACATTTATTTTCGTGATGTATGCCAAAGTGAAACAGTTAATTGATACTCTGACTTTGTCTGAGTTAAGTACATTAAAGCTTCAGACGTGTTGGCGAGTAGCCCCCCCCAAATTCTCGGTGTGACGTCTAACAGGAATTACACCGCAGAAACTGTCATGAAGCTTAATTCAAGAGATATGTTTTCCTGCCTACATACAGAGATGTCTGTATGATTCAGATTCAGAAAGCCTAGTGTCACAATAGGAATATGACTCTATTTGATAACTTAGAAAAAGAGCAACTATGGCAGAAGTGTCTGACTCAGTGTATCAGATCTTCGCTCACTCCTTCCTCTCCCTCACTGAGAAATATACAGAGTACGCTGTAGTATGACTCAATCCTAAATACTATACTGTGTATGTACACCTGTAATCTTCTACTTATCCTAGACCAGAATCTAGACTCCACTAGGGATGGCTGGACGAAGATCCGACCTATGGACCGTCCAGACACGTTAGATTCCTTACTCCACATTACCCACTGGTCCTATCCAAATCTCTCAGGAACAGTTTGAGAGGTTGGAGCACTCTCATTAATTGCCAGACTGCACAAATAGAGGCACCAGAGAAATTGAACGAAGGATTTTTTTCCAGAAGAGATAATGTTCGTCTTGGAAGACAACAAACCTGATAGATCACAAGACCTCATTTATTGTGCAGAAAGCGGCAATCCATGGGTCCTAATTTTTTTGAGAGAGACTTAGACACCTATTTTGATGAGTTGGAAGAACCATCGGGCACGTGCTATGACTGGCTATCGTAAAGCACTGGGCTAACCTTGTTGCTTGCACAGCTTTGACGTACTGATCTCAAGACATGTACTGCTGCTTAAAACCATTTGGCCAATTACATTAGTTATGACGCTGTCAAGCAAACTATTCAAGAGACATATAACTTGTTTATCTCTAAGTTATCAAAACGCATTCGTACGTTACCACGAAGAACAAGATCAAACCTCTGTGTAGAGTTTGCTCGTGAGAAAAAAGTTGCAATATGAGAGGTGGTGTAGAGTCTGCCAAGTGTAACAACTATGACATTCTGTTCATTGTTACTACATGAGAGTTAAACCAACTGTAATGTCCTGCTGACATACAAGAATATCTGATCGATCATACTACCTCAGGATTTCTGGAAACAGCACATTACTGACAATTTGAAAATTTTCTCACAAACTTGTACTAACTAAAACACAAAGAAACAAGGTAACTAAAAATTGTCCCTAGAAGTTCTGCAACCTCAATCAGCTGCTCAGTGCCGGCCTGATGTACCAGCTACTGTAACTTCTCGTACCTTTACCAGGAAAACGTCACAATCCTGAAATCTGTCTCTGTGGCTAGACAGAAATCTGATATCGAGAAGAAAGAAGTAAAATGTACATATAGTAACAGAACAGGACAAGCTAGAGAGTAAATGCTATAAGTCTAGAAAGAGATACAAGAAGCAGTAAGCAGTCGTGCGGCGGCGCCCCCACTCAAGTCCCCGTACCTCTTCCGAGCAACCAAAGCACAAAATCCTAGTAATACCTCTGATCCTACTGGCCTTGGATAATATTACTACAACAGAAAAAGATGACTAGCGTCAGAAAGTGTATGCTGACGAAACATCGTACAGGCAATGAGTCCTTACTTTTCGAGTAGTAAAGTAGGATTTGAACGAATCACATCTAACTGAGATAATTACTTTCAGAGACACTGGCAGTTATCTCACGTTATTAAGAAAGATGTTACTGCCATAACTGATGAAACCTATTGCGAGATAGATGTATTGTTTAGAAGCCTATGGAGGGCTGAGGGGGTTTTTTTAGGTATACAATACCTCTTCACCAAAATATACTTTTCAAACAAAGCTATTATACTGGTTATATTTCAGTGGGGTATATCCAGTGGTGTATTCCCAACAGGTCAGTGGACTTGTTGATAGGAACGATATCCTTCATGCTGGTATATGTAAAAGAACCACATTGTGATTACTAATAACACTGATGATAATTATGCCATTGAAGCTTGTAGAGAAGAAACCTATTTTAAATTTTCCTTTCATGTAATTACTAGAGCTATGTCCAAGAATTCAATGACCATCCATGTCTCCTGTTGAGTTAAGTGGAATAGACAATGATTTGGCATGATATGTTGTTTTTAAGTGACCTCTGCCCCCCAGGATCATTAACACCCAACTCCCCCCGTGTCACATCCTAGTCAAGACACAACTGACGTTAAAAAATTCCTAACTATGTGATTAATCCAGGATCAGTTTGATTGAACTCAGTCACTGAAAGACTGAGAGGATATAGCGAGTTAACTGAGAGTGAAGCAAAGGATCTCGATAATTGTTTACTATGTATAGTAACGTGTACTGACGGAGAAAAATACATAAGTAGTTGTCAGCGATAGTGTTTTCCACCACAGTCGAGCATTCTCGTAGTGTTTAACCAGTTTTTTTTTTACATTTTCGTGAACAAGCCATTGATTTTGCTCACAATAGTCCCATAGGTAAGTACATTTGGGTGTCAAGATGACACTCGGTAAAATTGCAAAAAACAATTTACTGGCCCCAAAGATGAAGAAACAGTAGCTGATCATTGCGATGTTGAACGTGTGTCAAGTGACAGGGCACGCCAGCACGCACACCTCCACCGCTACACCTCTCACTATGTTCACTATAAGCAAAGTATCAGTTCATCTGGACTAGTGATGATCATATTTGATTCAAAAGATTGAAGCATCCTGCTTTCCTCTGTTCTTGTGAAGATTCCTAATTCAATCTCCCTATTTAACACTATAGAGCGAGTGATTATCAGTGGGTGTTGTGCTGCCCAACAGTCAACATCTACTGATATCTCCATCCTATATGTTACTATTCTCTAGAGCTTAAACGACACCAGAAAAATTATGCCACTATTAGAAAGAAGGCTCTAGCTCTTGTGGTGTCCTTGGAACGATTTTGACATGTATTTGGGCACTTCCCCCCCATTTAAAATGAAACGTTTTTCAGACCCACAATCCACTCACATATATTATACACTATGAAAATTAAAAATGCTAGGATCATGAAAGGTGGGCCTCAAATCCAACCTTATTCTTTAGTATAAAACACATAAGTGGTCATTGTAATGTAATTGCTGACGCTCGTCACGTCCTTAATAATTATCAGTTACATTAAATTAACGTAATTTAATGCCCAAATCCTTTTGTTACTTGCTATGTCAAATTCGTAGAGTAACTTAATCCCACCAGCCCATATTAACTAATTAACCATGTCATGTCGAATTGTTATTTATATATTCACTAGTAACGAAGGGTGTGAGGAGGAGGCAAAGCGGAGTGTTGATGGGTAGTGTTGTGTGGGCTATGTTACAACTGCGTGTGGGGCCAACACTGTCCGCTGCAGACCCCCCCCTCACTACACAACCATTAAGCTGTTTCATACTCCAGATGTCCATACTGCCTCGCATTCCACAACCACTACTTAAGGTGGCATGCTGTCCACCTGTCTATAGCACAAAGACAAATATGCTTGTCTACGCTATCTCTGTCTCTGCACTGATGTACATAACCACGAGTATGCAAAGATACGATACTGTGTACTGCCCTAGATACTAGGGGCATATCTAAGTGTAATAAGACGCTGTGGCACAAGAAGTGGACTCTGGTTAATGTTTATATTAATTTGTATTGATATGAGTAATCGGTAAATACTGTGAAAGACAATAATGGGCAACCCTAGAGCGACCGATTCGTCGGTTGGGGGGGGTGTTGCAACCCCTGAATGGGTTTCAATGTCAAATGTATATTATTATATAAACTTTTCATATAAATTTATATTGCTTATATTAGTGATAAAGGTAAATCGTAAATATATTGTCTTTATATTATTATTTGACTTACGTTGTTAGGTAGGATGTAACATATATGTGCTCAGTTTCAAGTCTATGAATTGTCCCAACTACTATAATAATCGTATGTGGCTCTTTAAGACTGCCGGCCATCTGTTTCTGAGGCTGCAGCTGTCCACGGAGCTATCACGTGATCGAGGGTGTGTCCTCACCTCGTGCCTGAATATTCATCTGGTCTAGACTCTCTTGGTGGTTGGACAGATTGTCTGTCCTCAATAATACTTGTTAGTTCTGTAGAACACTGTTTCACAGAACATTGTACAGACCTTAGTGAATTATCGACGTTGTACGGAGGTTGTGTGGTCACATAGACACGTCTGAGCAGACTCAGGTCCAGAGCAGTAGCATCTGACCTAAACTTGTACTGGTATCTTGTATTATCACAGTCGGGGATTTTCTTATGCTAGAACTTAGATTCATAGTTATAGGAGTATTGAGACTTTGGTGGTGGATCTGCTGATGTCCCTACTTAGTGTCGTCTTATTATCTCCATGTTCTGATTTTGAGTCGCAGTTGCTTGTTAATAATGCTATTGGGTTTAGCATTCTTTTTATTGTATCAAGCAGACGTTCGACTGCCATTGGTCAAGAAGTTATAGTTTATTTGAGGACTTTTGTCATTCACTTGTTTAAGTCTAGTCAGTCTTGAGACATAGCTACTACTTAGAGCACTAACAGACACATACACCAAACTTACTTGTACATATTTGTTAAATAGTCTTATTAAATTTTCATGTACAAACGGTACGTAAGAATGATAATGAGTATGTGCTTCAGCACAATAAATACTGTAAAACGAGAGAGTGATTATTTTTATTTTGTTTGATATTGATTTATTTTAATTACAAATATACCTCTAAGACTTAATAAATTTATTAAATTTTAAATTTCTTCTAGTTAGTAACTGGCACCAGATATGGTAACCGAAGCACCTATTGAATCATACTGAATTCTAATGGATAATTGGACAAGGATTCTGACACTTGATACGAAAACCAGTACGGCTGGATGCTAGAAGGCAGTCCTTTCTAGTATTCACTGGTGTTCCAGTGTTGCCATGTCAGAAAATAAAAGAATCACTGTTTAGCTGAATGGGAACCAAGGGAGAATAAAGTGTAGATGCTTAAGTTTCACATCACAAGACAGAAAAAAAGATCTATAAGTTCATCTATTAAAGCAAAAAAAAAGATACAGTGGACCCCTGTTCGCGATGCCTATCGTATCCCCGATAAAATCCCAGTAACCGATGCATTATATAGCAAGGAAATTTGCCTCGCATCCCGATACAAAACCCGGTATGGCAATGTGGTTCGTACGAGACATGTCCATGTGTGGCCTGAACTGCCCCATGTGTGCCAGTGTTTACAAGCCCGCCCGGTGCACGCATCTAAGGATACATTCGGTACATTCCATATTATCTATATTATCACTGTTTTTGGTGCCTGTTTTTGCAAAATAAGTCACCATGGGCCCCAAGAAAGCTCCCAGTGCCAACCCTTCGAGACCAAGGGTGCTAATGACTGCTGAAATGACAATGTTGTGAACCACTTTAGGAAAGTCATAAAGGAACGAGAGGTACAGGCCTCTATGGACAGATATGTTGTGCGACAGAGTCCAGTGACTCTCAACCTGGTCCTAGGGCATTAAAAGAAGAAGGGAAGTAACCCCGGAAAAGGACTTGCTACCTCAAGTCCTAATGGAGGGGATTCCCCTTCTAAATGCTAACACCATCCACACTCTCCCCCCTCCCATCCCATCAATCATCACCAGATCTTCATTAAAGGTAAGTGTCAATTATTCTTTCGTTATTTATTGTTATTTATTGTTGTTGTTGTTATTGTAATTATATTCTATTGCATTAAACTTAATATTCATGTGGTAAATTTTTTTTTTTCACACTTTTGGGTGTCTTGCACGGGATTAATTGATTTCCATTATTTCTTATGGGGAAAAATTGATTCGCTTCCGATATTTTTGGTTTACGATGAGCTCTCAGGAACGGATTAGTATCGCGAACGCGGGGTCCACTGTATACGTAAATGAGTGTCTCACAAGAAAACGACAGAACCTCCTATACAGAGTGAGAAAGCTGAAATGTGAGAATAATGATAAAATTCACCAGTGTTTTGTACGTGATGGACAAATTCTAGTAAGAAAAACAAATGTAGGCCATGTGTACTATATTACAAATGAAATGAACTAGCAAACTTCCTTCATGACGCAAACATTACAGAGTCTGACTGATATAGTGACCAAATCTTTGTACACATTAGTGTATGTTTATTATGCCATTATTGAACTAATCCCTGTACTATCACCTCCCGGATAGTACTTACTACCTCATCCCATGTGTCCCACACAGTTCCTTGTGTGACTCAATTTGTGTTATCTTCCCAGATCTCCCATTCACAATTTATTATTTGATAATAAGATACTTACTCTTTAATAATATCTGTATTATCAATTATTCCTACTTAAGCACTGTTATAATTCTCTTAGAATATTACCTAATTTTCCCTTTGCTCCCAAACTACAAATAACCAACTAGTGTATGTCTCTACTACACTACTGTGCAATTCCTTATACCATCTTTCATTAGCTAGTATCAACTATCTCAAATAATATTTCTTTTTGTGATATTAATTGCTCAAACTTTATGATATAAGGCAAATCCTACTCTCAGATTAATTTCATACCATAGTGACTATCTATCCTTTAAAGGTTGTTTACCACTACTTAATTTAGTCCCTTTTTACATTTCTCCTGGAATAATTCACTAAATACCAATACACTGTACTGCCCTTTATTCAGTAATTGCTATACTCCTAGTTTTAATAATTAAAGGGCCACTTTCAGGTGTTATAATATTTTTTTCCCTCTTGTCCATATAGTCACATTTATTAAAATACTCCAGGTGCTATTGACTATTTCAGGTGCTACTGTTATTGTTTTTAATTCATTCTTTTATCATTATATTCACTAGCTCCTTTATTTTAGCTATAAATATCTACCATAGTTCATAAACTCACATTTGTTAAAATAATTAAGGTGCTATTTAGATGCTTAAGTGTATAACTGAATTATCTATTCTATAATAATCCCTAGTTCGTTTATATTTTTTACAAGTTTTAGAATAATTACAGAATCTTAATCCTAAGTCTAGTTGTAGATTCAATATAAATCTTATAATATTTTACTCAGAAAATCTAGTTTGTAAAATCACTCTCATCTTATGACTACAGGCATAGATCCTGATGTAAACTTTTTACTAAATGAATTACACAAATCAAACAGCAACTGTAATTACTATACAGCAACCAAGCAGACATTACTCAGTGCAAACAATAACATAACCATCTTTAACTACAATCTCAGATCCTTGAGCAAACATTATGACGACCTCACAGCATTACTCAATTCCCTAAATTCCAATATATCAATCATCACACTCACAGAAACCTGGCTTAAGCCTGATATTACAGATGTCTATGCCATTCCTGGCTACATGGCCATACACAACTATAGAACAGACCAGCAAGGGGAAGGAACAGCTATATACTACTCAAATCAACTCGAATGTATCAATAAATCTTGCCAAAAGATGAACATGGAGAATATATCACAGCCAAATTAAATCAAAAGACCTGCAAAAACCCCTCACAGTTATAAATATCTACAGAGTGCCATAGTCAAACATTTACCCACTTTAGTGAAAAAACTAGAAACATGATTAACAGATGCACACATGAATAAAGACTAAACATACTACATAAACATACTACACGACCAGCACCCACACGTAACTGAATCACAAACACTATGAGCAACTGCCTGTTGCTAACCAACAATATCTAAACCTACAAGAATCACCGAGACAAGTATCTCCTTAACCCTTTGAGGGTTTCGGACGTACTAGTACGGCTTACGCGCAGGGTTTTTTGACGTACTAGTACGCATAAATTCTAGCGCCGTCAAATCTCGCGGGAAAAGGCTGGTAGGCCTAGATGTGAGAGAATGGGTCTGTGTGTCGGTGTGCACAGTAGAAAAAAAATCTGGGACCCAGTGGTGAATTGTGGGAACGCCATCTTAGTAAACAATGTCCACCATGCCTCGCGGTAAGAAGCTCCTCACTCCTCGCGAATTGGGACACTTTGTTCCCCAGTGACGTTCAAAACAGAGGAAAATTCCATAAAGATGGGGTTTCAAGGTTTTGGTGGGGTTTTGACCGAAACTAATGATATAATATGGGGTAAAGGAGGAAAACCCAGAGACCCTCACTTTCCCACCTCTGGTCTGGGCTGTTTGTTCACGTTCAGTTGTCCCCAGAATCCAGGGAAACTTTATTTTCCCAAAATCCCAGACTCAAGAACAGTTATATAGTGATAGTGAATATGAACTCAAGCCTTCAAACTAGCCCAGTAGTGAAGGAAGTGAAATTTTCCCCGTGAACGTCGTTACGACTATAGCGCTCTGGTAGTGTCCATATGCTTTTTCCAAGGGAAGGAGTGCATTTTCGAGACACCCCGGGGCGTACAACGGGAAAACAGACAGTAAAAATGACGATGTACTTTTGAAAATTTGGGATTGAAAAGGGCGGGGTGGTATGGTGCTGGCGGTGGGCCCCAGCATGGCCATACTGCCACCCACGCTGCTGCCTCACTGTCTACAAAAAAGGCCCCACCATCCCCCCCCCCCCCCACCACACCAGCCTCCAAAACCCAAAAACCCCACAACCACAACCACCTGTCTTGTCCAGTACCCACCAGCGACCGCACCTGGGATTGGCAGGAAGCGTCAATTTTGTTCCAAATCCCCACCATTTTGATGACGGGCCCTAAACGGGAAGTTTAAAGTTATTTTTGATGAACCCCGATGGAAAGTTTTGTCATGGAAAGCAACAATACAACGAGTACACCATGGCAACACATTACTTTCAAAAAAAATCACTCTACCCCAAAGGGGAAGGGAGGCACCTGTGGCTGAGATGATCTTTTTTTTCCCACAAAATGCTTAGCCACTTGTATAAGCAAAATGAAATCATACTGGCAAAACGACGCCTGATTGAAACCCCCATTTCAGTGTTAATCCATAAACGATTTGTGCGTTACGTATCTTTCACTTCCAAAAAAACCGGGGCCTGACGGAATAAAGGTTATAAAGATAGAATGTGTTTGTGTGCAAAAAGGAAAATTCATACACATTTTTATCCTTCGGGAGGTTTGAAATTGCGACCCTTTTTGTTTGTTCAAAGGAAGACCTCTTTCAACATAAACCAAGCAAGAGGAAACGTTTGGTATAAAGTTGTTTATGCTTTGTGATTTTTTACAGTGGTCGGGTATTGGTATTATTGTGTACACGGGAAGTTATACATTGTAAAATACCAGGAAGTTATTGAGCATCCAGGTGATGGGGTTTTAAACAATGATAGAACCTACCTTGGTAAGGGCAATATAATAAGATAATGGACACAACCCCTATCAGTGATTTTTTGGAGTAAACTGACGTGGTGGGGAACAGTGTGTGCAAATCGGAAACATATGCCGGGTTTTGACGCTGGCCCCGTAGAGGTGAGGTGCGGGCGTTTGCTGCCAAGACATATAGCATTTTCGGGGGCAGACAAAAAGATGTCACACTGTGTCTCGTTCACCCTAATGAAAGGGAGACAGTGGCGGCCCCATAGAGGAGTAATGAACCCCATTCTAAAACCTGGGAGCGTGATTGATTTTCACCCTTTAACATGCGTTTTAGTGGACAAATGTGACATCAATTGGGTTTGCTGATTGGTTCGCAAGAGTTATAAATGGTTTAAAAAAAACTCTTTTTCCTCTTCTGGACATTTTTTTCCCTGCCAATGCTTTTAATATGTATAAGATGAGGGCCAAAACAAACCACAGTACGGTGAATTCTGTTTGTTGTCACAGACAAAAAGTATTTAAGTACCAAGAAGAACACCTGCACTTTACCGCCCACCAAATTTTCAAAACTACTTGTGCTGAAGCATGGGGACACTTCCCGGAAAAACTGCCCGCTACGCTTTCAAAAAAAAGGCTCAAAAGGGGTTTCATCTGTGCACATACAAAAAAACGGGGGGCCCACAACAACCAGAGACACTCGTTTTTTGGTGAGGATGTAAAAAAACCCTGTGCATGACACCATGTTTTTTAAAGAGTTCCCAGGGTGCAGAAATTCTAGAAACATTCCCGGACTGTAATTTTGGATATAAAAATAAAAAATAGTAATAAACAACATTTCTATCGTTTTTTTGTGTAAATATTTTCTATAAACAAAATAAGCAACAGTTTTATGCCCTTATTGTGTAGTATTTAAAAAGAAATAACTTTTCAAAAAAAAGATCAGTTGGCTCAAGGCCATAAATTACTCAGAAAAAAAAAAAATTTAAAAAATAATTGAAAAAATACATAAAAAAGTAAAGAAAAAAACCCGGGGGGCGGCAGTTTTTCGATTTACCCGATGTTTTCAATTTTTGGGAAACTTCAGCCCCAAACTCGGAAGTTTGAGATAAAATTTTTTTGTTTTGCCCTTTAAAGTTTTTGAAAAAAAAACTTTTTTTATAAGAAAAAAAAAACTTTTTTTTTTTTTTAAATTTTGGCCACCCTAGAAGGAGTTTTCGAGGGGCCTGTTACCCCAAAGGGAAAAAAAAAACCCCATCTGGGGCAAACACCATTCCCCTTTAAAATCAGGCATAATCACAGACAACAATACAGACCACTACCCAACCTTTCTCATAACTAATCTGGGTAAATTGCCACAAGACATTACTAAAGTAACCTTCAGACTACATAATGAGACAGCTGTTGACAACTTTATAGCAGCTATGAATAACATTGATTGGCAAAATGAACTCGAAACATATACAGATATGAATGAATGTATAAATAATTTTCTAAAAAAACCCAATGCCTCTACAACAAACATTGCCCCCAAAAAACTAAACAGATCACAGCAAAGAGACTGAATAGTCCCTGGGTAACTCCCAGCATCCTCAAATCCATTAACACAAAGCACAAATATGAAAAACAGTATAGAATGGGTCTAATAACTAGAGTCTAAACATTACTCATCAGCTCTTACCAGCCTGATAAGATCTAAAAAATTGTATTATGAAAATAGATTACATAACATCAAAGGTGATATGAAAAAACCTTAACAACTCTATCTGAAATTCTTGGAACTAAAAAGTTATCCAAAACAAAACAATCAAACTAACAAAATCAGACGAACCCCTACTCACACCAACTGAAACAGCAAACAGGCTCAATGTTTTCTTCTCCACCATAGGAAAAAATCTAGCTAAAAAAATACCAAGCTCAAACACTTGTCCATCAAAATACCTCATAGGTACCTACCCAAATATGCTGCTCCTAGCTCCAACCAACCCACTAGAAGTCTCGCTCATCATCAACACCCTTAAAAACAAGCAGGAGACATAAACAACTTGCCTGCTTTTATGTACAAAAAAGCTTCTCAAGTATTGTCACCAATTATTGCAACACTTTAACAAATCCATTGAATCATCTACCTTCCCAACAATCCTCAAAATAGTGAGGGTCACTCCGATCCATAAAGGAGGTGACCAAGCTGACTTGAATAACTATAGACCAATATCTAACTTACCATTGTTCTCTAAAATCTTTGAAAAATTAGTTCATAGACGGATCTATTCCTACCACGTCTCACACAACATATTAAACCCTTGTCAGTTTGGATTCAGGAATAATAAAAGCACAAATGATGCTATCATACCCATGCCAGAACTAATATATCCCGCACTCGAAAAGAAAAAAGTCCTTCTGGGCATTTTCATTGATTTTAAAGCTTTTGATACAGCCAACCCAAAACCCTTTTACCCCAAATTAACACACTATGGTATCAGAGGCCCACTCCCTCAACTACCAAAAGTCTACCTTATAACAAACTCAATATGTGTATGCAATGGTGCAAACTCTTCCACCCAACCAACACAGTAGGAGTCCCACAAGGAAGTGTCCTTGGCCCACTCCTCTTTTTTCTTCTCAATGACTGGAATGATCACAGCTACTCAAATCATATTATTTGTGTGACACTACAACATCTTCTCCCACCCAAATCCATCATACAGCAAACACTGTAAATCCCAAATTGGGGAAAAATATCTGCCTGGTTGATGACTAATAAACTTCCCCGAATATGAATAAAAGCCTATTTCTTAAATTTTGGGAAACAAAGCTGCAAATGATTGATTAACAAACCTAAATGGATCCCCAAAGTCACAAGACCCCAAAAGGGGGAAAAATTTTCCTAGGTATCCCCTTGGACAGTAGCCTTAATTTTCCAACACAAAAACAACAAATCCCCAAGAAATCTAAGACTGTAAGCATATATCATAGATAAGGTATACATTCCACAATCACCTCTCCTGGCACTGTCCCATTCATCAAAAACCCTTTCTCCTTGGAATTTTGCATGGGGATCAACAACATTCAATCACCTAAGACCTAATAACCCAGCAAAAGGCAGCATTTCAAATAAAAAATTTCCCACTCCCCAGCTATCCCCCAAATTTTCAAAAGTCTGAATCTGCTCACCATTAAGAACATCCTACTTATTCAGGGCCCTATACTACAAAAAACAAAACCCAAATTAAACCCTCCACTCAAACTTTCCTCAAAACCCTTACAGAAATGACCTAAACAAGACCGATTCTTTTTGTTTCCCTCGTGTCCATATTCACTGTGAAAAAAACTCTATGCCATAAAGGGCCCCAAAATATGGAATTCATTACAGAAGATATAAAGTAACCCTGTCTGAAAATCAATTTAAGACTCTTCAAAACCCCAATTAATCCCCCGGGACTAAATGCTAAATAATCGTACCACTACTCATTATGTATTCCCACATCATAATTTCAACAATTATTTTAAACCTTTTATCCATTGTTGACAGGATAAAATTTGAATCCTTTTTTTCCCCAAAAAAGCATTTTTGAAATATGAATTATCTTTTGTCTTATAAAAATTGATTTACTTATAATTAAAAATCTATGTACAAACAGATTATAATTAAATTTAAATGTACAACTATGATAATTTTTAGTGTAAGTAGTCTGTAAGCCTTTTTTTTTTAAGCTGGGCCCCCTAATGCCCAGGCATAATAGGGTCTCTTTGCATTGAAAACCCTTATTTTAAATACAAAATTTCAATGTACTTCGCAAAGCATAAATAAATAAAAAAAAAAAATATATCACTTTCATCAAACAAAAGTTAAAACAATTCCTCTCATGAAAAGGTTGCCATTTTTGGGCCAATGGCTTGCAAGTCAAAACTATTTAAAATATTTATTTAAAAACTCAAACAAAATTTCCCCTGTAAAGGGGAATTCAATTAAAAGATTGTTTACCATTAAGTAGAGAAATTATCTAAAATCATAAAAAGAGAGAAATATCACAAAAAAAACTGTACCTGAGGCACAGCATAGTGCACTAATCTACCACAAAAATTGGCAGGGGGTTTGAGAAATATCTTGTATCAATCAAATTTGGCAAGTTTATTTTTGTATCTGAATGGCTTACTAATATGATTACTGGCATTTATGATTTTGGGTTAAAAGTTAACTCAAGCCGGGGGGGCTCTGGAAAAGTCTCTTTTGGAAAGTTTTGTAACATATAATAAGAAGAAATGAAACATTTTTTGGGGAAAGGCTTAGTGTACAAGTCCCTAGTTTTGAGAAATAAAATTTAAAATTGAACTTTTCAAAGCTCTCACCTCCACGAGTGTTTGGTTTTAATCCAAGCGAGTGGAAAAATAATATTTTCCTTACACCCCCTGTTCTGTTTTCCCCCCAAAAAGCAAATAGGACCTGGGTGTTGACTGGTTGAGTGGCATCCTGGGGCAAACGAAGAAAAACAAAAGGAAATAAGACAGTCATCGATGACACAGCCTTTCTGGTTTTCCTGGGTGGGTACCCTCCCCGGGGTTTAAACCAACAAAAATTTTCCTGTTTGTCTAAAAAAAAAAAATATTATTTAATTAGGGGGAAATATTTAAACCCGTAAGGGTCATAGGAATATAGGAAAATTGCAGGGAATTGGTTTAAACAAAAACATCTATTCCCGAACAACAGCCCCCCTTTCTAACATCGAAGTCCCTCCTTGGAGGGTCCGTTACTGACGGAAAATTCTGCCACTGATTCCTGGAGGGTTTCCTGGAGGTTATTCCCGGGGATCAAAGCCCCCGCAGCCCGGCCATGACCAGGGGGTCCCCAGGGGTCAGGGCCCGACAACTGGCTGTTACTGCTGGCCCCACGCCCGTCCAAACGGCCCCAGCCCGGCTGATCCGGCACCGACTTTTGGTTCTGTCCAGCTCTCTCTTGAAGGCAGCCCGGGGGGTTTATTGGCAATTCCCCTAATGCTTGATGGGAGGCTGTTGAACAGTTTTGGGCCCCGGACACTTATGGTGTTTTCTTTTAGTGTACCAATGGCGCCCCTACTTTTTATTGGCGGCATTTTGCATCGCCTGCCCAGTCTTTTACTTTCGTAGGGAGTGATTTCTGTGTGATGACTGTATTATCAGAATCATGGGGGAGCACCCAGGGGGATGGACGGTATCCAGAGTTGATTCAAGGAATTGAAACACACATCAAGGAACACAGTATCAAGGATCACCTCAGGAGGGGATCCTCACTGCAGAGCGAGACATCCAAGAACTAAATTATTATTATAATCAAAAAGCATTAAACCTACAAGGGTCATACAGCCCAAAAACGAGAACTCACTCCAGGTGTACATCCCAGGGAAGTGGAGGAGGTAGTGAGAACTTGAAGGCGGGTTTAAACACACCATCATAACAGCAACATTAGCACAGCAGCACCATCATCATAGTAAGATAAGGTAAGATAAGATAGGGTATTCAATTTTAACCCCAGAAGGTTAGCCACCCAGGATAACCCAAGAAAGTCAGTGCGTCATCGAGGACTGTCTGTCTCATTTCCATTGGGGTCCTTCAATATTGTGCCCCAGGAAGCCACCCACCACCCAGCTGAGATAGGTGAATGGGGACAGCAGGTGGAAGGAAACGCCCAATGTTTCCACATGTACCTGCAATCGAACTACGGACGTTCAATGTGAAGCAAGAGCGCTGCCTACTAGGCCACGCACCACCTTAATAAAAATAATAATAATATCTTTATTTCTACAAGTACATGTACAAGGTATACAGTCCTAGCTGACATCAATGACATACTACTGTATAGAAAGCCCCTTGTTATGCTGAACATTTCGGGCAAATTAGGCCAATTTAGCAATAACACAGGGGCCAGGAGCTGAGTCTTGACCCTGCAACCACAATTAGGTGAGTACCACCATCACAACAACATCAGTCTCCATGGAATGTTTATAAACAAACTGCGCCTGGTCAAATGAACCACTAATAGTAAATTATTTAATATTTTTTATTGTAGTACTATTTTTAAAATAATACTTTTATTATGAACTTGTTAGTAATGAACTAAGATAATCTGTATATTAAAAAAAACACAAATACGTACTAAAGTACGTCCAATATCTGCCTTTTTGAAATGCGTCATCTGGTCACTGTACCGCAGAAACACTTGTACAGACAAGTTCACAAAAGAGGCGATCGTGTTATGAATGATCATACAATGATTTTATATACTACTCGCCGGTTGTGAGTTGTATCTGAATTCATGATTTTTTCTCATTCATGCAAATAACAATGTAGTGTGGGATTAGAGATTTTGCCACCCAAGTGGCTAGTTTTATTGTGCACCCCAATGGCTTAGCGCTTTTTTTGATTACAATAATAATAATTTTTGCATCCCTTATCCATCCTGTGGACGGTAGCGCAAGAGCATATTGATACACAAAAGACCTAGGAACTAAAGGCCCCAAAAGGGTTAACAGGTGCACATATGGGTGTATATATATACATATCTACAGTTCACTTATCTGTTACAATCAAATTTAGGAAATTTTTTTAGTATATCTGGTATCTTATTTTCATTGATAAGATATCTTGACATGTCACATAAGCCATTATACTGTCTATCTCTGTAATCCTCAATAAGTGGACAATTAAGCACATAGTGTTCAAGACAGTGACCATATCCCTGATCACATAATTTGCATTAAATATGATCATCATCTGTGTTCTCCCAAACTGCCAGAAGTACTAGTAACCAAGCCTAAGCCTGGCCACTACAACATTAGTCAGTCTGTTCACATTGCAAGTTGCTCCATAAACATACTTATCTACCTCCATGTAATCATAGTGGGTTATAGATCTACTCAGGCTTTAACTGCATTCCTATAACAGTCATTTTCGTTATTTACTTCTCTCCTAATATTATTCCTAATTCTATAACAATAATAATAATAATAATAATAATAATAATAATAATAATAATAATAATAATAATAATAATAATAATAATATCTTTATTTACTACAAGTACATGTACAAGGTATACAGTCCTAGCTGACAACGATGACATACTACTATATAGAAACTCCCTTGTTATGCTCTGCATTTCGGGCAAATTAGGTCAGTGTCCCAGATGCGACCCACACCAGTCGACTAACACCAGGTACCCATTTTACTGATGTGGGAACATAGACAACAGGTGGAAAGAAACACGTCCAATGTTTCTACAGATATACCAAAGTTATATTCTACATTCTCCCTTCTGGGTACTCTTCTTGATTAACATGTCAACTTTATCTGAAGGAGTAATCCAATGTGTGATGGGATCCATAGCAATTGTACATTTAATCCCTTTGCCCCTGATTTTTGAGTATCCATACCTGGCTTCTCCAATGAACATGTTGTTGGAGACATTATATGAGTCAAGAGCCTTCAATGATGACAGAATCAGTAATGATGATAGAGTTAAGCTCAGTGTCATAAGTTAGCTTTAGCGCCATTAGGATTGCAAACAATTCAGTTTACAATGTAGATGCCCAGTTGTTAATTCTTATGCCTTTAAATCAACAAATTTATTATCGTTCTTAACTAGGGAGGTGACAACAAGAGCAGATGCAGCCCTGCCAGAAGACTCCTGTTTAGATCCATCAGTGTATATAACTTGTCATAACTTATTACTACCAGCTAGGCGAGAAATTTCTTCTTGAGCAGTTAGTTTAACAAGTGATTTAAGGAAGGGATTACTAACAATGAGCTTCTTGGGAGGGACTTGCAGGTATCTGATACTAAATAAACACATCTTCCATGGAGGGGTGAAATGCTCTTGTTGCCTACAGTGATACAGTTCATGCAGGTTACAAAACTTAATGCAAATGAAGGGGAAGGGATGAGCAACATTACTAGTCTTTTTCCTGGTTATTTTATTTATACTTTTCCAAACCAAAACTTAAAGGGGCGGACCTATTTAATCCACTAACAAATTGGACTAGTTAGGTTAGGTAGGTTTTTCAGGAAACAAGTTTCCTGACGCGGGTCTTAGTCATATGATGACCCGCCATTGGAGTTTTGGTCATCTGACCGTGGCCTTACGCTGGCTTACCGATCCACCCCTTTAAAAATTATGGTCATAGTTATAACAATTTGTTCTGTGGGACTAGCACCTCTGGCAAAATTTATATTTAGCAACGTATACATCAACTAGTGATATAAACTCCCAGATGTGTGTGTGGGTGCATACTCACCTATTTGTGGTTGCAAGGGTTGATTGTAGCTCCCGGCCCCGCATTCTCGCTGGTCTTTACTCGGTTCATTCCCTGCTCCAAGAGTTTTTATCGTACCTCTTCTTGAGCTATGTATGGATCCTGCCTCCACTACATCACTCTCCAGAGTGTTCCACTTCCTGACAGCTCTGTAACTGAAGAAATACTTTCTAACATCTCTGTGACTCACTTGAGTTTTCAACTTCCAGTTGTGACCCCTTGTTGCTGTGACCCATCTCTGAAACATTGTCACCATCCACCTTGTCAGTTCCTTTCAGTATTTTATATGTCGTTATCATGTTTCCCTATCCTTTCGGTTCTCCAATGTCATCAGGTTGATTTCCTTTAATCTTTTCTCGTAGGACATAACCCTTAAACTCCGGGACTAGTCTTGTTGAAAACCTCGGTAATTTCTTAACGTGCCTGACCAGGTGTGGGCTCCATACTTGTGTTTTATACTTCAATATGGACCTGACGTACTCCTATTCCTTGAGTGAGGTTTGCAGCCTTCATCCCCCTAGCGTGTATTCCCTTTCTGCGGTCTTGTCTGACCTTCCCCAATTTTTATAAACTTTGCACGTGGTGGGATTAAACTCCAGGAGCCAGTTGATGGACCAGGCTTGCAGCTTGTCCAGATCCCTTTGTAGTCCTGCCTGATCCTCGTCTGTTTGAATTCTTCGTTTTCGCTTCACATCATCTGTAAACAGGGACACCTCTGAATCTATCCCTTCCGTCTTGTCATTAAAGCAATACCAGAAATAACATTGGCCCTAGGACTGACTTTGTGGAACCCCACTCGTTACATGCGCCCACTCTGACCCCTCGTCACAGACCCATCACTTGTTGTTTCCTTCCTGTCAGGTATTCCCTGATCTGTTGCAGTGCTTTCATTTTTATTCCTACCTTCTCCTCTACTTTTGGGCACTAATCTCTTGTACGGAACGCGTCAAAAGTCTTTTTACAGTTCAAGAAGATGCAGTCTACCCTCCCCTCTCTCTCTCTCCCCTGTCTTACTTCTGTTACCTTGTGGTAAAACTCCAGTAGATTTTTGACACAAGATTTTCCCTCCCTGAAACCGTGCTGGTTATCGTGAATAAGCTCATTTCTTCTAGCTTTTTAAACCACTCTTCTCCTGATAATTTCTCCATGACTTTGCATACTATGTGTGTCAGGACACTGGTCTGAAGTTTAATGCTGCTGTCTGTCTCCTTTCTTAAAAAACTGGGACTACATTTGCTGTCTTCCACACCTCAGGAAAGTTGCCCCATTAAGATAGATGTGTTGAAAAATTGTTAGTGGCATGCAAAGTGCCTGTGCTCCCTCTCTCAGGACCCATGGAGATATTTTTATCAGGTTGCACTACCTTGTGTATCTAGTTCACTTAGTAGTCTCTCCACCTCTTCCTCGGTTTGTGTGTAGTGTGTCCAGCACTTGGTGTACCCTGCCATCCTGGTTTACTGAAAACCTTTGTCTCCACTGAAAATACCTAAATCTCGTGTTGAGCTTCTTACTTCTTGACGTTTCTTGTGATCTCCCTTTCTTCTTTCCTCAGCCAGTTACCTGGTCCTAACTGTTGTTTTCCTCCCGATGTAGCTGTACAGCAGCTTCGAATCAGATCTGGCTTTCATTGCTATGTCATTCTCATATTACCCCAGTACCAACAATACCACCAGTCCGATTTACATTCTTCTTTGCAAATATACAGGGTCTAAAGCCAGCAACAAACAACAAAATACCTTTATCCGTGGACTGCTTGCAGAGGCAAAGGCAATGTTCGCGGCTTTCACTGAGACCCACATAAAGGATCACTTAGACAACGAAATATGGATCCCAGTTACAACCTATACAGATGTGACAGAGTGAACAGGCAAAAGGGGGGGTTGGCCTGTACAATGCAGAGTCACTTGTTTGCACAGAAAATGCTTAATGCCTCAAATGATGTAGTGGAAGTTTTTAGCAGTTAAAGGTTTGAGAACCAAAACCTAGTCATTGTGGTAGTCTACAAGCCTCCGGATGCAACATCCCAGCAATTTTCCCGGAACAGCTGTTAAAAATTGACCACTGTCTGGAAAATCTTCCAGCTCCTGCACCCAAAAATCTTGCTCCTGGGGGATTTCAACTTAAGGCCCCCTAAAATGGAGGAATATAGCAAATAATATGTTGCAGTAATAACACCAGGGGGCAGCTCTGATGAAAACTCACACTCACACGAGCTTTTAAATCTCTGCACAAAAAATTTAATTTAAACCAGCAAATAATAGAGCCTACTAGACTGGAGAATTTCACTAGACCTCATCTTCACTAACAATGATGATCTGATAAAAAATGTCACCAATCAAAAACAATATACTCAGATCACAACATAATTGAGGTTCAGACATGTATGCGCAGAGCCCCAGACCGACAAAAAGAGATTTTGTCACGAGGGAGCTTCACCAAAATTTAACTTCAATAACAAAAACATAAAAGGGACCAAGTAAACCAAGTCCTAACCGATATAAGCGGGAAGATATAACTAAGCAACACAGACCCCAACTTATGCCTAGAACAGATTAACTTGGTGGCACTCGATGTTATGCCAAGACTTATTCCTCTAAGAAAAGGAGGAGTAGATGTAAATAGAAAGAGACAGGCGCTCTCTTTACAGGCGACGGAAAAGAATAACAGAGCGGCAAAAAAGAGGTCAATTCTATCTGAAATGCGTAGGGAGACACTGGTCAGAGAAATAGCAAACATCGAACTAACTAAAGGAATCTTATAGGAGTCAGGAATCGCGGGAAGAACTAAAAGCCATAAATGAAATCGAAAGAAACCCAAAGTATTTCTTCCCTATGCCAAATCAAAGTCGAGAACAACGTCCAAAATTGGGGCCCTTACTTAAACAAGATGGGTCCTACAACGAGACAGCAAGGGAAATGAGTGAGCTACTCAAGTCCTAATATGACTCATTTTTTTAGCAAGCCACTAACCAGACTGAGAGTCGAAGATCAAAATGAATTTTTTATGAGAGGGGCCACGAATTTGGTTAACACAAGCCTATCGATGTTATCCTGACGCCAAATGATTCGAACAGGCGATAAATGACCCTGCCCATGCACTCTGCCCCCGGGCCAGACTCCCTGGAACTCCGTGTTCATCAAGAACTGCAAGAAGCCCTATCACGAGCCTTTACCATCCTATGGAGAGGAGCATGGGCACGGGGGTCGTCCCCAGTTACTAAAAACAACAGACATGCCCCACTCCACAAAAGGGGGGGGTAAAGCAACAGCAAAGAACTACAGACCGATAGCACTAACATCCCATATCATAAAAATCTTTGAAAGAGTCCTAAGGGAAACAAGATCACCACCCATCTAGAAACCCATCAGTTACACAACCCCGGGCAACATGGGTTTTGAACAGGTCGCTCCTGCTGTCTCAACTATTGGATCACTACGACAAGGTCCTAGATGCACTAGAAGATAAAAAGAATGCAGATGTAATATATACAGACTTTGCAAAAGCCTTCGACAAGTGTGACCATGGCGTAATAGCGCACAAAATGCGTGCTAAAGGAAAATAACAGGAAAAGTCGGTCGATGGATCTATAATTTCCTCACTAACAGAACACAGAGAGTAGTAATCAACAGAGTAAAGTCCGAGGCAGGCACGGTGAAAAGCTCTGTTCCACAAGGCACAGTACTCGCTCCCATCTTGTTCCTCATCCTCATATCTGACATAGACAAGGATGTCAGCCACAGCACCGTGTCTTCCTTTGCAGATGACACCCGAATCTGCAAGACAGTGTCTTCCATTGCAGACACTGCAAGGCCCCAGGCGGACATCAACCAAATATTTCAGTGGGCTGCAGAAAACAATATGAAGTTCAACGATGAGAAATTTCAATTACTCAGATATGGTAAACACGAGGAAATTAAATCTTCATCAGAGTACAAAAACAAATTCTGGCCACAAAATAGAGCGAAACACCAACGTCAAAGACCTGGGAGTGATCATGTCGGAGGATCTCACCTTCAAGGACCATAACATTGTATCGATCGCATCTGCTAGAAAAATGACAGGATGGATAATGAGAACCTTCAAAACGAGGGATGCCAAGCCCATGATGACACTCTTCAGGTCACTTGTTCTATCTAGGCTGGAATATTGCTGCACACTAACAGCACCTTTCATGGCAGGTTTAAATTGCTGACCCAGAAAATGTACAGAGAACCTTCACGGCGCACATAATGGAGATAAAACACCTCAATTACTGGGAGCACTTGAGGTTCCTGAACCTGTATCCCTGGAACGCAGGTGGGAGAGATACATGATTATATACACCTGGAAAATCCTAGAGGGACTAGTACCAAACTTGCACACGAAAATCACTCACTACGAAAGCAAAAGATTTGGCAGACGATGCAACATCCCCCCAATGAAAAGCAGGGGTGTCACTAGCACGTTAAGAGACCATACAATAAGTGTCAGGGGCCCGAGACTGTTCAACTGCCTCCAGCATACATAAGGGGGATTACCAACAGACCCCTGGCAGTTTTTCAAGCTGGCACTGGACAAGCACCTAAAGTCGGTTCCTGATCAGCCGGGCTGTGGCTCGTACGTTGGTTTGCGTGCAGCCAGCAGTAACAGCCTGGTTGATCAGGCTCTGATCCACCAGGAGGCCTGGTCACAGACCGGGCTGCGGGGGCGTTGACCCCCGGAACTCTCTCCAGGTAAACTCCAGGTCCAGGTACCGCTGGGCCTTTTTCCTTATCCATGCATATTCATTTCTGGCTCTTTGAATAATCTCCATATTTCCCTGGGTTCTTTGTCTTCTATACCTTTTCCATGCTCTAACACGCCTAGCTTTGGTCTCTCTCTCTACCGTCAGGTGAACCAAGGGCTCGTTCTATTTTCCCATTGATTCTGTTGCCCTTGGGTACAAACTTCTCTGCCTCCCTGCACTTTTTGATCACCTGATCCATCATTTCATTTGCTTTCCCTCCAGTTCTCTTCCCCACTGCGCCTCATACAGGAATTGCCTCATGCCTGTGTAGTCCCCTCTTTTGTAGTTTGACTTCTCTCGTCCTTCTTGTGCTGCTTCCCTTTTCATTAAATTTAACTCTACAGTGTAGTCGAAGCTCAGGACCAAAAGATCACTAGCTCTGAGGGGCCTTTCGTCATGATATCCCAATTGTCTGAACTATGGGGGAAATATGAGGTCCAGCCTTGTGATTTACCCCTCCCCCTCTTAGAAAATGTCCCTAACATTTGATGCATGGGGTTTAACAAACCATTTCCCATCATTTGCCCGGGTTGGTGGGTTGTTAGTTTAATATGTTTTTTTATGCCCCATACCCATCCGGGGGGGTAGCAAAGATTACAGAGGTACAAATTGGTCGGGGGAACTGGACCCCAAATTTTTGATAGCTAAGCAAGTTAAGAGGAAATTTGAAGTGGTAAGGACAAGGCAAAAATTAGGAACTTTTTTCCCGAAACGTTTCGCCTACACAGTAGTGAGAATTGTTTGTCTGAGGGGGACGTGACCTCTCAGTGGCCAGTCTCACCTATACTCTGCACCCCCCTTCCGACCGTATTTAAGTCTCCCATGTCGCTTGATCTTCACACATTCATTGGACACACAACTCATGACGAACGATCTCGCCTCAATTACCCGTGTTGAGTGACTATCTTTAGAGTGGTGGTTACAAACCTTCGTTTCCCTTCAGGATTTGGGGCGTCGGTGGTTTCCCCACCCAAGGGCGGAAGCCTCCCCCGCCTCCTGTTGCTATTGTAAACCCAACCCCCCTCCAGACGTACGTGTGTCTACCCCTATCGCCCGTGTTGCCTCTCCTCGCCGTTGCTGAATCTCCACCCACGCCCGTATGTGAAGTCTGCTCGCCATTCGTAGTGTTTTTGGGTTCCTCATCGCTACGCCCAAAATTGTTCTCTTCACCGATGGTGGTTACTGGACCTTCGTCTTAACCCCTCAGGATTGGGCGTCGTTTGGGTGCCTACCCAAGGGCAGGAAGCCTTCCCCCCTGCCTCCTGTTCTGTCTGAAGTCCCACACCCTCAGCCTTATGTGAAGTTTCTCGCCCTTCAGCTAGTGTTGGCTCTCCTCATCGCTCACAGCCCAGAGTTGCTTCTTAAACCGAGTGGTGGTTATGGACCTTCGTCTTCACCATCAGGATTGGTGCGTCGGTGGGCTGCCTACCCAAAGGCAGGAAGCTTCCCTCTGCACTCCTGTTGCTGTCTGAAGTCTCCACGCCTCAGCCTGTACGTGGTGGTCTGCACGCCTTACAGCAGTTCAGAGGCAATACGTGCTCCAAGCTACAGCTCTCACCTCCTCAGTATCCTGTGCCTCAGAGACGGTGATCCACAAGAAACTTTAAAGTTATAACCCCCCGGCAAAGTACGTGTGTATACTTCACACGTACTTTCTAGCAATTTTTCTCACAGGATTGGCCCCCCACATCTAATTACGTTGCCTGCAATGGCCTTCCACATCCTTCCCTCTTACCCACTCCTTACTGCCCAACACCTGCCTCTACTCTGTCTACTCCTGCTTCTAAGGCCTACCCTGGCCCCCACCTCTTCCAAGCCCAACTCTTTCTCGCTCTAACTAAAATACTCTTATAATCTGATCATGCCACTATCTGTCCTGGAAATTTACTGTACCAGATCACTGGCGCTCCTCAGCATAAAGTCTTTAAAAACCAACTATGGATTCAAACTACTTCTTGACAAGACATTCTTACGAAACGTTACACCTCAACCAGAGACCAGACAAAAACTTCTCAATGAGGCTTCACTAGTATTGGGACTCCTGAGCACCGCGCCAATGCACCAGTGATCGCAAACACGTAGACTATTCTCTCCTGACTGCCATATGACACAGACAAAGAAGACTTAATCAAAGACATTAGTACTAAGAACCAAAGTCTATGTTGACGATATTTATAGACCTGAAACTCTTCATCCTCAAAATAAGCTGTTCAACTCCTTTCTGACGCCTCTACACTCTTCAATCACAGGAATCCCTTGCCAAGACCATCCGCCTTCCTCCAAACACCCTCTTCACTCCAAAACTTTCACCCATCACACAATGTCTGAAAATGCTACAAATTCGGCCACGACAAAATCTATGCCTTCCACACAAACCTGCTCCAGATGTTCAGCAACTGGCCACTTCTGGAACACTTGCCACATCCCCCTTAAATGATACTAACTGCGGTTTGGGTCACACTACTGGCAGTTGCAAATTCTGCCCTACTAGAAAAGACAGGTTTCTCCACCCTCAGAGAAAGCCAAACTCCCTCCTTCCCCAACCCCTTCCCTGCACTCCCCTGCCTAAAATACCTTCCACCCCTACCACCAATGCTGGGTTACAACCAGCCACCATGGTCTACACCTCCTACTTAAACACTCTAAACACAAAACACAAAACAACAATCAACCTCTCCTTCTACACCTACACCACACTAGGACTACAAAAAAACTTAACTGCCAACTCGCCACTGCTGCCCACTCTGCGATGGTACTCTTCAAGCCTACCAATCAGAATTTACTACTTGTCTTAAACTAATCTTGTCTGCTAACAATCTTCCTTCTTTATTATCCCTCCTTCCTGCTTCTATTCTAAGCCCCCTAAACCTCTACCTCCCCTATCTCCCACCCCCCCACTTTCCTACAACCCACCAGCTCTCCTCCCCCCTACAACTCTTCACTACTTCCAATCCCCTCCCACCAAACACCCTATGATGCTGCACGACCACCCTCCCCCGACCTTCCCTTACCCACTTCCTCATCCCAACCAAAGCTTCCGCTTCCTTACCCAGTACCACAGCTTCACTTCCTCATCACCATACATAAGCTTCCACTTCCTCTGCATCTACTTTCGCCCACTCCTACACCACAACCAAAAACTTCATCCAGGCTAACTCCACTCCTCAGACAAAAAATTCCCACTCAAACCCAAACGGCCCAACTTCTGAAGACATTACAAATGGATCATATAAAAACTGATCCATCTCTTCCTCCCCCTCCAGGAAACGGGTCCGTAACACCTACAAACTCGCATCCACTGATGGGGGGGGGGGGGTGGGGTGGGGGGCCCCCCCCCCCCCGGGGCACCCCACGTTGGGGGGACACCACTATCACGGGTTTTAATCCAAAACTCCTCCGACATTAAACTTTGCTATGACGAAACCATTAAAAATCATGTTTAAAGTGATTCAGTTCAACGTTACGTTCTTATTCACAATTAGACACCTACTGGCCGAGCTCATTGAAGCAGAGAGTCCTGATATTGTTTTGCTTAAACCAGTTACCTTGCCTCAAAGCCCATCAAACGTATCCGCCATTATGGTTATACTGACACTACAGTCCCCCTATGATCCCCTCGATGGGGTTTGCATCCTTGTCAACCAAACAAAAAACTCGAATCTCTCCAAATCCCTTTTATTCAACCAACTCTGTCTTTGCAGTCAGAATACACACCCACCTTGGCCCCTTTATCTTTTTCACCACCTATGCTCGCCCAAACACTATTCTCAACATACACGACCTTTCCTTAGTCTTCAACTACACCAACACACCAACATACCTACTAGCTGACATGAATGCCAAACACACCGCCTTTCATCACCCAGTAACAACCAACTTGGTCTCCAATTACTCAACTTCACAAACCATAAACACCTAATTCATCTTGGCCCAGACTTCAATACCTTCTACAACCACACGGGCCAAGGCAAACCAGACATCATTCTGGCAAACCGAGCCAGCTCTCTATTTCAACACTACATTTCACCTGGCCCTATTACAGGCTCTGATCACATCCCAGTCATCTTACACATCTCCTCCAACCCTATCCTCATTCCAACCACACCTTCCTTCTCCTACAAGAACGCTGACTGGGATGCTTTCAAACAACACATAGACAATATTAACCTCACCTATGACTACAACAACAAACCTATCTCTGACATCGATACTCAACTTGATCTCATCCAGGACACCATTACACAAGCAGCCAACATCGCAATACCAAAGAAAACTCACACCACTCGTTATTCCTTCAAACCGTCACTCAGAACAAGAAGACTAATTATCTGCTACCACAACCGCTTCCTCTACAACACACATAGATTTAATCAAGTCCGATTAGATCTCACTTACCTTAGAAACAACATTTTACACAGCCTAGACCAAGACCACAACAATCACTGGTCACAACTCATACAACAAGCAGACAAGCAGCGTATTAAAAACACTAAAGCCTTCTGGAACTTTATCAAAAAATCAGAGGCACTACTCCCACCAACAAATTCAAACACATCACCCACAACAACACACACATCTCAGACCCGCAGGCTGCTGCCAACATCTTCAAACACATCTGGGAGAACATCTTCCACGCTCACCCACCTCACCCTAACGTTATTCAACACATTCAGAACATAGAACACTGGAACACTGCACACACACAAGAAACAACACCAGACAGCCACATACATCTAGACTCTCTTACCTCCTCCCAAGAACTCGACACTCCTTTCACCAACACAGACATTAAAACTCTCCTCAGACACCTTCCTCCTAAGGCTCCTGGTGCCTCTGGCCTAAACCATATTATCCTGAAACACCTTCCTGACTCTATCATTACTGCCTACACAAACCTCCTCAATGCCTCCCTTGCCTCTGGATACTTCCCTTCCCTCTTCAAAGCTGCTACTGCTATCCTCCTTCCTAAACCCAATAAAGACCACTCTGACCCTAGAAACTATCGCCCTATCAGCCTCCTCGAAACTTTAGGAAAACTCTTTGAAAAACTCATCAATCATCGCCTTCGCAGATACCTGGAACACAATTCTCTACTTTCTGATGGCCAGTTTGGCTTCAGAACACACAGATCCACACAGGATGCCATTAACATCATTCTCAACTACATCCACATAACACAAAACAAAGAAACAGGACAGCCCTGGTTGCAAAAGACGTTGAAAAAGCTTTGACACTGTCTGGCACGAAGGGCTCAAGTACAAACTCTGCACTAACTTCAACCTGCCTCTCACTACTCGTAAACTCCTCTGCAACTTCCTAGACGGCCGTACCATGAGAATCAAATTCCAAGGCTGTTACTCTGACTACTTCACACTAAATGCTGGAGTACCCCAGGGATCTGTCCTCTCCCCTACCCTCTACATTTTATACACTAACGACATTCCAACACCTGTATACCACAACTCCATCACACTAGCCTATGCAGACGACATTACACAACTTATCACTCATGCCAATATAGATACACTCACACACAAAACACAAAATGAGGTTGACAGGATAGCCATCTGGGAACAAAAATGGAGGATCAAAACCAATGCAGCAAAATCCAGCATTACGTATTTTAACTACAGGAAACGTGATCCTCCATTACCTGTCGAACTCAGAACAGCTGACACCCGCACTTACTTCCCTATCACACAATCTGTCACTGTCCTTGGCGTTAATCTTGACTACCTTCTTCGTTTACACGGACACATTCACTCAAGGCATGCAATAGCTAGTAAGGCCCTTGCGGGCCTCTACAAGCTGAAACATGCCTCTCAACGCACCAAACTACACCTCTACAAATCCCTAATACGTCCTCTGATAACTTACTCTCCTCTAGCCCTCTCTCTTGCAGCAAAAACAACTTACTTAAACTGCAGCGTGTCCTGAACAAGGTGCTGTGCTGGGTGCTTGATGTCAGATGGGGGACTTTCGCCAAAAGCGATCTCTCCAAGCCCAATTAGACATCCCTGGCTGAATCTGTACTGGAAGGACGCTCAGTGAACAGACAGAATAGACAAACTTGAGACACGACATGACTACTGGACCTCTCTCCTTGACGAAGAACATTCGCAGACCCACAAACCAACACAACTTTTTTCTACCCTTGCATGATCTCTATCTGGCTCCTAACCCTTTTACAAATAACCTGGATTCTCCGATAGGTACCTTCTCTGACAGATACCATTCTCTGATCCCACATTTGCCTTAGCTTTTGGGTTAAGACATGGCTCAGTTTCTACACTCCTCTCTAGCGCTAAACGCCGCATGTCCCTTCCTCCACCTCAACCCCACTGGAGTCCCAACCGAAGAGCCTTAATTTCTCTTCTCAATATCTTGTCCCACGATCGCCTCGCTGCTGGGTATAACCCTGGCTCTATTCTTTCTAACGACTCAAGAACACTCCTCTCCTCACTATCTTTTGTCTGTTCCCGTCTTCCCCAGCTCATCCCATTTGGGATCTTACCTGAACTTTCGTTCGTTCATGTACTGTTTGTAATGGCTTTAACAAAGCCTTCCTTGGAGAGCAAAACGTTGCCACAATAAAAATGTTACATTAGTTGCACTTGTGTCCTTTTACTTTACACTAGACATGATGTTATCCACACACTGACTCTTACTAGACATGATGTTATCCACACACTGACTCTTACTAGACATGATGTTATCCACACACAAACTGACTTACACTAGACATGAATATTTTATTAGCATTTATAGTTTATTAACATGAATGATGATAACATAGGATAATATAAATAAAGGTTGTTCATTTTGTTGTTATTGTGTGAGAAAGATAATTGTGTAGGAGACGGCCTTCCTACTTATACCCCCACCTGGTGTAGCATGAGGCAGTGTACAGGACCTGTTTTAGCATAAGGCAGTGTACAGGACCTGTTGTAACATGGGGCAGTATACAGGACCTGGTGTAGCATGAGTCATCATGCAGGGCCTGCTCAGGCATGAGGCAGTGCACAGGACCTGCTCAAGCATGAGGCAGTGTGTAGGACCTGCTCAGACATAAGGCAATATAGAGGACCTGCTCAGGCATGAGGCAGTGTGTAGGACCTGCTCAGGCATGAGGCAGTGTGTAGGACCTGCTCAGACATGAGGCAGTGCACAGGACTTGCTCAAGCATGAGGCAGTGTGTAGGACCTGCTCAGACATGAGGCAATGTACAGGACCTGCTCAGGCATGAGACAATGTACAGAACCTGCTCAGGCATGAGGCAATGTACAGGACCTGCTCAGGCATGAGGCAGTGTGTAGGACCTGCTCAGGCATGGGGCAGTGTACAGGACCTGCTAAGGTATGAGGCAGTGTGAGGAAATTAAGTAAGTTTATTCAGGTATACACAAATACAGTTACACAGATTATCATACATAGCAGCATATGTGTAGAGAACCTGGGATAACCCAAAAAAGTCAGACAGAGTGACTTTTTTCCATTGGGGTCCTTATGGTATGGTGATACCGACAAGATGTGGAAAAATACACTAATGTACAGTTCAGGACATTTATTAAAGGAAAACGTTTTGCCACGAGTGGCTTCTTCAGTCCTAATACAGAGAAAACTAAGAAAACGCATATATATAATGGCAGGAGTCAGGTGAAGTGACGCGTGGGTAGAGGTGGTAGTAGTAGTGGAACTAAGGAGGTGAGATGGATGACGTGGCGAAACGTTTCCTTTAATAAATGTCCTGAACTGTACATAAGTGTCTTTTTCCACATGAGGCAGTGTGTTTGCAGTGCATCTCCATTGTTACGTAATGGATGAATGTAAGGAGGACCTGCCTAGCATGGACTAGCAGGCCTACTACAGTGTTGCTCTGTTGTTGTCATGCCTAACATAAGTCAGTAGGTCTATTGTTACATCATGTCTAGCATAAGCCAGTAGGTCTGATGTTATGTACTCACCTATTTGTGGTTGCAGGGTCAAGTCATAGCTCCTGGCCCTGCCTCTTCACTGATCGCTACTAGGTCCTCTCCCTGCTCCATGAGCTTTATCATACCTCGTCTTAAAACTATGTATAGTTCCTGCCTCCAATACGTCACTTTCCAGACTATTCCACTTCCTGACAACTCTATGACTGAAGAAATACTTCTTAACATCTCTGTGACTCAACTGAGTGTTCAACTTCCAATTATGGCCCTTTGTTTCTGTGTCCCATCTCTGGAACTTCCTGTCTTTGTCCACCGTGTCAATTCCTCGCAGTATTTTGTGTGGTGTTATCTGTCTTTCCTAACCTCCTATCCCCCAGGTCATAAAGGCTGATTTCCTTTCCATCCTTTTCTGTAGGACATCCTCTAGCTTGGAACTAGTCTTGTTGCAAACCTCTGCATTTCTCTAATATTTGTACTTTTTCAAATTTTTGGAACGTTGTTTGCGAAAGTATTGACCTCATAAAAAGTCGCCACAATACTACTACCGTAGACCTGCACACAAGATACATTAAACCCTTGATATAACAGACCTCACTATAACACCTCACTATAATAGACCTCACTATAACACCACTATAATAGACCTCACTATAACACCTCACTATAATAGACCTCACTATAACACCTCACTATAATAGACCTCACTATAACACACTTAAAATAAATAGACTCACTATAAACCTCACTATAATAACCTCACTATAACACTACTTTAATAGACCTACTATAACAGATTAAAAAAGGTTATGTTCCACTGGTTAAATTATACTTTTATCTCTTTTTTTCTTTTCAGTGTTTATTGTTATATAACAATAAATTGTGGAAAAAATAGACACAATATAATGTTATCCTTTATTGACTGTTACACCCACAGTGGTATGTTACACCTACACAGTGGTGTTACACCTACACAGTGGTGTTACACCCACAGTGGTATGTTACACCTACACAGTGGTGTTACACCCACAGTGGTATGTTACACCTACACAGTGGTGTTACACCCACAGTGGTATGTTACACCTACACAGTGGTGTTACACCCACAGTGGTATGTTACACCTCACAGTGGTGTTACACCCACAGTGGTATGTTCACCTACACAGTGGTGTGTTACACCCCACAGTGGTATGTTACACCTACACAGGGGTTTTTACACCCACAGTGGTATGTTACACCTACAAAAGTGGTGTTAAAAACCCACAGTGGTATGTTAACCTCCCACGTGGTGTTAAAACCCACAGTGGAAATGTTACACCTACACAGTGGTGTTACACCCACAGTGGTATGTTACACCTACACAGTGGTGTTACACCCACAGTGGTATGTTACACCTACACAGTGGTGTTACACCCACAGTGGTATGTTACACCTACACAGTGGTGTTACACCCCACAGTGGTAGTTACACCACACAGTGGTGTTAAAACCACCAGTGGTATGTTACACCTACACAGTGGTGTTACACCCACACAGTGGTGTTTACCCCACCCCAGTGTGTTACACCTACACAGTGGTGTTACACCTACACAGTGGTGTTACACCCACACAGTGGTGTTACACCCACACAGTGGTGTTACACCTACACAGTGGTGTTACACCTACACAGTGGTGTTACACCCACACAGTGGTGTTACACCCACACAGTGGTGTTACACCCACACAGTGGTGTTACACCCACACAGTGGTGTTACACCTACACAGTGGTGTTACACCTACACAGTGGTGTTAAAACCCACACAGTGGGTTAAACACCACACAGTGGTGTTAACCCCCACACGGTGGTGTTAAAACCCACACAGTGGTGTTACACCTACACAGTGGTGTTACACCTACACAGTGGTGTTACACCCACACAGTGGTGTTACACCCACACAGTGGTGTTACAACCACACAGTGGTTTACACCTACACAGTGGTGTTACACCTACCAGTGGTTTACACCCACACAGTGGTGTTACACCCAAAGGGTGTTACACCCAAAACGGTGGTGTTACACCCACACAGGGTTGTTACACCCACACAGTGGTGTTACACCTACACAGTGGTGTTACACCCACACAGGGGTGTTACACCCACACAGTGGTGTTACACCCACACAGTGGTTTGTTACACCACACAGTGGTGTTTACACCCACACAGGGGTGTTACACCTACACGTGGTGTTCCCACCTACACAGTAGTGTTACACCCACACAGTGGTGTTACACCCACACTGTGGTGTTACACCCACACAGTGGTGTTACACCTACACAGGGGTGTTACACCCACACAGTGGTGTTACACCCACACAGTGGTGTTACACCTACACAGTGGTGTTACACCTACACAGTGGTGTTACACCCACACAGTGGTGTTACACCTACACAGTGGTGTTACACCCATACAATGGTGTTACACCTACACAGTGGTGTTACACCCACACAGTGGTGTTACACGTACACAGTGGTGTTACACCTACACAGTGGTGTTACACCCACACAGTGGTGTTACACATACACAGTGGTGTTACACCTACACAGTGGTGTTACACCTACACAGTGGTGTTACACCTACACAGTCATGTTACACCCACACAGTGGTGTTACACCGACACAGTGGTGTTACACCTACACAGTCGTGTTACACCCACACAGTGGTGTTATACCGATGCAATGGTATGTTACACCCACACAGTGGTATTTTTACAACCCACGCAAGGGTTTATTACACCCACACAATGGTATGTTACACCCACAGTGGTGTTACACCCACACAGTGGTGTTACACCCACACAGTGGTATGTTACACCCACACAGTGGTATGTTACACCCACACAATGGTATGTTACACCCACACAATGGTATGTTACACCCACACAATGGTGTTACACCTACACAATGGTATGTTATGCCCACACAATGGTATGTTACACCCACACAATGGTGTTACACCCACACAGTGGTATGTTACATCCACACAATGGTATGTTACACCCACACAGTGGTGTTACACCCACACAGTGGTATGTTACACCCACACAATGGTATGTTACACCCACACAATGGCATGTTACACCCACACAATGGATTTTATTGTTACACCCACACGTGATGTTACCCCACCGGTATGTTTACACACCCACACAATGGTATGTTAAAACCCACACAGTGGTGTTACACCCACCAGTGGTGTATGCCCTACTCAGTGGATGTCACACCCAAATAATGGTTGTTACACCCACACAGGGTGTTAAACCCATCAGTGGTGTACACCCACAGTGATGCTACACCCACAGTGGTGTTACACCTACAGTGGTGCTACACCCACACAGTGGTATGTTACACCCACACAATGATATGTTACACCCACACAGTGGTGTTATGCCCACACAGTGGCATGTTTCTCCCACACAGTGATGTGTTACAGCCACACACTGGTATGTTACACCCACACAGTGGTATGTTACACCCACACAATGGTATGTTACACCCACACACGTGTAAGTTACTCCCCACCATTGGTATGTTACAGCCACACAGTGGCATGTTACACCCACACAGTGGCATTACACCCACACAGTGGTGTTACACCCACACAGTGGCGTTGCACCAACACAGTGGTATGTTTCACCCATCCAATGGTGTTACACCCACACAGTTGTATGTTACACCTACACAGTGGTATGTTACACCCACACAGTGGTATGTTTCTCCCACACAGTGGTATGTCACACTCACACAGTGGTATGTTAAACCCACACAATGGACATTATAAAGTCACACACCTGTTTGTGAGTTGATAAATTCCACTGTGTGGGTGTAACATACCACTGTGTGGGTGTAACATATCACTGTGTGGGTGTAACATACCACTGTGTGGGTGTAACATACCACTGTGGGTGTAACATACCACTGTGTGGGTATAACATACCACTGTGGGTATAACATACCACTGTGTGGGTGTAACATACCACTGTGTGGGTGTAACATACCACTGTATGGGTGTAACATACCACTGTGTGAGTGCAACATACCACTGTGTGGGTGTAACATACCACTGTGTGAGTGTAACATACCACTGTGTGGGTGTAACATACCACTGTGTGGGTGTAACATACCACTGTGTGGGTATAACATACCACTATGTGTGTGTAACATACCACTGTGTGGGTGTAACATACCACTGTGTGAGTGTAACATACCACTGTATGGGTGTAACATACCACTGTGTGGGTGTAACATACCACTGTGTGGGTGTAACAGATCACTGTGTGGGTGTATACCTCTGTGTGGGTGTAACATACCACTGTGTAGGTGTAACATACCACTGTGTGGGTGTAACATAACACTGTGTGGGTGTAACATACCACTGTGTGGGTGTAACATACCACTGTGTGGGTGTAACATACCACTGTGTGAGTGTAACATCCCACTGTTGTGAGTGTAACATACCATGTGTGGGGGGTAACTACCACTGTGTAGGTGTAACATACCACTTTTGTGGGTATAACATACCACAAATTTGTGTGTGTAACATCCCATTTGTGTGGGTGTAACATACCACTGTGTGAGTGTAACATACCACTGTATGGGTGTAACATACCACTGTGTGGGCGTAACAAAGCACTGTGTGGGTGTAACATACCACTGTGTGGGTGTAACATACCACTGTGTGGGTGTAACATACCACTGTGTGGGTGTAACATACCACTGTGTGAGTGTAACATACCACTGTGTGGGTGTAACATATCACTGTGTGGGTGTATACCTCTGTGTGGGTGTAACATACCACTGTGTAGGTGTAACATACCACTGTGTGGGTGTAACATACCACTGTGTGGGCGTAACATACAACTGTGTGGGTGTAACATACAATGTGGGTTTGTAACAACCACTGTTTTGGGTGTAACATACCATTGTGTGGGTGTAACATACCACTCTGTGGGTGTAACATATTACTGTGTGGGTGTAACATACCACTGTGTGGGTGTAACATACCACTTTGTGGGTGTAACATACCACTGTGTAGGTGTCTACCACTGTGTGGGTGTAACATACCACTCTGTGGGTGTAACATATTACTGTGTGGGTGTAACATACCACTGTGTGGGTTTGTAACATACCACTGTGTGGGTGTAACATACCACTGTGTAGGTGTCTACCACTGTGTGGGTTTAACTTACCACTGTGTGGGTGTAACATACCACTGTGTAGGTGTAACATACCACTATGTGTGTGTAACATACTACTGTGTGGGTGTAACATAACATTGTGTGGGAGAAACATACCACTGTGTGGGAGAAACCAACCACTGTGTGGGAGAAACCACTGTGTGAGAGAAACATACCACTGTGGGTGTAACATACTACTGTGTGGGTGTAACATACCATTGTGTGGGTGTAACATACCACTGTGTGGGTGTAACATACCACTGTGTGGGTGTAACATACCACTGTGGGTGTAACATACCACTGTGTGGGTATAACATACCACTGTGGGTGTAACATACCACTGTGTGGGTGTAACATACCACTGTGTGGGTGTAACATACCACTGTGTGGGTGTAACATACCACTGTATGGGTTGTAACATACCACTTTTGTGAGTGCAACATACCACTGTGTGGGTGTAACATACCACTGTGTGAGTGTAACATACCACTGTGTGGGTGTAACATACCACTGTGTGGGTGTAACATACCACTGTGTGGGTATAACATACCACTATGTGTGTGTAACATACCACTGTGTGGGTGTAACATACCACTGTGTGAGTGTAACATAACACTGTATGGGTGTAACATACCACTGTGTGGGTGTAACATACCACTGTGTGGGCGTAACATACCACTGTGTGGGTGTAACATACCACTGTGTGGGTGTAACATACCACTGTGTGGGTGTAACATACCACTGTGTGGGTGTAACATACCACTGTGTGAGTGTAACATACCACTGTGTGGGTGTAACATATCACTGTGTGGGTGTATACCTCTGTGTGGGTGTAACATACCACCGTGTAGGTGTAACATACCACTGTGTGGGTGTAACATACCACTGTGTGGGTGTAACATACCACTGTGTGGGTGTAACATACCACTGTGTGGGTGTAACATACCACTGTGTGGGTGTAACATACCACTGTGTGAGTGTAACATACACTGGGGTGAGTGTAACATACCACTGTGTGGGTGTAACATACCACTGTGTAGGTGTAACATACCACTGTGTGGGTATAACATACCACTATGTATGTGTAACATACCACTGTGTGGGTGTAACATACCACTGTGTGAGTGTAACATACCACTGTATGGGTGTAACATACCACTGTGTGGGTGTAACATACCACTGTGTGGGCATAACATACCACTGTGTGGGTGTAACATACCACTGTGTGGGTGTAACATACCACTGTGTGGGTGTAACAAAACCACTGTGGGGGGTGTAACATACCACTGTGTGAGTGTAACATACCACTGTGTGGGTGTAACATATCACTGTGTGGGTGTATACCTCTGTGTGGGTGTAACATACCACTGTGTAGGTGTAACATACCACTGTGTGGGTGTAACATACCACTGTGTGGTTGTAACATACCACTGTGTGGGTGTAACATACCACTGTGGGTGTAACATACCACTGTGTGGGTGTAACATACCATTGTGTGGGTGTAACATACCACTCTGTGGGTGTAACATATTACTGTGTGGGTGTAACATACCACTGTGTGGGTGTAACATACCACTTTGTGGGTGTAACATACCACTGTGTAGGTGTCTACCACTGTGTGGGTGTAACATACCACTCTGTGGGTGTAACATATTACTGTGTGGGTGTAACATACCACTGTGTGGGTGTAACATACCACTGTGTGGGTGTAACATACCACTGTGTAGGTGTCTACCACTGTGTGGGTTTAACATACCACTGTGTGGGTGTAACATACCACTGTGTAGGTGTAACATACCACTATGTGTGTGTAACATACTACTGTGTGGGTGTAACATAACATTGTGTGGGAGAAACATACCACTGTGTGGGAGAAACACACCACTGTGTGGGAGAAACCACTGTGTGAGAGAAACATACCACTGTGTGGGAGAAACACACCACTGTGTGGGAGAAACATATCACTGTGTGGGAGAAACCACTGTGCGGTAGAAACCACTGTGTGGGAGAAACCACTGTGTAGGAGAAACCACTGTGTGGGAGAAATATAGTCAATGAAGAATCACATTAAACTGCATTTGTGTCTTTCTGTTGTGTTGCCACTTTATATCATGTATTCGTGTTGTAGTAATATACAGTGAAACGAACCTCCATTGTCGAATTTAATTTGTTCCAGATGGTAATTCGACAACCAAAATGGATGACAACCAAAGCAATTTTTCCCATAAAGAATAATGTAAATGGAATTAATCCATTTCAGACCCCAAATGCCAATTTAATAATTTATTAAATATGTACTACTACATAAAACTGTAAAAATTATTAATAAAAGAAACTTTAAGTGAAATACTGTTTAATAAATGAAAATTTAACCCCCTCTTACCTGTCAGAGGAGAGCTAATGGTATACTGGAAGCAGGAGGTGGAGGAGCGGAGGGGGGATGTTACTGCTTGGAAGGAGAGTCGGGCAACTCTCCTTCTGGTGTTGTTTCTCTTTTTTGTGTCTTTTCGCCACTAACACCTGCTCTGGCTCACTAAAAACCTGTCCAGTGAGGTTTGTTTCAGGCTTTGTTTTAACACTTGTCTAAATTGAAACATTACACTGTCATTGTACATGTTACAGAGAGAGATGACCACTGCTTTGTCTGGATGGTATTTTTCTGCAAACTCCTGCACTTCTTGCCATTTAGCACACATTTCTTTGACAAGTGCAATGGGCACATCATCCCTTCCCTCTTTCTCTGATGACAGTTCCTTCGCTGTAATCTGTTGCTGCTCCTTCTGAGGGTCTACACGTTCTTCTGTGGTGAGTTCAGTTCTATGCTCCTCCACCAACTCCTCCACATCATCTTCAGTCACCTGTACACCCAGGGACACAACACAACATTGTTCTTAAAATCTCATGGATTTTCGGAATGGTAAATAAATAAGGGCTTCAGTTTTAAGTCCTCACTTGCATTACCACACAATAACAGAGTAAGCCTGTCTTTTATTGGCCTGTATCCTAGCACTGACTTTTTCTCTTCAGTTATGTAGGTCCTCTTGGGCATTTTCTTCCAGAAGAGTCCTGTCTCCATGCCAGCCAGGCCAAGCTCTCGCTTCACACACTGAGGGCCCAGGTTCGATTCCCAGTGGGGTGGAAGCATCTTGATGCATTTCCTTACACCTGTTGTCCTGTTCACCTAGCAGCAAGTAGGTACCCGGGTGTTAGTCAACTGGTGTGGGTTGCATCCTGGGGGACAAGATTGAGGACCCCGATGGAAATAAGACAGACAGTTCCTCGATGACCCATTGCCTGTCTTGTGTTATCCTAGGTGGCTAACTCTCCGTGGTTAAAAGTCCGAACAAAATCTTATCTTAATTAAACACTTGGTGGGGAAGAAATCTTTCAGCCTCTATGTACTCTTGGAATTCAGTAGCATACTTTTCAACGGCCACTTTGTCAGCACTGGCAGCCTCCCCATGCCTAGCCACACTATGAATGCACTTCTTTTCTTAAAATTATCAACCCAACCCCTACTAGCCTTGAAGCATTGCATTTCAGCCCTTGTTTTTTTTTTTTTTTTCAGGAAGTCATCATGCAACTGCCTCACTTTTTCACAAATACATGTAATGGCCTCTGAAACACTCACCGTGTAACTGCTTTTCATTCATCCAAATCAAGAGTAGTTTTTCACTTTGCCTTGATATCACTTTCATGTATTTTTCCTTTAATTTTTTTTCCCTTTGGCCCGATTTATGAAAAAGGTTTGCTATATCAACCATAGTTTTGAATAACTTCTTTTTTAAACTCAACAGTGCGTTTTACAATTTTTCTTTTTGCTTTCATCTCTCTATCCTTCTTTCGACTCACGATGGCTTATCACACAATAAAAGAAATTTCACCAAAACCGCAAAATAACAAAAAAGTTCACGAGATGCACAACAAAATCTCAAGAGGTGTTTAGACACGCAAGTTCATGGTTATACTGACTCAGACAAGTTCATGGTTATACTGACTCAGACAAGTTCATGGTTATACTGACTCAGACAAGTTCATGGTTATACTGACTCAGACAAGTTCATGGTTATACTGACTCAGACAAGTTCATGGTTATACTGACTCAGACAAGTTCATGGTTATACTGACTCAGACAAGTTCATGGTTATACTGACTCAGACAAGTTCATGGTTATACTGACTCAGACAAGTTCATGGTTATACTGACTCAGACAAGTTCATGGTTATACTGACTCAGACCCGCACTGTCCGCTCATTGTCTGGTGAGCAGCATTGTCCAGTTCATGTTGTCCGTCGACAGCCAAGAGCACGTATAAAAAACAGGACTTTTTTTCTCTCAAGCTCCTCATTTGTAAATTGATTTGCCTGACAAGACATTACCTCTGCACTATAATCTAGTGATACCAGTGAATAGCAGAATACAGTGTTGTAGTAGCAACTAACCAGTATTATAATGGTACTTAGTGGAGTGGAGTGACTTTCATTAGTTTCTTTTCTTGAAATACGAGACGTTACTGTGAATTTCATATAACCTGTAGTTACCAGCGGTCGCAATATACACAACGAGAAGCAATTATTACTACAGAAAAAGCGTCCTTCCTCCAAAATTTGCACCAGTCAACTATAGTGATAATATAGCATTTATTGTGGTGGAGACGGAAAAAAAAAAAAAAAAATAGAAAAGCCAGATACAGCGATTGATAAACAAGGAGGTGACCGTTCGTCATTGTAGGAGCTGCCAGATATCACCGGCTCTTCAACACGCAAGTTATACTTTTGTATCAGTCAAATCACATATTACTCGGGTAGATAATTTCCAGTAGATCCTTCATGTGTTAGCTCAAAATCACCGACCAGTATGTTTTAAATAAGTGACCCACTGATCAGGCAGATCGACTGGTCCGGACCCTTGACTGGTCCGAACCCTTGACTGGTCCGAACCCGGGACTGGTTTCAAACAGTTTCGTTGGACAATAAAGCAGACTGTAAACGGATGGGGTTGTAGGCGCCCTTTATAAACACAAACATTAAAAATCAGGAACGTGACGGTAAGCTGTCCAATATACAAAAGAGTTAGAAACAGAAATACAAATAGCTAGAGCTTCATTTAAGGTTATTAATATAATATTCAAGAGGTTGCTAGTAGAATTGCAGTAAATCAACCATTCAAATCATTATGAAGCTGTTGTAGTCTGTGGTCAGTCAAAACAAACGGGCCTCCACATGGATAAATTGTCATTTTTGTGGAAATTGGTTGTCACGCCCCTTGTGCAGATATCCCAGAACTAGCTACAAGCAGTATTAAAACAGAGAAGTGTTTCTGGGTATGCCCAAATGAGGAAAATCTGTGGACTAAATCACAAGGGTATTAAAAGAGGACAACATCAAAGCTGCTTTCATAGAAAACCTGGAAGCTTTCTACAACAGATGGGAACATAAAAAGTCTGGGCTGAATGGTACTGCCCTTGATACTGGCCATGTAGTCACAAACTGTAAGGCTGGAGATGATGTCCTGGTAGTCAGTAAATGTGGGGCTGATAGTGCTGTCCTGGGAGACAGTAATGGTGAAGCTGGAGGTGCTGCCCTGGGAGACAGAAATGGTGAAGCTGGAGATACTGTCCTGGGAGACAGTAATGGTGAAGCTGGAGATTTTGTCCAGGTAGTCGGGAATTATACGCAGGAAGGAATACATATAAATGACCTCATAGGGGACAGGAGCCATAGTAGGGAAACAAGTGTAGTCAAAGATAAGATAAAACCAATATTGCAAACTAGAAATACCGCAGGAAATAGCAAACAAGAGGACTCCAATAGCAATAGTGAGGATAAATTACCAAAAACAACTGGTGGGAGCTCCATTGTTGGTGCTAGGGAGGATAGAAGTAAGACAGGGAAACATGCACCAACAGGGAATACAGTCACAGAAACCCAAGGCAAGCGGAAACCAAGCCTGTGCACATACTATGCACTTGGTATCTGCTGGCATGGGAAATCTGGAAAAACAGATGGGACGTGCAACTATGACCACCCTAGAAAATGCCATGCCCATATGACAACAGGAAAATGCAAACTCCCCTTTCCCGTAAGATTTTTCACCCTGAAATGTGTACCTCTTCAGTACAGGAAAGACTGTGCTATAACTTAAATTGCCAGGCATACCAGCCGTAATGCTATGCATAGTATAAGTGGCTTTGGCATGCTGCTCTTATCTGTATTTTTTTTTGTACCTCTGTAAGTGTGCTCAAATTATAAATAAATAAATAAATAAATAAATAAATAAATAAAAAAAACATACAAAACATCCAGGCCATGGGAAAACCTGGGTAGCCACAGCCACTCAAGAGGGAGAGGTTTTTTAGTGCCCGGAAGGAAAAAAAAATGGCAGGAAATGGCAGAAATCGTACACCAAATCCCAGTCATTCCTGGAGTGGAACCACAGTCGATGGCCTCCACTCCAAACCAACAGATACAGATACTAATGCCGGAAAAAAAATCCCCCCCCAGTACCAACAATACCACCAGTCCGATAACATTCTTCTTGCAAATATACAGGGTCTAAAGCCAGCAACAAACAACAAATACCTTTCATCCGTGGACTGCTTGCAGAGGCAAAGGCAATGTTCGCGGCTTTCACTGAGACCCACATAAGGATCACTTGGACAATGAAATATGGATCCCAGGTTACAACCTATACAGATGTGACAGAGTGAACAGGCAAAAGGGGGGGGTTGGCCTGTACATTGCAGAGTCACTTGTTTGCACAGAACTGCTTAATGCCTCAAATGACGTAGTGGAAGTTTTAGCAGTAAAGGTCGAGAACCAAAACCTAGTCATTGTGGTAGTCTACAAGCCTCCGGATGCAAACATCCCAGCAATTCCAGGAACAGCTGTTAAAAATTGACCACTGTCTGGAAAATCTTCCAGCTCCTGCACCCAACATCTTGCTCCTAGGGGATTTCAACTTAAGGCACCTAAAATGGAGGAATATAGCAAATAATATTGTTGCAGTAATAACCCCAGGAGGCAGCTCTGATGAAAACTCACACTCACACGAGCTTTTAAATCTCTGCACAAAATTCAATTTAAACCAGCAAATAATAGAGCCTACTAGACTGGAGAATACACTAGACCTCATATTCACTAACAATGATGATCTGATAAGAAATGTCACCATATCAAAAACAATATACTCAGATCACAACATAATTGAGGTTCAGACATGTATGCGAGGAGCCCCAGACCGACAAAATGAGACTAGTCACGAGGGAGCATTCACCAAATTCAACTTCAATAACAAAAACATAAAGTGGGACCAAGTAAACCAAGTCCTAACCGATATAAGCTGGGAAGATATACTAAGCAACACAGACCCAAACTTATGGGTAGAACAGATTAACTCGGTGGCACTCGATGTATCCACAAGGCTTATTCCTCTAAGAAAAAGGAGGAGTAGATGTAAAATAGAAAGAGACAGGCGCTCCCTTTACAGGCGACGGAAAAGAATAACAGAGCGGCTAAAAGAGGTCAATATATCTGAAATGCGCAGGGAGACACTGGTCAGAGAAATAGCAAGCATCGAACTTAAGCTAAAAGAATCCTTTAGGAGTCAGGAATCGCGGGAAGAACTAAAAGCTATAAATGAAATCGAAAGAAACCCAAAGTATTTCTTTTCCTATGCCAAATCAAAATCGAGAACAACGCCCAGTATTGGGCCCCTACTTAAACAAGATGGTCCTACACAGATGACAGCAAGGAAATGAGTGAGCTACTCAAGTCCCAATATGACTCAGTTTTTAGCAAGCCGCTAACCAGACTGAGAGTCGAAGATCAAAATGAATTTTTTATGAGAGAGCCACAAAATTTGATTAACACAAGCCTATCTGATGTTATCTGACGCCAAATGACTTCGAACAGGCGATAAATGACATGCCCATGCACTCTGCCCCAGGGCCAGACTCATGGAACTCTGTGTTCATCAAGGACTGCAAGAAGCCCCTATCACGAGCCTTTTCCATCCTATGGAGAGGGAGCATGGACACGGGGGTTGTCCCTCAGTTACTAAAAACAACAGACATAGCCCCACTCCACAAAGGGGGCAGTAAAGCAACAGCAAAGAACTACAGACCAATAGCACTAACATCCCATATCAATAAAAATCTTTGAAAGGGTCCTAAGAAGCAAGATCACCACCCATCTAGAAACCCATCAGTTACACAACCCAGGGCAACATGGGTTTAGAACAGGTCGCTCCTGTCTGTCTCAACTACTGGATCACTACGACAAGGTCCTAAATGCACTAGAAGACAAAAAGAATGCAGATGTAATATATACAGACTTTGCAAAAGCCTTCGACAAGTGTGACCATGGCGTAATAGCGCACAAAATGCGCGCTAAAGGAATAACAGGAAAAGTCGGTCGATGGATCTATAATTTCCTCACTAACAGAACACAGAGAGTAGTCGTCAATAGAGTAAAGTCCGAGGCAGCTACGGTGAAAAGCTCTGTTCCACAAGGCACAGTACTAGCTCCCATCTTGTTCCTCATCCTCATATCCGACATAGACAAGGATGTCAGCCACAGCACCGTGTCTTCCTTTGCAGATGACACCCGAATCTGCATGACAGTGTCTTCCATTGCAGACACTGCAAGGCTCCAGGTGGACATCAACCAAATCTTTCAGTGGGCTGCAGAAAACAATATGAAGTTCAACGATGAGAAATTTCAATTACTCAGATATGGTAAACATGAGGAAATTAATCTTCATCAGAGTACAAACAAATTCTGGCCACAAAATAGAGCGAAACACCAACGTCAAAGACCTGGGAGTGATTATGTCGGAGGATCTCACCTTCAAGGACCATAACATTGTATCAATCGCATCTGCTAGAAAAATGACAGGATGGATAATGAGAACCTTCAAAACTAGGGAGGCCAAGCCCATGATGACACTCTTCAGGTCACTTGTTCTATCTAGGCTGGAATATTGCTGCACTCTAACAGCACCTTTCAAGGCAGGTGAAATTGCCGACCTAGAAATGTACAGAGAACTTTCACGGCGCGCATAACGGAGAATAAAACACCTCAATTACTGGGAGCGCTTGAGGTTTCTAAACCTGTATTCCCTGGAACGCAGGAGGGAGAGATACATGATTATATACACTGGAAAATCCTAGAGGGACTAGTACCGAACTTGCACACGAAAATCACTCACTACGAAAGCAAAAGACTTGGCAGACGATGCACCATCCCCCCAATGAAAAGCAGGGGTGTCACTAGCACGTTAAGAGACCATACAATAAGTGTCAGGGGCCCGAGACTGTTCAACTGCCTCCCAGCACACATAAGGGGGATTACCAACAGACCCCTGGCAGTCTTCAAGCTGGCACTGGACAAGCACCTAAAGTCAGTTCCTTATCAGCCGGGCTGTGGCTCGTACGTTGGTTTGCGTGCAGCCAGCAGCAACAGCCTGGTTGATCAGGCGCTGATCCACCAGGAGGCCTGGTCACAGACCGGGCCGCAGGGGCATTGACCCCCGAAACTCTCTCCAGGTAAACTCCAGGTATAGTATTTAAGTTCTTTTTTTTCACAATTTTTTAGCGTAATTCTGATTTAATGGCTACATAAACCGAAGGTTTATGTAAAATTCAGAATTTCCTGTTGGAAAGTTTGAGGTTGACTTACATCTACAGTTGAGTCATATTTGAGTATGTTCAGTATGTTATACACTACATATACTTAATTTATTTAAAAAAACTATTTTTCTGACAATGTCATACTTGAACTTTTGTTAACATTATTCAATAACAATTTACAACTGTATTGTGTTACTATTTTGTATATTCCATCCAGCAAAGAATCAAAACTAATACAGTTATAACAGTGCTTTGTGAAGTAGCACTGTGCTATCACCTAGCAGTGACATCTGTGCTATCACCTAGCAGTAACATCTGTGTTATCACTTAGCAGTGACAATGTTATCACCTAGCACTAATGCCTGTATTATCACCTAACAGAGACACCTGTGTTATCATCTAGCAGTGATGCCTGCATTATCAGCTAACAGTGACACCTATTAGCTGATAACACAGCAGTGACACCTGTGTTATCAGCTAACAGTGACAACTATGTTATCACCTAGCAGTGACACCTGTGTTATCACCTAGCAGTGATGCCTGTGTTATCACCTAGCAGTGACACCTGTGTTATCACCTAGCAGTGACACCTGTGTTATCACCTAGCAGTGACACACACACCTTGTAAACACATCCTTTAACTTTGCATAAAAAAGTTAATCTAATCTTCCTCTTTTTATATAAGATAAATATTTTGAGGTATTGTTTCGTACGCAGATGTCAACGTTGACAGTAATGTGCTCGCAACCACGAAAAATATTCCTGGATTGGTTTAATATTATGTTTGCATCGGAAATTTTCTAAATTATCCCAGAATTTATTCTCAATTTACCTTGGATATCTGGATGGATTTTAGGTGCTAATACAGCTATGTATGTATGTATGTATGTATGTATGTATGTATGTATGTATGTATGTATATATATATATATATATATATATATATATATATATATATATATATATATATATATATATATATATATATATATATATATATATATATATATATATATACAGTGGACCCCCGCATAACGATGGCATCACATAGCGATTAATCCGCATACCACTTACTTTAATCGCAAAAATTTTTGCCGCGCATACGATTAAAAACCCGCTCACCGATTTTCGTCCGAGACGCGTCCAATGTGCGCCCTCAGCCAGCCTCACATGTGCGCCCGTGCCATTGTTTACCAGCCAGCCTCCGCGGTAAACATCCAAGCATACACTCGGAATATTTCGTATTATTACAGTGTTTTCGGTGCTGTTTCTGGAAAATAAGTGACCATGGGCCCCAAGAAAGCTTCTAGTGCCAACCGTACACCAATAAGGGTGAGAATTCCCATTGAAATGAAGAAAGAGATCATTGATAAGTATGAAAGTGGAGTGCGTATCGCCGACCTAGTCAAGTTGTACAAGAAACCCCAATCAACCATCGCTACTATTGTGGGCACCAGAAAGACAATCAAGGAAGCTGTTCTTGCCAAAGGTTTAACTGTATTTTCGAAACAAAGATCGCAAGTGATGGAAGATGTTGAGAGACTCTTATTGGTGTGGATAAATGAAAAACAGCTAGCAGGAGATAGCGTCTCTCAAGCGATCATATGTGAAAAGGCTAGGAAGTTGCATGAGGATTTAATTAAAAAAATGCCTGCAACTAGTGATGATGTGAGTGAATTTAAGGCCAGCAAAGGTTGGTTTGAGAGATTTAAGAAGCATAGTGGCATCCATAGTGTGATAAGGCATGGTGAGGCTGCCAGTTCGGACCACAAAGCGGCTGAAAAATATGTGCAGGAATTCAAGGAGTACATAGACAGTGAAGGACTAAAACTGAACAAGTGTTTAATTGTGATGAAACAGGCCTGTTCTGGAAGAAAATGCCAAGCAGGACCTACATTACTCAGGAGGAAAAGGCACTCCCAGGACATAAGCCTATGAAAGACAGGCTTACTCTTCTCATGTGTGCCAATGCTACTGGTGATTGCAAAGTGAAGCCTTTATTAGTGTATCACTCTGAAACTCCCAGAGCGTTCAGGCAAAAGAATGTCCTCAAGGATAATTTGTGTGTGCTGTGGAGGGCAAACAGTAAGGCATGGGTCACTAGGGACTTTTTCTATAACTGGTTACACCATGCATTTGCCCCCAATGTGAAAGATTACCTAACTGAAAAGAAATTAGAACTTAAGTGCCTCCTGGTGTTAGACAATGCCCCTGGTCATCCTACAGACGTGGCAGAGCGACTTTATGGGGACATGAGCTTCATTAAGGTGAAGTTTTTGCCTCCTAATACCACTCCTCTCCTGCAGCCCATGGACCAGCAGGTTATTGCAACTTAAAAAAAACTGTACACAAAAAGCTCTGTTTGAAAGGTGCTTTGTAGTGACCTCAGAAACTCAACTGACTCTAAGAGGGGTTTTGGAGAGATCACTTTAATATCCTCAATTGTGTAAACCTTATAGGTAAGGCTTGGGAGGGAGTGACTAAGAAGACCTTGAACTCTGCTTGGAAGAAACTGTGGCCAGAATGTGTAGACAAAAGGGATTTTGAAGGGTTTGAGGCTAACCCTGAGATGATTATGCCACTTGAGGAATCCATTGTGGCATTGGGAAAGTCCTTGGGGTTGGAGGTTAGTGGGGAGGATGTGGAAGAGTTGGTGGAGGAGGACAATGAAAAAACTAACCACTGATGAGCTGATAGATCAACTTCAAGAGCAAGAGGCCAGACCTGGGAAACTGGTTCAGAGGAGGGGAGAGAGAAATTGAAGAAGTTGCCTACTACAAAGATTAAGGAAATCTGTGCAAAGTGGCTTGAAGTGCAAACCTTCATGGATGAAAAATCACCCTCACACAGCTATTGCAAGCCGTGCTGGTGATTATTACACTGACAATGTTGTGAAACACTTTAGGCAAATTTTATAAAGGAACGAGAGGTACAGGCCACTATGGACAGATATCTTGTGCGAAAGAAGTCCAGTGACTCTGAAGCTGGCCCTAGTGGCATTAAAAGAAGAAGGGAAAGTAACCCCAGAAAAGGACTTGCTTCCTCAAGTCCTAAAGGAAGGGGATTCCCCTTCTAAACCTAACACTCTCTCTCCCTCCTCCCATCCCATCAATCATCACCAGATCTTCAATAAAAGTAAGTGTCATGTAAGTGTGCATGCCTTTTCAGTTTGTGTGTATTAAAATTAACATTTCATGTGGTAAAAATTTTTTTTTCATACTTTTGGGTTTGTCTTGCACGGATTAATTTTATTTCCATTATTTCTTATGGGGAAAATTCATTCACATAACGATTATTTCGCATAACAATTACCCCTCTTGCACGGATAAAATCGTTATCCGGGGGTCCACTGTATATATATATATATATATATATATATATATATATATATTTATATATATATATATATATATATATATATATATATATATATTTATATATATGTATATATGTATATACATGTATGTATGTATATATGTATATATATGTATGTATATATGTATATACACGTATGTATGTATATATGTATATACATGTATGTATATATATATATATATATATATTATATATATATATATATATATATATATATATATATATATATATATATATTATATATATATATATATACACACACACATGTACACATATTTTATGAATGTGCATTATTGAGTATTTAAGGGAGTTCTCTGGAAGTTGTCTTTATTTTTACCTTAGCCTTATTTAGTTTTTAGTTAGGTAATAAAGTAACTGGAATATAACTACTGTAATTTTGATTCAAACAATTTAGTTATACCTAATAGGTATTTCTGTACCTAATTAGTATCCCTGAAGGGATATCTTCAAGTGGCGGTCCGTATTTATTCCTTTTTTTCCTCCCTCTAAGTTTTCATTTTTATTTTCACACCTGAGAACACAGTTTATAGCTTCTAAATTGTCAACACTAGTGTATGGTAACTAGGGAATGGTTACTACAAGTACTGGTAACTAGGGAATGGTTACTACAAGTACTGGTACTAGGGAATGGCTACTACAAGTACTGGTAACTAGGGAATGGTTACTACAAGTACTGGTACTAGGGAATGGCTACTACAAGTATGGTAAAAGGGAATGGTTACTACAAGTACTGGTAACTAGGGAATGGTTACTACAAGTACTGGTACTAGGGAATGGCTACTACAAGTACTGGTAACTAGGGAATGGTTACTACAAGTACTGGTAACTAGGGAATGGTTACTACAAGTACTGGTAACAAGGGAATGGTTACTACAAGTATGGTAACTAGGAATGGTTACTACAAGTACTGGTACTAGGGAATGGCTACTACAAGTACTGGTAACTAGGGAATGGCTACTACAAGTACTGGTAACAAGAGAATGGTTAAATACAAGTATCGGTACTAGGGAATTGGTTACTACAAGTACTGGTAACTAGGGAATGGTTACTACAAGTACTGGTAACTAGGGAATGGTTACTACAAGTACTGGTAACTAGGGAATGGCTACTACAAGTACTGGTAACTAGGGAATGGTTACTACAAGTACTGGTACTAGGGAATGGTTACTACAAGTACTGGTAACTAGGGAATGGTTACTACAAGTACTGGTAACTAGGGAATGGTTACTACAAGTACTGGTAACAAGGGAATGGTTACTACAAGTACTGATAACTAGGGAATGGTTACTACAAGTACTGGTAACTAGGGAATGGTTACTACAAGTACTGGTAACTAGGGAATGGTTACTACAAGTACTGGTAACTAGGGAATGGTTACTACAAGTACTGGTAACTAGGGAATGGTTACTACAAGTACTGGTACTAGGGAATGGCTACTACAAGTACTGGTAACTAGGAAATGGCTACTACAAGTACTGGTACTAGGGAATGGCTACTACAAGTACTGGTAACAAGGGAATGGTTACTACAAGTACTGGTAACTAGGGAATGGTTACTACAAGTACTGGTACTAGGGAATGGCTACTACAAGTACTGGTAACTAGGGAATGGCTACTTCAAGTACTGGTAACTAGGGAATGGCTACTACAAGTACTGGTAACTAGGGAATGGTTACTACAAGTACTGGTAACTAGGGAATGGTTACTACAAGTACTGGTAACAAGGGAATGGTTACTACAAGTACTGGTAACTAGGGAATGGTTACTACAAGTACTGGTAACTAGGGAATGGTTACTACAAGTACTGGTACTAGGGAATGGCTACTACAAGTACTGGTAACTAGGGAATGGTTACTACAAGTACTGGTAACTAGGAATGGTTACTACAAGTACTGGTAACTAGGGAATGGTTACTACAAGTACTGGTAACTAGGGAATGGTGACTACAAGTACTGGTTAACTAGGGAATGGTTACTACAAGTACTGGTAACTAGGGAATGGTTACTACAAGTACTGGTAACTAGGGAATGGTTACTACAAGTACTGGTAACTAGGGAATGGTTACTACAAGTACTGGTAAACTAGGGAATGGTTACTACAAGTACTGGTAACAAAGGGAATGGTTACTACAAGTACTGGTAACTAGGAATGGTTACTACAAGTATGGTAACTAGGGAATGGTTACTACAAGTACTGGTAACTAGGGAATGGTTACTACAAGTACTGGTAACTAGCGAAAGGTTACTACAAGTACTGGTAAAATAGGGAATGGTTACTACAAGTACTGGTAACTAGGGAATGGTTTTCTACAAGTACTGGTAACTAGGGAATGGTTACTACAAGTACTGGTACTAGGGAATGGCTACTACAAGTACTGGTAACTAGGGAATGGCTACTACAAGTACTGGTAACTAGGGAATGGTTACTACAAGTACTGGTAACTAGGGAATGGTTACTACAAGTACTGGTAACTAGGGAATGGTTACTACAAGTACTGGTAATAGGGAATGGTGACTACAAGTACTGGTAACTAGGGAAATGGTTACTACAAGTACTGGTAACTAGGGAATGGTTACTACAAGTACTGGTAACTAGGGAATGGTTACTACAAGTATGGTAACTAGGGAATGGTTACTACAAGTACTGGTAAACTAGGGAATGGTTACTACAAAGTACTGGTAAACAAGGGAATGGTTACTACAAGTACTGGTAACTAGGGAATGGTTACTACAAGTACTGGTAACTAGGGAATGGTTACTACAAGTACTGGTAACTAGGGAATGGTTACTACAAGTACTGGTAACTAGCGAAAGGTTACTACAAGTACTGGTAACTAGGGAATGGTTTACTACAAGTACTGGTAACTAGGGAATGGTTACTACAAGTACTGGTAACTAGGGAATGGTTACTACAAGTACTGGTACTAGGGAATGGCTACTACAAGTACTGGTAACTAGGGAATGGTTACTACAAGTACTGGTAACTAGGGAATGGTTACTACAAGTACTGTTAACAAGGGAATGGTTACTACAAGTACTGGTAACTAGGGAATGGTTTTCCTACAAGTACTGGTAACTAGGGAATGGTTACTACAAGTATGGTAACTAGGGAATGGTTACTACAAGTACTGGTAACTAGGGAATGGTTACTACAAGTACTGGTAACTAGGGAATGGTTACTACAAGTACTGGTAACAAGGGAATGGTTACTACAAGTACTGGTAACTAGGGAATGGTTACTACAAGTACTGGTAACAAGGGAATGGTTACTACAAGTACTGGTAACTAGGGAATGGTTACTACAAGTACTGGTAACTAGGGAATGGTTACTACAAGTACTGGTAACTAGGGAATGGTTACTACTAGTACTGGTAATAGGGAATGGTTACTACAAGTACTGGTAACAAGGGAATGGTTACTACAAGTACTGGTAACTGGGAATGGTTACTACAAGTACTGGTAACTAGGGAATGGTTACTACAAGTACTGGTAACTAGGGAATGGTTACTACAAGTACTGGTAACTAGGGAATGGTTACTACAAGTACTGGTAACTAGGGAATGGTTACTACAAGTACTGGTAACAAGGGAATGGTTACTACAAGTACTGGTAACTAGGGAATGGTTACTACAAATACTGGTAACAAGGGAATGGTTACTACAAGTACTGGTAACTAGGGAATGGTTACTACAAGTACTGGTAACTAGGGAATGGTTACTACAAGTACTGGTAACAAGGGAATGGTTACTACAGTTTCTGGTAACTAGGGGAATGGTTACTATAGTACTGGTAACTAGGGAATTTGGGTTTCTACAAGTACTGGTAAACAGGGAATGGTTACTACAAGTACTGGTAACAAGGGAATGGTTACTACAAGTACTGGTAACTAGGGAATGGTTACTACAAGTACTGGTAACAAGGGAATGGTTACTACAAGTACTGGTAACTAGGGAATGGTTACTACAAGTACTGTTAACAAGGGAATGGTTACTACAAGTACTGGTAACTAGGGAATGGTTACTACAAGTACTGGTAACTAGGGAATGGTTACTACTAGTACTGGTACTGAAATGGTTACTACAAGTACTGGTAACTAGGGAATGGTTACTACAAGTACTGGTAACTAGGGAATGGTTACTACAAGTACTGGTAACTAGGAATGGTTACTACAAGTACTGGTAACAAGGGAATGGTTACTACAAGTACTGGTAACTAGGTAATGGTTACTACAAGTACTGGTAACTAGGAAATGGTTACTACAAGTACTGGTAACTAGGGAATGGTTACTACAAGAACTGGTAACTAGGGAATGGTTACTACAAGTACTGGTACAAGGGAATGGTTACTACAAGTACTGGTAACTAGGGAATGGTTACTACAAGTACTGGTAACAAGGGAATGGTTACTACAAGTACTGGTAACAAGGGAATGGTTACTACAAGAACTAGTAACTAGGGAATGGTTACTACAAGTACTGGTAACAAGGGAATGGTTACTACAAGTACTGGTAACTAGGGAATGGTTACTACAAGTACTGGTAACAAGGGGAATGGTTACTACAAGTACTGGTAACTAGGGAATGGTTACTACAAGAACTGGGGAACTAGGGAATGGTTACTACAAGTACTGGTAACAAGGGAATGGTTACTACAAGTACTGGTAACTAGGGAATGGTTACTACAAGTACTGGTAACAAGGGAATGGTTACTACAAGTACTGGGGAACTAGGGAATGGTTACTACAAGTACTGGTAACTAGGGAATGGTTACTACAAGTACTGGTAACAAGGGAATGGTTACTACAAGTACTGGTAACTAGGGAATGGTTGCTACAAGTACTGGTAACTAGGGAATGGTTACTACAAGTACTGGTAACAAGGGAGATGGTTACTACAAGTACTGGTAACTAGGGAATGGTTACTACAAGTACTGGTAACTAGGGAATGGTTACTACAAGTACTGGTAACTAGGGAATGGTTACTACAAGTACTGGTAACTAGGGAATGGTTACTACAAGTATGGTAACTAGGGAATGGTTAACTACAAGTACTGGTAACTAGGGAATGGTTACTACAAGTACTGGTAACTGGGAATGGTTACTACAAGTACTGGTAACTAGGGAATGGTTACTACAAGTACTGGTAACTAGGGAATGGTTACTACAAGTACTGGTAACTAGGGAATGGTTACTACAAGTACTGGTAACTAGGGAATGGTTACTACAAGTACTGGTAACTAGGGAATGGTTACTACAAGTACTGGTAACTAGGGAATGGTTACTACAAGTACTGGTAACTAGGGAATGGTTACTACAAGTACTGGTAACTAGGGAATGGTTACTACAAGTACTGGTAACTAGGGAATGGTTACTACAAGTACTGGTACTAGGAAATGGTTACTTCAAGTACTGGTACTAGGAAATGGTTACTACAAGTACTGGTAACTAGGGAACAGTTACTACAAGTACTGGTAACTAGGGAACGGTTACTACAAGTACTGGTACTAGGAAATGGTTACTACAAGTACTGGTACTAGGAAATGGTTACTGCAAGTACTGGTAACAAGGGAATGGCTACTACAAGTACTGGTAACTAGGGAATGGTTACTACAAGTACTGGTAACTAGGGAATGGTTACTACAATTACTGGTAACTAGGGAATGGTTACTACAATTACTGGTAACTAGGGAATGGTTACTACAAGTACTGGTAACTAGGGAATGGTTACTACAAGTACTGGTAACTAGGGAATGGTTACTACAAGTACTGGTAACTAGGGAATGGTTACTACAAGTACTGGTAACTAGGAATGGTTACTACAAGTACTGGTAACTAGGGAATGGTTACTACAAGTACTGGTAACTAGGGAATGGTTTCTATAAGTACTGGTAACTAGGGAATGGTTACTACAAGTACTGGTAACTAGGGAATGGTTACTACAAGTACTGGTAACTAGGGAATGGTTAATACAACTGTTGACATCTCTTGGTGCTCTATGTTCAAAGTTATATTTCATATTCTAAAAATTTTGGAATGGGTCTAATAACTTTTAAAATCCTCTTCTGCCTGGCTTCAAATATTAAAAATTGTTGTATTCCACTTGAGCAATGGTGGAGAGTGAGACTGAAGTGTGTTAGTTCATAATTGCCAAATTTCTATGTAAAATAATGTGAAATGTTGTCTTTGTTAAATCACATTAAGTATATTAGAGGCTGCCTTTTTTTCAGCATCAGTCTTTGCCAGCTGCTGCATCTTACTGGGAGGATATTACCTATTATTTATTTATTTATTTATTTATTTATTTATTTATTTATTTATTATGTTCACTTTGTGTAACTGCAAATTTGCCAGTTTACCAACTAAAGAAATTATTGAATTGTATGTAGTACCTGAAGATGCCTCTTCTGATAAGCTTCAAACTGTAAGTGTTGGTATGCTTTCCTGAGCACATAAGCTTTTTATTGGGTAGCATAAGTCTCAATATTTTAATTTTATTGAAGAGTGACATTGCCTTGCATTTAGTAAATATAGGATAGCTTTTCTGAACAGCTTTAAACCATTAGCACCATTGTAAGATAAGATAAGATAAGATTTCATTCGGATTTTTAACCCCGGAGGGTTAGCCACCCAGGATAACCCAAGAAAGTCAGTGCGTTATCAAGGACTGTCTAACTTATTTCCATTGGGGTCCTTAATCTTGTCCCCCAGGATGCGACCCACACCAGTCGACTAACACCCAGGTACCTATTTGCTGCTAGGTGAACAGCAAACTGCGGCTCACAAAGCTACTCTGTGCAGCTCCTGAGACAATATTGGGTTCCATTGCCATTTTTCCTAATATTTTATTTTAATGTACAGTAGACCGTTATATTACATGGTACTTATATTCCTGAAAATGTAATGTTAGGTAAATCCGTGTTAGATAAACTGAAGAGCTTAAGGGAAAAATAGGGTTACGTTCTTGGGAGCCCCAAAAATGCCAAATAACCTTTTTTTAAATAGACCTCCAGATCTTACAAAAAATAAAAGTGAATATGTAATTGTAGTTCAATATCATTATGTATTATTTTGTTCTTACTGCTAAAGACTACAAATGCAACAGAAATAATAGTATTTCTTACCTTAAATTGTGGATGCTGGTGTTTGTGGATGATTGTGAAGAGAGTGGAGAGTTATATTGTGGTCCTACTGGGCTGAGGTGGATGGTAGAGGTTCTGGTACTGAAGTCGATGGTTGTACTGGAGTGTGCATAAATTCTGTAATGGATTTCTGGGCTATTTTACCCTGCAGTACATTATACATCTAGCGGTAAGGTATCGGCTGCTTTAGACACCGTTTCAGAGCACTTCTTCTAGATTTGTCAAGGTCTTCTTCAGTGGAAAAGTTTAACTTGAAGGCAATAAGTCAGTCAGTAAATAAGTCAAGTCAGTAAGTCAGTCAAGTTAGTCAGTAAGTCAGTAAGTAAGTCAGTCATTAAGTCACTCAAGTTAGTCAGTCAAGTCAGTCATTTATTCATCACATAAACTCATATATTTACCTCATTGTTTTTAATTGTACAAACTGACACTTCATTAAGGCCACAGGCTATCTCTTGTTTAATATCTCTATTTTCTTCGTATACCTTTTCTTGCCACTTTCAGCAACACTGGTATGCTTACTGGGTGCCATGATTGCTTGGCAGATACAATATGGCATTAAAAGATCAAAACACAATTTACAAGCACAGCTTGCTTCTAAGAGTGAATGGAACTGAACATGTATTCATGAAGGCTGGGACTGGGGTGGCAGGGGATGGCGTTAGATCTCTCCCCCGCTGACACAATGGTCTCACCCACAACAAGGTAGCAGCTTGAGCTGGGGAATTTTTTCTGCACCTGCAAATGGAACAGTTAAGTTAATTTTATGAAGTGTTGTATAAAAGTGTGCCACATTTTTTCAGTAGTGCAGTAACCAAAAAGTGGCAAATAAATTCATGTAATATAACAGTCTACTATATAGTATTATAGTATATACCAGTATTAGAAATATTACATGGGGGGTGGAAATCTTTAGCTCAAGTACTTTCACACTTCTCAGTGCGTCATCAGGAGCTGTGCAATGTTGCAAAGACAGTAACAGGAGAAGTAGGGTAAGTTTTCAGAGTGTGATAGTGAGAATGGTAGTGTGGAGGCACCAGCCAGTCTCTGAGAGAGGCAAGCGGGATGCCAACCACACACCGGTACCCTCACACCCCAACCCATATGGGGTTAGGTGGAGTAGGCCTCACAGTTTGCACATAGGAAAAATACTAGAAGATAGTTAATAAGCCAGCCCTAAGCTTCTAATGCTTGAACA